>JAGFBZ010001577.1:0-387122 GCA_018398805.1 Hirundichthys speculiger | reverse complement strand
TCAAAAAGCTCCTCTTATTCGCCGAAATGACATTTGCTCGTAAGAATGTTGTCTCATTTTATATCCGTAGTTATTTCTTTGCACTGAATTCACAGCAGCAGCAGCAGTAAAAAGTTTCTGTAACTGCTTCAGAGCAGCGACGTGGGACTGCCCCGAATGGAAAACATCCATTTCTGCCTGACGCGTTTAAGTCAAGTTAAACGTCCATAAGTGTAATTCCAGTCAGCGACATGAGAGAGGGGCCCCGTCTCTGCCCTCCATACCACAGACTGCAGGGAGACGGCGGGCCCCTGCTCAGCAGGGAGGGAGGGTGACGACCGAGGAATTTTACTGCACACTTTTTTTTTCTCTCTCTCTCTCTCTCTTGGCCACACATGAAAACACACACACACACACACACATTCACATAAGATTATATATCATAATTACATTTTAAGCCTGGTGGTGACACCCTCATTCACAGGGACTCATGGAAAACGATTAAGCCGGGCATCTGCGGTCCTTTTAACGTGAAGCGCTCCCACGTCGGATTTAGAATTTCAAGACGACTGCAAAACGTTGAGAGTTTTTTTTTTTTTTTTAATTTCAGAAGTGGTTGCTGGCAGAGTCACAAAAAGAAAAAAAAAAAAAAAAAATCAATGCAGTTCTGCAGGGAAGTTGACTCTGCTGGTGATGCATGACCTGCACAAAATCTACACGGTTAAGCTCCAAAAACGACACGTCAGAAGCAGGTTTGGATCAGAAAAGTCAACAGAAGAGAGAATACTGGATGATTTTCACGCTTCTACATGACAACGTGTTAACTGCGGTGTTTTCTCTGCATCTATTAAAGCTCTTAAAGCCTCCTAAAGCATCTGCAGAACCTTCTGAAGTCCCAGAGGCTAATCTGACACGGTCTGGCCCCCGTGTTTTGGAAAACCAGCTCAGCTCAGGGGTCAAACCCTCATCCAGTCTGGTGTTTGTCTACGGTCTCACACTGGCCCGCCGGGGACCGAGCGGGTCCATTTAGAAGCTGTACGGTGGGACAAATCAGAGGAGATTAATAGCACGCTGACAGAGAGAACAAGACAGGTGACGCAGAGGCACTTTATCCCGTCTGCTCCGCCGGCTCTGCTATTGCTTTACGGTTCTGTGCTGATCCGGGCCTTTTCCGGAGCTCAGACCCAGATTTAAACCAGTGTTGAAAACCGGCCAGGAGGTGTGAAACTCTGAATGGAGCCGCGGCGCTCTACACTTGAACTTCAGCTGACCGGCTGCTGTCATTTAAAAATCTAAAACGAGGTTGGAAAGTTTGAAAAGTGAGATGGAACTTTCTGGAGGATCGATGGGGGGGGGGGGGGGGGGGGGGGGTGATCACTTACCTGCAGCTTGTACCGTCCCAGTTGTGACCCAGCGGATCTCTGCACATGAAAAAGCCTGAGCCGTGAGCACTGCAAACTGTAGAGTTTTTGTCAAGATTTAAAATCTTAGATGTGGAAAAATTAGATTATTTATCTTGTTTTAAATGTCATAAATACTTAATGAGTCCATTGTATGCTCTGACATTTATCACAAATGAGCCTTTTATGCCTTAACTAACCAAGAAATCTTAAATTTATTACTGTGAAACCAAGCATGGATATCTGTGGTAGCCTCAGCCTGATGCCCCCCCACTCTTTCAATTCTTATGTTATTCTTATTTTATTATGTATATAGCCTGTATTTTTTATTTCGTACATTGTATTTGATTTTACTGTTTCATTGCTAAATTAACAGCTTGTTTTACTTCATTTCTTTGTTGCACTTTTATATTGTCACAGGAGCTGCTTTCATAAGTGAATTTCTCTGTGGGATCAGTAAAATTTGATCTTAATGGCCTGAGATCTGGCGTTTATTTTCCTTTTTTTCACTATTAAAATCTTGTTTCAAGATTTCACTACATAAATACCACATATCTACTTTCATTGATGAGTTAATTTTAACTAAAATGCACCAAATTCTGGGTATAAATAATTACATTTGAGTAAAATATCTGTCCATGCAGCAAGATACTTTTCATAAAATATCATATTTATTTATTGATTTATTATTTTGCTTTAATATTTTTTTGTTTTATTTTCATTTTTTTCTTCACATGTTCTTGAGTTTTTCACTTGTTACTGTGCAGCAACAGGTCTGTTTTTAAGTGAGTTTTAACTTAAACTCTGATTTTATTTTTTATTTTTTAAGCATTTCAAACCCCTGAACATCCACCAGATTTAAACTGGAAAAAAAAAAGATTTCTTGTAAAGTAAACATATCTTGCAACATGGACAGATCACCTCACGAGTATCGAGTCATCTTCATCCAGAATATAATGTTTATTTCCTGGATTTTATCTGGTGTATTTTTTTTTCTTTTTGAAGTCTGATTAAACCACATGAAAAGAACCAGGACTTCAGTTTTTCTTACAACAAATATTTTGTATCTCTGTGAAGCCTGATACTTGAAATGATCAACAGGAAATGACTGCTTTTGTTGATTTTAAGTGTTTATTGGACTATAATCCACCTGAGATCTCTGAAGGTGCAGAGGTCTCATAAACTCATGTATTTACTGCTTTCCTGAATAGCATTTTTAACTTCTTACATTGCATTATGGGTTATAATTGTCAGTCATTGTCAGTCAAAATAAGCTTTTAAAAGTATATTAGCTTTAGAAGGAAATATATGAATAATAAATAAGATAAATCTTCACATCTTCTAAATAAATAAATTATGCCTTTATAGAGAGTATTGACTTGTCATTTTTACACTCACGTGTCAGAGTGTCTCACATTAGGAGTTAAATCAATCTGAAACCACTGCATGAATAATTGATTAATCCTAAATTAAATAGTATTTTGTTGTATAAATCACCAGTCTGCAGTTTACAGCTCTTTGGTGCCTCTCGGTGGTCATAAATAGGTATTACAGTTTTGCGGCCGCCTGAAAGATTTACAAAAAACACTGCAATTCCCAGGAACCATTTCGGCGCAACACGAAGCCTTCAAAAAAAATTTTATTTAAAAAAATTAGAAAAATATTAAAATTTTAAAAAATGATAAATATTAAAATAAATCAGAAATATTTGCTCATCTTAAAGTTATGTGACTGACATTGTGAACCCGACTTTATTTACTGCAACGTATTTCTACAGAATGACACTGAAGTTGGCTTAGGATTTGAGACATCAGAGTTGACAGTTAAGAAATGAGCCAAAAGCCACAATTAGACTGGTTAAACATTTGTTACGTCATCTCTTAGATGGCGAACACATCAAATATAGTTTGAAAAACTATGAAACCTTCATTCTGTTTGTCATATGTGGACAAAAAGGGGGGATTTTCCTGTCAAGTATCGTTATTGCCGGGAAAGTCCCGTATTTTACTCTTCTCTCATGCCGTCCTCCCGTATTAGTATTTTCCCTTAAATCTCCCGTATTCTAACCTGGGTTATTAAAAAATAATAATACTGCATCAACCCTTAAACCTGGTTTCACAAAGCTGCGCCCTCAGTCTGGCTCGATGTCCAATCACAGACTAACTTCCTCGTCGTGACGTCACGTTTCAGACACGGAAGTGTTTGATTCATTCATTCTCCAGCTGGCTCCAGCCCTCCTCAGTCCACCAATAAAAGACCGTGGACCGCTGTCACCTCCATCAGAGCTGCCTGTGCGCTTCCTCCAGTCCCTGAAGCTGACAGACAGAGATGATGAGGCTGAAGCCGCTCTTCGTCACGGTGCTGTGCACCGCAGCGGCCGCGTACTACATTTACACCCCGCTGCCCGACACCATCCAGGAGCCCTGGAAGCTGATGATGGTGGATGCCATGTTCAGGTCGACCAGGCATCTGGTAAGAGAGCAAGTGTTCACTGGTTTCTGATTCATGAATGGGAGCAAGTGGGCTGCACTGAACTGAGGTGGATGTTGAGCTGAATGACATTTGAGCTCAACTGAAAATATTGCATTGAAGTAAAAAGAGATCCACTGTAAGCTGCTGTGGTTTAGTCCTGCAGGTTACTCAGAAGCAAAAATCACAAATATGGATGTTGGCCCTGCCTTTAGTAGTGTCTTTGTTGCTGCATTTAACCTGGATTTCAGTTGCATAATAGAGATGTTGCGATGTATACATGGATGTGTGAAAAACAGAATTGAAATAAAGTAATAATAGAAAAAACTCATGTAGTTCACAATGCTTCCTTTTATGATAATAAGATTCCTTTTCCCCTTTGGCTTTATCATGAAATGTTTTTTTTTTTTTTTGCATTCAGACAAATTAAAAAAATAAATAAATCCAGCAAACTTGAGTAACTGGTTCAGCAGTTTATAACCGTTTATTGAGTCACACTGCTGCCTATTGTGAGGACACAAACTCACCTCACCTTCGCTCTACATTTGGAAAGCGTCTCTGCAGACAAAGAGAAACAGTATCAGACTTTCACCCTTCTGTCACAGCTGAGGTGAATGTTACTTTTAAATTGACTTTTTAAGTTGCATTAATTATATAATACATTTGTAATCTTGTCCTGTGAGATCAGATAAAGTTGGTTGTAAGATTTGAGTAAACTGGTTCACAAGCTGCTACGGTATTGAAATAAAAAACGTTCAGTCTAATTAATCAGTGATTTCTTCTGAGATTTTGTGGTATTTATTAACAGTTATGAGGTAGGAAATGGCAGCAGAGAGAGCGGGAAAGATGCAGCAAAGCGTCACAGGCCTCAAACCTGAGCTGAGGACTGATGCCTCCGTGCACGAGGCGCTGCACAACCAAATGAAGTTTTTAAATCACATTTCACATCTAGCATCCCAACGTTTTGATGAACAGGGTTAAATTTGCTCTGTTAGCCAACTTTATCACATCTCAAATTGATTATTTCCAACAGATTTTGTGAAAAAGTTAAGCGAGCCACACATTTCACAAGGAAACACGGTCAATGTGGAAACTACAAATCGTTTGGGGATTTCATCATTTTCAGGACAGAAATGATTCAGAGTGAAGAAATTTTAGTTACACAAAGAGCAGAGCTGGAAAACCCTGTGACTGTCAGCCCGACAGCTGCTGTATTATAGACAGATAATTGAAATATTTGGTTAGGAGCAATGAGCAACTTTCATCACATAAAATGTAAAACTAAAACTTCACCAATTAAAGAGAAAAAAAAAAAAACAGCCACAAGATCAAGAAACCTCCTCTGGCCTCTCTGGACCTGAGATCATTTAAAATGGACTGATGTCCAGTGCAAACCTGCCCTGTGGTCTTACAGATAAAAATATGAAATATATATATATATATAGTATATATATATATATATATATATATATATATATATATATATATATATATATATATATATATATATATATATATATATATATATATATATATATATATATATATATATATATATATATATACATACATATACAGTCATGGAAAAAAAATTATTAGACCACCCTTTTTTCTTCACTTTCTTGTTCATTTTAATACCTGGTACCACTAAAGGTCATCATGTGACTAAAACATAAAGACAAAGAAAAAACACTGAATGCATAAAAGCAGTGTTTTTGGCAGTACAACGCCATTTATAGCTATTGATGTAAAAACTTAAGTGAGTTAGGTTATAATCAAGAAAACCATGGAAAATGGTAAGATATCAGCTCTTAAATAAAACTCTTATGAGCAATCTTTGTGGATATCGTTATGTTTGTCCAAACAAATGTACTTTTAGTTGTACCAGGCATTAAAATGAACAAGAAACTGAAGAAAACAAGGGTGGTCTAATAATTTTTTCCATGACTGTGTATATATATATATATAAATGTCACCCTTTGAAAAGATGTAGTCCTGAACTGCTCACGCTGCATCTAGCATGACTGGGTAAACGTTGTACCTAAAGTGTTGCTAAATGAAGAGGTGATGGAGCTCAGTGGTAAACATGGACTCAAACTGCAGGTCCTATTAAAGCTTCGGCTTGAAGAAAACAGCCAATATTCATGGGGAAACCGTTTGGATCTGATCCAAGTCTCCTCTGCGCCAGGGAGCTGTCTCGTCTGGTCTTTGGCGAGCATTACCACCGAGATGGTCTGAGAGGGTCATCAGGTCAAATGTTCAGATGCATCAGTGAGACAGAGTGAAGGAGGACAGAGGTGACCGAGTTAAAAAGCTGCTCCCTGCTGAGGGATGAGTGCTTTTTGTCTTTTCTCCAATTCCTCTCCCTTATCTTCTCAATGCCTTTCAATTCAATTCAGTTTTATTTGTATAGCGTCTGTTACAATGCTAATTGTCTCTAGGCGCTTTACAGAGACCCAGAGCATGACCCCTGAGCAAATATCATAAACTAAAATTATAATATTAAATCCCAATCAAGGATAATGGCCAGTAAAAAACTCCCACAGCAGGATTAATAAAAAAAACTTTAAGCCAAACACTGGCAAGGAGAAACCTTGAGCAGGACCTGAATCATAAGGGAGGACCTTCCTGCTGAAGGCCAGCTGGGTAAAGAAAGAAAAAGAGAGGGAAGACAGGACAGAGAGAGGAGAGCACACAAATGACTGAATGAAATGACTATATAAACAGATGAAGGTAGCAGCACTGAGGTGACTTCAGGTGTCCTGAAAGTACATACTCCCAGGTAGGGATGATGACTGAGTCGGTATTTTTTGGTTAACATCCCCTGCTCTTCTCCGTCTTCAGGCCACCTTGAAGAGCTGGCTGGGTTTCGATCATTACATCCCGTCAGTCAGGCAGTCAGAGGAGAGCTTTGAGAACATGAAGAAGCACATGAGCTTCGACTCCAGCGGAGGGGTCATCCCAGGAGTGAAGGTCAGCGACGTCACATTCGCTGGCGTCCCAGTGAGAGTTTACGAGCCCCCGGCTGGAGGGAGGGTCATCTGAGGAGAGGGCTGGTGTATTTCCACGGAGGTGGCTGGGCCCTCGGCAGTGGCAGTGAGTACCACTTCTTCTTTCTTTTTGTTCTTTAACACTAGTGTGACTAACGCTACAACTACTGACAAAATGTATGGAATCAACTCTCTTGAAGGATGTTCATTCACCTGGTTTTGTCTTTGAGAAAAAAAAACTGATTGACAAAAATGTATTTGAACAGCTGAGGGGAAAAAAAGAACAAGTAGAGGAAACAGGAAATCACAATCAAAGAAACACCTGCACAACATGTCTCCAGCAAGGGAGCTGCCATTTGAAAGAATGGAAAGAATTGTAAGACTCCTTCAGGAAGGTCATTAAACCTGAAATGGAGCAAAAGACGATTCTTGGTCCAACTCACCTTTGTCAAAACATTTGAATGAACCGCAAACAAAATAGGAAGGTTTTAGAAGGGAAACAAACAAATGAAGACCAATGATGATGGATGGAAGTACAGTCATGGCCATAAATTTTGAGAATGAGACAAATATTAAATTTTCACAAAGTCTGCTGCTTCAGAGTTTTTATATGTTTTTGTCAGGTGTTTCTTTGTTATAATGAAATATAATTAGAAGCATTTCATCAGTTTCAAAAGCTTTTATTGAGAATTACACATAATTCATGCAATAAGTCAATATTTGCAGTGCTGACCCTTCTTTTTCAAGACCTCTGCAATTCTCCCTGGCATGCTGTTAATCAACATCTGGACCAAAACCTGACTGATGCCAGTCAATTCTTGCATAATCAATGCTTGGAGTTTGTCAGAATTTGTGGGTTTTTGATTGTCCACCTGCCTCTTGAGGATCGACCACAAGTTCTCAATGGGATTAAGATCCAGGGAGTTTCCTGGCCAAGGGCCCAAAATCTTAATGTTTTGTTCCCCGAGCCATTTTGTTATGACTTTTGCTTTATGGTGAGGTGCTCCATCATGCTGGAAAAGGCATCTTCATCACCAAACTGCCCTTGGATGGTTGGGAGAAGTTGCTCTCGGAAGAAGTTCTGGTACCATTCTTCATTCATGGCTGTGCTTTTAGGCAAGATTGTGAGAGATCCCTCTCACTTGACCAAAAAGCAACCCCACACATGAACAGTCTCTGGATGCTTCACTGTTGGCATGAGACAGGACTGATGGTAGCGCTCACCTCGTCTCCTCCCAACAAGCCTCCTTCCAGATGCCACTTCTCTCCAGTAAAACATCAGGGACAGACTGGTATTCTGCAGAAGGTTCAGGGACTGGACTCCTGAGGACTGGGGTAAAGTGATTTTCTCTGATCAATCCCCTTTCTGATTGTTTGGTGCATCTGGAAGAAGGCTTGTTCGGAGAAGACGAGGTGAGCCCTACCATCAGTCCTGTCTCATGCCAACAGTGAAGAATCCAGAGACCGTTCATGTGGGGGGTTGCTTTTCGGTCAAGGGAGTGGGATCTCTCACAATCTTGCCTAAAAGCACAGCCATGAATGAAGAATGGTACCAGAACTTCCTCTGAGAGCAACTTCTCCCAACCATCCAAGGGCAGTTTGGTGATGAAGAATGCCTTTTCCAGCATGATGGAGCACCTTGCCATAAAGCAAAAGTCATAACGAAATGGCTCGGGGAACAAAACATTAAGATTTTGGGCCCTTGGCCAGGAAACTCCCCGGATCTTAATCCCATTGAGAACTTGTGGTCAATCCTCAAGAGCCGGGTGGACAATCAAAAACCCACAAATTCTGACAAACTCCAAGTATTGATTATGCAAGAATGGACTGGCATCAGTCAGGATTTGGTCCAGATGTTGATTAACAGCATGCCAGGGAGAACTGCAGAGGTCTTGAAAAAGAAGGGTCAGCACTGCAAATATTGACTTATTGCATGAATTATGTCTAATTCTCAATAAAAGCTTTTGAAACTGATGATATGCTTCTAATTGTATTTCATTATAACATAGAAACACCTGACAAAACATATAAAAACTCTGAAGCAGCAGACTTTGTGAAAATGTAATATTTGTGTCATTCTCAAAACTTTTGGCCATGACTGTATACTTAGAAATTAAATTAAGATGATGTGGGGAAAAAAAGGTTCATATGGTTAGAACCATCCATCCATCCATTATCTATACCCGCTTAATCCTCTGTAGGGTCAGGGGGATCTGCTGGAGTCTATCCCAGGGGTGAAAGGCAGGGGTCCACCCTGGACAGGTCACCAGTCCATCCCAGAGCCACATATAGAAAAACAACAATGCACACTCACAATCACTCCTACGGGCAATTTAGAAACAACAATTAACCTGACATGCATGTTTTTGGACTGTGGGAGGAAGCCGGAGTACCCGGAGGAAACCCACGCAAGGATGGGGAGAACATGCAAACTCCACACAGAAAGACCCCTGCTGAGGTTCGAACCAAGAACCTTCTTGATGTGAGGCAACAGAGCTAACCACCGTGCTGCCACATTCAAGACTTGTGCATTAAAATGATCTTTGGTTATTTTCCATCAAGAGGAGTCAGAGTTCATGTGTTTTCAAACCAGATGCAGATAATAGAAGACCATTTTCTCTTCTATCCTCATCCATTTGTCATACTGTCACTTCCTCAGAGATTGGGACATACGATGTCATCAGCCGCATGGTTTCAGATGAGCTCAATGCCGTTGTGGCCAGTGTGGAGTAAGTACGTCTCGTCTTGCAACTTTCAGAGGCGTTAACTGTTTATTTTCATAAGTGATAGTCAAAGGCTGCTATACTCTCCATGTGTTGCTTCAGACATCTTTTAAACTCTGACTAAATGAATCATTGAGCCCCCTGTGTGTGCAGTTACCGTCTGTATCCAGAGACACAGTTTCCAGAACCTTATCTGGACTGCCTCGCCGCTGCCAAACACTTCTTATCCCCCGAGTTTCTGGCCAAGTATGCCATTGACCCTGAACGAGTGGCTGTGTCAGGAGACAGCGCTGGAGGAAATCTGGCTGCTGCAGTTGCTCAGGAGGTACCGTCAAAAACCACGTCCTGCATTTGAAGTACAGGGTACGATAAGTACGGGGCTGGAAGATGACATACAAGGTGTTTCTATTTCCCCAGATTTCCACAGATGACAGCATGACTGTGAAATTCAGCGTCCAGGCTTTGGTCTACCCTGCGCTCCAGGCTCTGGATTTCAACACTCCATCCTACCTGCAGAACCGAGACATGGCCATCCTCCCCCGGCACCTGATGGTCCTGTTCTGGCTGCAGTACCTCGGTGTCGATGTCTCCCTGGTGTCCCAGGTCACGGCGAACAGCCACAGTGCTTTACGACACTCGGCCATCACCCCGGAGCTCAGGTCACGGGTCGACTGGACCACCCTGCTTCCACAGGAGTTCAAGAAGAGCTACAAGCCTGTCGTCGTGGAGGAAGGGTCGCACGGGATTCTGAAGAAGGCGCCGGGGTTTCTGGATGTGAGGGCGGCACCGCTTTTGGCCGGACCAGAAGTGTTGGTCAAATGCCCACGTGCTTATATCCTAACGTGCGAGCATGACGTGTTGAGGGATGATGGGCTGATGTACGCTCGGCGCTTACAGGACGCAGGAGTCTCAGTTACTAGTGACCACTTCAAGGACGGTTTCCATGGGTCTTTTAGCTTTATAGCCTGGCCGACGGACTTTGACGTGGGGCAGAGGACAGTCAGGAGTTACATCAACTGGCTGCAGAAGAACTTGTAAGAACTTGTATGGAGTTTGGCAAATGAGACATGCCTGTATACATGTGTTTCATGCAAATGCTCTAAGGTCTTTGTGAATAGCAGACTTGCTAAAGGGCTTGTTAATGTACTAACATCTACGCTCAGGGCCTTCATCTGCCAGCACATATCATGTTATAATTGTCATCTGTTAACCTCTGCTAGCACCAACAGCGTAGCCAACACTTCATCAGCTTGTAAATGCATGAAAGTGCTTTGTACACCCCCAAGCGTTTCACTAATTCATACAGTATCCAGCTGCTGTCACCACATGATTTCACTAATATCCACACAAACACATGCAATAGCTTTTTTTTTTTTTAGGAAAAAAAAAAACAAAGAATGGAATTGATTTTACACTCAGTTTTTAATTAAAAAAAACATTTTTAACCAGCAGCCAGAAGTGACTGCTGGTTTCAACTGTTTGTGGTTTTATTGTTTATTTTGAATTAAAACTCCCTAAGTGCGTGCTGCAGAGTCACTTCTAGGTCCTTCTCGTGTTGCACAATAGATGAACTTCACTTGAACAGCTCCTTGTTGAGGTTTTCCAATCATCCCAAAGATGTGTGCAGCTTCCAGGGAACTTGTTGAATAACTGGTCACAGCTACGATGTCTTCACTTCACATCGAATGTCCTTGTCGGGTCAGAACTCTTGGTAAACTGTGGATTATTGTGTATTCAGTTGCCTGGAAAGCTAAAACCCATTTCCTTCAGCTTCAGTTTTAGTTTGTGATATTTAATGCTCACATGCAAACACACTAACAGTCAACATTATCGATAATATAATTGCTGATGGCTTTTCTGACAAATTATCCTCAGCTCTTGACAATCAATGATTCCCCCTGTTGATGCTAAATTACATTTTTTTTTTTCAGCAGGCAGTCAATAAATCCACGTTATTTTCTTTGTGGATACAGATGCTATTGGTAGCAACTGCTAATGCTAATAGCCTACACCCGTCAGGACGTGTGGTGAATATGTTCTCTCATCCAGCGTTGTCATGTTGGCGATCCGTAGTGCTTTACAGCTGCCGGGCAAACCGCTAATAACACGCTACGACAACACGATTGTTTCATGACAAACACGCCACGTTAATGAATAATTAGTTAAACTGGCCCGAGTCCTGACATTGGCTGCCACCGCCAATATCTTTAACTCTCTGGAGTAAACGCGGACTCAACCTGTCAGAGAGCACTGACCGGACCCGAAACTAACTACCGATTCCGACCTGAACCCGGAGTCACGTCTTTTGAATGGACCCGAGACCCGATTCAGGTCGGGTCGGAACCTCGGCTTTTCAGGTTTTCAGGTTGCTCCAAAGACCTCTAGCTGCGAGTCTATTCTTCTAGGTCTGTGATGGCTGCATATAAAAACGCATATAAACTGACTGTATTCGTTCGGTACAGCACCGTACCGTACCGAAGGTCTGTTCTGTACAGTTCGGTACGAACACATTGTACCATTACAGGCCTAGTAACTCAGGTTAAAGAAGTTTTATTCTTATCCGGTGCTCTTATCTCCTCCAACGGTTCCCCTCAAGGCTGCATCCTCTCTCATCTTATTTGAGTGCCAAAGCCAACGTGATGGACGTCATATTATTGAGCTAATTAATGACTTGCTGAGTTGGACCTGAACCACGGCCCCATAGCAGTCTTCACAGATGGTATAAGTCCACTTACTTGGAAATAAATGTGTTCAAGACTAAAGGAGATGGTGATGGATTCCATGAAGAATCCTCCTGCCGCCTCTCTCCCTTTAATCAACAATCAGCCTGTTGAACTTGAATAAACATCTTGGCGCTATAATAGAGATTAAGCTGACCTTCCAGTAAAATGCTGATAGTTTCTGATAGAAGCTCTTTGTGTGTTTCTCTCAATATTCCAGTCTGACCTTGGCGTGAACTTGCTGGGATCTCCACTCCTGGGAAGACTAGCTGCCATGTTGACTGTTTTCCCTTTGTGAATAATCTCTCCAGATGGTTTGAAAATAACTTCATAACTCGTTCCAGACTGATGTGCGGCAACAAGACCAGCGCTTATGTCCTTCCCCGTCTGCGCTGTGTTACACACCCCTGCACGCTCCACACCAGCAACGTGCCAAAACATCTGTTTTTGGAGAAGTTCTGCACACCTGCTGATGACCGGGCTCAACTTAACCTCCTAAATCCTAAAGCAGTGAGGGGCTACTGAGCATGCTCATGTGATTTTTCTTATTTTTAATTTTCGCTTTTTGTTGAGTAATGGCACAGCTAAAAATAAAAAGTTTTTTCCATCCGATTCTGCATTTGTCCAGTAAAAAGACCCACTATGATCAAATGAGTATGTTTTTACACACAAAAAAAAGGATGGAAAGGGGGGGTACCAACCTGAAATACAGTCTGATCAACCTGGTAAATGTGTCAAGAAGTGGATCAAATGTATCCTGCAGAATTAATAGTTTTATATTAATTTCTGTATTAATGAGTCTCAAAGTTCCTAAATGTGTGGCACCACCTGAAGTTGCACATCCAGCATTAACGCCGTCTGCGGGTTCCTGTCCGGTATCAGAACATGAGGAAGTTGTGAGCCTCCAGAGCTCCTCTCTGCTCCACCTACCGACTCCTGCACCCCGTCGCTCTACTTACGACTCCACTGGACTCCTAGTTTGTAAAACTGCTGTGACTGAGTGGGTCGGAGCCATATCCATTGTTTGTGTGTTGTTACAGTGGTATGTGGGCTTTGGGTCACCGCACATCCACTCCTTGTAATTTTTTCCTTATCTGCAATAAATCATTACGAACACGCATCAGGAGTCAGCCCATCCCAGTACACTCTGAAGAGGTCACCAGTCCATCACAGAGCTACAGCTGTTATGGATTTAAAATCTAACTACAGGGACCAAAACTGTCTACTTCAGCTGTAAAGTTGGACATTTTAACATGGGAGTCAGTGGGAATTTGCTTCATTTGGGCTCCAGCACCTAGTGGTTAGTTGATGAATTGCAGTTTTGGTTATTTCTTGGATTGGCTTCTACACGGGGATGATGGTTCTTTTTTCTCCTAAAAAACTATATTTTGATGGTGAACTTGTAGCTTGGGGGGCCTCTCTAGGGGCCACGGGGGCTGTATGCATCTGCATAATCTACACATACATATTTTATTGTACAGCACGTTGATCAACAGCTGTTGTTTTTAAACTGCTTTAGAAATAAATTTGATTGACTGCTTGAAATGGTGCTGAAAGATGTTTTTAAATCTAGTTTGTGCTAACTAGTGTTTCACAGATGAACAAGAATTTACCAGCATTAGTATTATAAAGGTTAACTGAACCTGGCAGTCTACCTGTCAAAAAATGTTTAAATAGCCTTTTTACAAGCAGAATAACCTTATATTTTATAAAGTATTTAGTCCTGAGGCCTGTTGCACGAAACCAAGTTAAGGCATGAGTCAGTTTTCCTGGCTGAACTTCAGTCAGAATGTATGCAGCACAAAAATAAAAAATAGCTGTAACAGAAAAACAGTGAGGAATAAAGTTGCATTTACAATGCTACATTATAATGTTTTCACTGAACAACAGTTGCAAATGAATAGAAATGAAACTCCCTCAGTTTACTGGCCAGCAGATGGCAGCAACACAAACATTTCCACCTTGATGTTCTCAAGCACCCTTCAGTCTGTTGTGCAGGTATCAGTGTTAGTTTGACCCTTAAACCTGGTTTCACAAAGCTACGCCTTCTCAGTCTGGCTCGCTGTCCAATCACAAACCAGATTCCTCGTCCTGACCCACGTTTCAGAGACAGAAGTGTTTGATTCATTCATTCTCCAGCTGGCTCCAGCCCTCCTCAGTCCACCAATAAAACACCGTTGACCGCTGTCACCTGCACCAGAGCAGGTGAGCTTCCTTCAGTCCCTGAAGCTGACAGACAGAGATGATGAGGCTGAAGCCGCTCTTCGTCACGGTGCTGTGCACCGCAGCGGCTGCGTACTACATTTACACCCCGCTGCCCGACACCATCCAGGAGCCCTGGAAGCTGATGATGGTGGATGCCATATCCAGGTCATTCTTCCATCTGGTAAGAGAGCAAGTGTTCACTGGTTTCTGATTCATGAATGGGAGCAAGTGGGCTGCATTGAACTGAGGTGGATGTTGAGCTGAATGACATTTGAGCTCAACTGAAAATATTGTATTGAAGGAAAATGAGATCCACTGTAAGCTGCTGTGGTTTAGTTCTGACATAGGTTACTCAGAAGCAAAAATCACAAATATGGACGTTGGCCCTGCCTTTAGTAGTGTCTTTGTTGTTGCATTTAACCTGGATTTTAGTTGCACAATAAAGATGTTGCAATGTATACATGGATGTGTGATGCAAATCTTTTCAGCGCGGATATGTCACGCACATGAAAAACAGAATGAAAATAGAATAATAACAGCAAAAGTCATGTAGTTCACAATGCTTCCTTTTAGCTTTATCATGAAATGTATTTTTTTTATTTTTATTGTGAGAACACAAACTTACGGAACCCTGGAGGTGACATGGAAATTATTTTTTTTATCTCCTGCGCACAACTTACTGTAACTAGCACGCATTTTCATACACACTTCCACTCGGTCAAAGGCTTGAAAGAAGTGCCCCCGTAGAAGGTGAAATGAAGGCGTTTTAACCGATAACCATTATGTCTCCCAGGGCCTCTCAGTTACTCACTTATAAAACCATCCTACATCCTACAAGTCCGAAAACTGTCGACGGCTGAGTTTGTGTTCTCCAACGATTCTGATAAGCTTAAAATAAGCCCATATAAGGCTAAGCTTCTAAGTATCTCTTTATGAAGCATTCCTAACTTAAAGAATAAAATAATGAGACTGTCTTGATCACAGGTGTCATTGGTTTTATAAGTGAGTAACTGAGAGGCCCTGGGAGACATAATGGTTATCGGTTAAAACGCCTTCATTTCACCTTTTACGGGGGCACTTCTTTCAAGCCTTTGACCGAGTGGAAGTGTGTATGAAAATGCGCGCTAGTTACAGTAAGTCGTACGCGCAAAATAAAAAGTCGTACGCGCAAGATAAAAAGTCGTACACACAAGTCGCGCACACAAGATAAAAAGTCGTGCGCACGAGATAAAAAAAATAATTTCCATGTCACCTCCAGGGCTCCGTACAAACTCACCTCATCTTCGCTCTACATTTTAAAAGCATCTCTGCAGACAAAGAGAAACAGTATCAGACTTTTACCCTTCTGTCACAGCTGACGTGGATGTTACTTTTTAGGAACGATGGGTTCATCTAAGAGTTTTTAAGTTGCATTATTTATTTAATACATTTGTTTTGCGAGATAAGTGTAATTCAGGTCTACAGTGGGATGCAGTGTAAGATTTGAGTAAACTGGTTCACAAGCAGCTACTGTATTGAAATAAAAAACGTTCAAAGTCTGATTAATCAGTGATTTCTTCTGAGATTTTGTGGTATTTATTGACAGTTATCAGGTAGGAAATGGCAGCAGAGAGAGCGGGAAAGATGCAGCAAAGTGTCACAGGCCTCAAACCTGAGCTGAGGACTGATGCCTCCGTGCACGAGACGCTGCACAACCAGGTGACCCATCGTGCGCCCAAATGAAGTTTTTAATCATATTTCACATCTAGCATCCCAACGTTTTGATG
This sequence comes from Hirundichthys speculiger, assembly GCA_018398805.1. NCBI lineage: Eukaryota > Metazoa > Chordata > Actinopteri > Beloniformes > Exocoetidae > Hirundichthys > Hirundichthys speculiger. The sequence goes on along the minus strand of JAGFBZ010001577.1, from coordinate 370,870 downwards.
AACAAAGTTAAATTTGCTCTGTGAACTGACTTTATTTCATCTCAAATTGATTATTTCCAACAGATTTTGTGAAAAAGTTCAGTGAGCCACACATTTCACAAAGAAACACGGTCAATGTGGAAACTACAAGCCTCGTTCTGCACGTGTGAAAACAGCATGGCTCCGTAGTAAAACAGTTTAAGTTCTTAACTGGCTTGTGTGAAGCTCTGAAATGTCGCCCATTGAAAAGATGTAGTCCTGAACTGCTCGCGCTGCATCTAGCATGACTGGGTAAACTGTTCCTAAAGTGTTGCTAAATGAAGAGGTGATGGAGCTCAGTGGTAAACATGGACTCAAACTGCAGGTCCTATTAAAGCTTCAGCTTAAAGAAAACAGTCAATATTCATGGGGAAACCGTTCGGATCTGATCCAAGTCTCCTCTGTGCCAGGGAGCTGTCTCGTCTGGTATTTGGCGAGCATTACCACTGAGATGGTCTGAGAGGGTCATCAGGTCAAATGTTCAGATGCATCAGTGAGACAGAGTGCAGGAGGACAGAGGTGACCGAGTTAAAAAGCTGCTCCCTGCTGAGGGATGAGTGCTTTTTGTCTTTTCCCCAGTTCCTCTCTCTTATCTGCTCAGTGCCTTTCACTTCATTTGTCCTGAAAGCACCCGCTAAGAGGTAGGGATGGTGATTGAGATGGCATTTTTTGTTTAATGTCCCCTGCTCTTCTCTGTCTTCAGGCCATTTTTAAGAGTTGGCTGGGTTTTGATCATTACGTCCTGTCGATGAGGCGGATAGCGGCGATCTTTCGGCGCACGGAGAACGAGGGAATCATCCCAGGAGTGAAGGTCAGCGACGTCACATTCGCTGGCGTCCCAGTGAGAGTTTACGAGCCCCCGGCTGGAGGGGAGGGTCATCTGAGGAGAGGGCTGGTGTATTTCCACGGAGGCGGCTGGGCCCTCGGCAGTGGCAGTGAGTACCACTTCTTCTTTCTTTTTGTTCATTAACACTACAGTGTCACTAACACTACAACCACTGACAAAATGTATGGAACGAACTCTCTTGAAGGATGTTTATTCACCTGATTTTGTTTTTGAGACAAATGGGCAGGTGGCCCATTTACAGAGGCTACAGTCCTCAACGCAGCGGTCGCGAGCTCAACTCCCGACCCGTGCGACCCTTTGATGCATGTCCTCCCCGTTCTCTCTCTGCCCCCTTTCCTGTCTATCTTCCCTGTCAATAAAAGCCACTAGTGACAAAAAAAATCTTTAAAAAGAAATTAAATTAAGATGATATGGGGGAAAAATGGTTCATACGGTTAGAACCACAAGAACCAATTGCATGTTGTGTCTCAACAATGGCCATAGGATAACTTTAACCAGTTGCCATTCAGTAATTTACAAAACTAGGTCATTTACACAGCTCATATGTTACGTGAGGTACTCATGCGACATATCTTTGGAACGCTAAGATTCTTGTGATTCAATCGATGCAAACCATTCAGGATATAATCATAACAGCAGGTACAGTCAACGCCTGTGTCACACCACAAACAAACAAACAGTTACAAAATTGACGCAACTTACCAATGAAGCCTTAAAGTAAATGTCCGATCAAAAATATTCCCACAAAAATGGTCTGGTTACATTCGTAAAGGTCCAGTCGATCCAGTCCAGTAAAGTATTTAGTCCAAAATTCATTATTATACCAGTAAATATCCACAAACAGCCACTGCATCATTTGAAATTAACCGGTCGATGTTCCAAGACTTCCGGGTATTGTTCGCTGTAACTACCGTTTGCATGTGTCGATAATGGATTCTATGGTTTTAAAATGGAGGCTGTAAGCTGACCTTTTGATTGACACCTCACACGGCCATATAGCAGCTTCCCTGTCCTGTCCACAGTCTACAATAGCCAATGAGGGCCTGTGTTGAAAGGAAGCCTATGCCCCCATTGTGTCCTGTTAAAAACTGAGCCAGTTAGAACCAATCATGCTGATGACTGGCGCATTGTATAGCCAATGAAATTCTGAACACAGCGATGTGTCGCTTCAGGGGGTGGAAACAAAACCACAACCAGGAAGTACCCGCGTAACGCAAATTACTTGCAGCCCAGTGAAACGTGCGTCAGTGCGTCAATTGCAGTGTGGCTTGTTTATATAAAAAAATGCTGCAAATAACCTGTAACTGGTTATAATTGTAAATGTGTAATTGGTTATAATTGTAAATATTGTAAACAGCAAAATATGTGAATAGTTTGCTGTGTTGTAAAAGGTAGTTGTAACTTTTATCCTAGGTATGTGACCATGGTTATCAAAGTGTCCTTTTGGAGTCTCCAAATGGACATTTTTGGAAACGCCTAGACATACTCTTACAAAACATGTGTAAAATACTCTTTTTTTTTTGGTATTGTTATGAAATTTGAACTTGCACCAGGTAAGGCTTCATGCTGTGGTCCCATTGTGTTTTCCAGCTAATAAGTCATCCTCTGCAGACATCTGCTTTACAAAAAAAATGTCAGGTGGAAAAAAACTTCTATTTCAGTGTGTTCAAACTTAGATTACTCAATGCTACTAGCACTTACAGTGATTCTGACCATTGAGGGAAAAACTTCAGAGTGTTACCTTTCAAAAGAGACCAAAACCATCCATGTACTTCAAACGGTTCAAGAACAGCTTTCAATTTACTTTGGGTATGCCTTGGATAGGCGTTTTAGGGAAATTTTACAGGAGTGGTATATACTCGTGCATTAAAATGATCTTTTGTTATTTTCCATCAAGAGGAGTCCGAGTTCATGTGTTTTACAAACCAGATAAAGATAATTGAAAAACATTTTCTCTTCTATCCTCATCCATCTGTCGTACTCTCACTTCCTCAGAGTTTGGGACATACAATGTCATCGGCCACATGGTTTCAGATGAGCTCAATGCCGTTGTGGCCAGTGTGGAGTAAGTACGTCTCCTCTAGCAACTTTCAGAGGAGTTTAACTGTTTTTTAACTATTTTCATAAGTGACAGTCAAAAGCTCCATTTAGAGCTGCAGACCATGTTGCACCCGTGGATTCACCTGTAACAGGTGTTTGCCCTCCAGGCGCAGCTTCAAACAAACATCTTCTATGTACACAACACTTACAACAACCTCAAACATCTTTTAAACTCTGACTAAATGAATCATTGAGCCCTCTGTGTGTGCAGTTACCGTCTGTATCCAGAGACACAGTTTCCAGAGCCTTATCTGGACTGCCTCGCCGCTGCCAAACACTTCTTATCCCCCGAGTTTCTGGCCAAGTATGCCATCGACCCTGAACGCGTGGCTGTGTCAGGAGACAGCTCTGGAGGAAATCTGGCTGCTGCAGTTGCTCAGGAGGTACCGTCAGAAACCACGTCCTGCATTTGAAGTACGGGGTACGATAAGTACGGGGCTGGAAGATGACATACAAGATGTTTCTGTTTCCCCAGATTTCCACAGATGACAGCATGACTGTGAAATTCAGCGTCCAGGCTTTGGTCTACCCTACGCTCCAGGCTCTGGATTTCAACACTCCATCCTACTTGCAGAACCGAGACATGGCCATCCTCCGCCAGAGCCTGATGGTCCTGTCCTGGGTGCAGTACCTCGGTGTCGATCTGTCCCTGGTGTCCCAGCTCATGGCGAACAGCCACAGTGCTTTACGACACTCGGCCATCACCCCGGAGCTCAGGTCAAGGCTAGACTGGACCACCCTGCTTCCGCAGGAGTTCAAGAAGAGCTACAAGCCTGTCGTCGTGGAGGAAGGGTCGCACGGGATTCTGAGGAAGGCACCGGGGTTTCTGGATGTGAGGGCAGCGCCGCTTTTGGCCGGGCCAGAGGTGTTGGTCAAATGCCCGCGTGCTTATATCCTAACGTGTGAGCATGACGTGTTGAGGGATGATGGACTGATGTACGCTCGGCGCTTACAGGACGCAGGAGTCTCAGTTACTAGTGACCACGTCAAGGACGGTTTCCACGGGTGTTTTAGCTCTATAGACTGGCCGATGGACTTTGACGTGGGGCAGAGGACAGTCAGGAGTTACATCAACTGGCTGCAGAAGAACTTGTAGGAACTTGCACGGAGTTTGGCAAATGAGAAATGTATGCACACGTGTGTTTCATGCAAATCCTCTAAGGTCTTTTCTATTATGGTAATATAGTAGGCTTGTTAATAAAGAAACATCTACACTCAGGGCCTTTATCTACCTGGACATAGGTATGCACGATAATTGTTTTTCAAAACCGATACCGATAACCGATCTTTCAGCTCCTAAAGCCTGATACCAATGACCGATAACACACACATACACCATGCCAGGTCTCGTGGTCCAAATGCTAACTCCAGGTGGTAACAGCCGTTTTAAAACAGCCAACAGCCGTTGGAACCAGTATATCTCCATAATGATGACAAGTGAGATATCTCCAGGTCAGAGGAGGAAACACAGATGAACCAGACCGTCTCCCCTGGGAAGACCGAGCTCCATTCAGTCCGGCAAGCGACGGAGCCGACCGTCCCAGAGCCCGCTTCATCATGCGGACCGGACCAGGCCGTTGTCGTCTCCCCCGGCGGTGCTGGGCCCCACCAGGTCACCAGACGGCCCCTGCCAGGTCAGCTGACCCATCCGGCGTGTAGACTGCTGGACAGGGGCAGCATGCCGCCGCTACTACGTCAGGGGCTCCCCGGCTCCGTGACGCTGCAGCCCGGATCCCGTGGTGATGGTTGCCGCGGGTAGCAGTTCAGGGCAGGTGTAACGTAAATTCCTCCGTTCCCTCGTTTGCTAGTCGTTCTTTCAGCCTTTTCTATTTTTTCTGTTTTGTATGTGTGACATGTGGGAAAATACTGCAAATATCAATTAAAGTTAACAACTACCAAAATTATGACCAAGTTAACAAGTTGTTTTCTAGCATGAGGGGATATTCTTGGTTTTCCTTACTGAGAAATCATTTTTCTGATTATGCCGACGTTAACTTGAACATAAAATTCACTGCCGGTCATTCAAGGCTCAGGGGGAGCGAGGCACTGCCGTGTTAACAAATATAAATATATATATATATATATGTTATCGGAGCTGTTTCTCATGATATCGGACTTATCGGGATAACGTCATAATTTCCTGTTATCGGCCCGATAGTTATTGGGTCGATTGTTATCGTGCATCCCTACCTCGACATATCATGTTATATTTGTCATTGAGAAGCTGTGAACCTCTGCTGGTACCAACAGCGTAGCCAACACTTCGACCAAGTTGTATATGCATGAAAATGCTTTGTACACCCCCAAGCTTTTCGTCAAGCTGCTGTCACAGGGTGGCACCAATGATTTCACCAATATCCACACAAACATATGCAATACCTTTTTTTTTTTTTCAAATTATCTTGTGTCTGAACCTTCCCGGAAGTATCTCGGCACGATCTCACCTGGACAGAGGTGAAAATATCTGATGTGTCTTCAGTTATAAAATCAGAATACCACAGGGACGTTTGTGTGTCGGAATAGCGGTATTTCAGGACGGTGATGTGTCTAAATGGTGGTATGTCGGAATGACAGCATGGAAGGGCATTTAAATCTTATCGGTCAACGGTTATTAATCGTTAAAGGGCGTCGGTTAACGGTTATAAAAAAAAATCCAAAATGTGCATCCCTAGTCTGAACCTTCCCGGAAGTGACGTATCTCGGCACGATCACACCTGGACAGAGGTGGAAATATCTCATGTGTCTTCAGTTATAAAATCAGAATACCACAGTCACTTAATTGGAAACACGCATAACTAATACTGGAGAAAGGTCGAGGGTAGGAATCCAGAAATACGGACATTTCATGTTTAACGTTGTAATTTCTTTAAAATTTAAAGCTTACAAAGTTGTTGGCAATTGCCTGTCTACTGATTCAGTCAAAATGTGTGTTCTGTAAGTGAACTTGTCATGAATTCAGTTCTGATGAAGTTTCTATTGGAGGCCAATTTGGTCTCCAATGCAACATACTATGAAAATTAACTGTTTTCCCTTGTCTTTTTAGAGGGAATCAGGCCTGTGACACTAGGGCAATTACTACTATTTGCATCTGGGGCTGATAGTATCCCTGCACCAGGGTTTCCTCATTGCCCAAGCATACATTTTCTGCATCCACCTGATGGTAATAGCAGTATTCCCATACATGTGAGGTGGTACTACGTCTTCCCCTGCATCTATCCGGCACAATGTTTGTGGAGTACCTGGAATATTTCATATATTTTTATGAGAGATCCTCAGTTGCTACCCAACTTTCACTTATGGGTGGTTCTGTAAATTAACAGGTAAATAAATAAATTGCTAAAAAACTACTTGACAAAATACACTTCCAATCTAGCAAATACTTACAAATTACACTTATAAAAAAACCAAACAAAAAAAAAAGCAGTAATGAGCATACACATGCCTGAAAAACAAACCTAACAAAGGCATCATACACGCAACTGCTTCTCAATGAACATCCAACAGCTCTATTAGCATAATTAACGCTACATAGCAGACTAAACAAAAATTACAACTTTCTAAACCATGTTCCATCATGTGTAAAATACTCTTAGCTGCTCACAAACACAAATGGCAGGTGAGTAACTGGGAAATTTCTTGTTGGTTGAAAATTGTATCAGATCACAGTGACCTGTTTTCTTAGTATCTAACATAGAATATCTATGTGGGATATCAGTCAGGCACCATGGCTGGGTTTGTCTGAGGCTGGCTGAGGAGAATGTAGGCTCAAGGCTCAAATATACTGATTAAGAGTGGTTAAAAATAACGGCGTGTCCTTGGCTCGTTGTCTTGTACTGACAACCAGTTGTCTTGTACACTGCTGTGACCATCTCTGCTTGTATACATAGGAGATTAAATGTTACTTGCACCCTCTGTCTGATTGTCAGGTCAAGTGTTGTTACGTTTTGTACAATTGCCTCACCAGAACTCACTAATAATTGATAAACTATCATACCTTAATAGTGAAAATGTAAACAACATTTCTCAAAACAAACTATTTAAAGGCTGCTCCTGTCTCTCAGTCTTCCTACACCGTTAACTGCAGCCTTGCTGCTCCAGTAATTGTAAGGCCTGGATTCTGAGCAACGTGATTGGCTGTTGCTACTCATGATTGACAGAAGCACCAACCAATTAAGATTCTCAATAAAATGACACCGTTAGCTAGGCTGTTGTTATCCTTGACGGAGAAGACGCCATTGCTTGAAGTTAGCCAGCCACTCTGATGCTACTTGTTGTTGGAAAATCAACGTGAGTGCTCGTGAATGCTCGTGAACTTCCGTGACCACTCGAGACAGCGTGCACTTTAGTGTAGTCGTGAATCGTGTGAAGCTGTCGTTTCGAGGGGTGGGCTGAAGAGGAGGAGGCAGAGCCTTTGGGAGAAGGGGAGGGAGTGTATACTGTGATCCCTTAGTTTTCGCGGTTAATGGGGACCGGCGCCCCCCCGCGACAATCAAAATCCGCAAACTGGAGCCGGAGCCCCCCTGAGCCTAAATAATGGGTTTAAAATATGTTTAAAAACCGCAAAAAAGTAGCGAGACACTGCAGTGACACAAGACAAAAGCTAAACTGTGGTCTTTCTGTTACCTTCACAGCCTCTGGTCTCTGAACCGTAGTAAATGCGTCTCGGCCAATCAGAGCACAGAATCTAGAGTTCTGGGCCGTCTGCGTTTCTCGTGTTACTTACAGGACGCTGTAAGTCATTGTTTGATGTTTCGCTAGCAGCTGCGGCCTCTCGTCTGCTGTGGGGTGGATTTTCGCACAATATCAGCGTTTATTTCTTGATTTTTTTTTTTTCATTATAATATATTTCTGAAAAAATCCGTGAAGCACTAAAACCGCGGTACTCAAACCGCGATGTGGCAAGAGATCACTGTATTTTCAAAATCTCACTTGAGTTGGATTGCTGGAACCGTTTTTTCAAACATCTCCCACCCTACCTTTAAGTTAAAATGACAGAATAACTTAACTGGTTTGTTTTATTACTTCTTAATATTCTTTTTTAAATAATGTCACAAATATTTTACAGTAATTCAAAACATATTTAAAATAGATCGAGAATTTAAATCATATTTGTTTAATTTTAATGACCTCTCACAGCCCACCTGTAGTACCTCAACGGCCCAGCAGGGGGCCGTGGCCCACACTTTGGGAATCACTATTCTACAGTATGTTAAAAATATGAAGAAAAACTCACTTTCCTGTGAAAGTCAGATTAAAAGCCTTTATATGCAAAGTCAAAAATCACATTTGAAGAGACTTCGAAGGACGTTTTAGCTGTGCTATATCACCCTGGCACGTGGCACAGTTTAGCGCTCAGCCGTCATCTTCTCTGGGAGTTTATCGGTGGTTGTCAATGCCAACAATGAGAACATCTGGTCACAAAATATGGAAAGGACTCTTTATTTGTTCCTGTTCAGTACTGATGTTATTTTTTTGTTATTCGGATAATAGATAAAAATCCTGAACAATACTCCGTTTTCATTTACTATTTAAAATATTGTCTTTTACAGAAATATACAAAAACATGGTCATGAAGTAGGAAAAATGGAACAGAAAGAAAATGTAATGTTTTCCAGAAACTTGACTGACAGAACTTATTTTCAATGTTATGGTGAAAAAGTTTGCAGCAGAAGCAGGCAAATGAAACAATGAATACTTTCCATAAATATATTTTTTTTTAAAGAAAAACACAGTTAAGCCATATAAACCTCACTAGAGTTTACTACAAACTATCGAATGCACGATTCTCATTTGGTTTGGACAAACTCTGTAGTTTATCAGCTGTTTAATAACTGTCCTTAATCGCTTTGATTTTTGCTTTAAAAAAAGAAAAAAATGAAGAAGACATAATTTCAGTTAATTTAGTTAATTCCACTGTCAGCACCAGCAAAGCTTTTACAATTTTGCTGGATGAAGCCACTTTCACATATGTTTTGAAACACTTTCAGAAAGTAAGCATGTACTGTTTGAATGTCCTGAGATTTAACCAGTTTTAGGAGACAGAGCAGTGGAAAAAGTTAAAAGTTAAATTCCAGTTAATTAAAAATATTACATTAATGTTTTGTGTGTTTGTGTATTCATTTCTACGTGTATATACATTAATGAAATGCCTCATGAATCTGGTAAAATTCAACCTCACAGGTCCTTTCTGTGTTAAGGCATTGCCCTCTGCTGCTGCCACAGATGTACTGCAGGGAAATTGACTCATTAAAAGTTCAGACTTGGATCCCCATGAGAAGTGGTGACCCCTGTGGCTGGGGGTCAGTGACTTTATTCCTCTCTGACAGAATCAAACTCCCAATAAACTATGTTAGATCGCACTGCCAAGAGGGTTGGTGAAGGACACATACACTACAGTATATATATATATATATATAAAGATATATAAATGTGTGTGTTTAAGAGGTTTTTGCCTGTCTTGACACTAACACACCATATACATGCAGACAGTTCCCAGAGGTTAAAAAAAAAAAAAAAAAAAAATTCACAATGAAAACATAAAGATAAACATAGCACAAAACAGGAGCATGAGAAAAAAAATACAAGATGAAACAAAAAAGAACATATATACATGCATATGCTTTTTTGCATGTATTAGTTTAGGTTTTGTGTATCTACAATATTAATTTCTAAATTTCTTACATTTATTGTGAGTGTCACTCAACCTCGAAATTATTCTATCTTCAACACTGTTGTCACAAAGTGCTTAATAAACTTAAAGAGCCAAATGTCATATTGTGCAGGTGTTAAGGGAGGACCCAGGAGCAGGAGTACAAAACCAGAATGGGTTTATTAACAAAAACAGGAATCCAAAAACCACAAATGCGAAAAAAAAATCCAAAAATCCAAAATCCAAATGTTCAAGAAACACCAAAATATAAAAATACCACTTTAACTGAAAACTCTGGAGACAGAGTGAGGAGAGGCGACCAGGCAGGACTGCACGACACCAAACATTACACAAAGACAAAATGGAGCCACAGAGAACAGGAGAAAATGACAAGACCTAAATACTCAGAGGAACAAACGAGAGGCAGGTGCAAGGAATCAAGGTAACAGGAGGGAGGAAGCAAAGCAGAACACAATGAAGACAAGACAGACCTATCAAAGTAAAACTAGGAAACACTAAAGACAGGGAGAGACGCCAACTTGACACAGACATGGCCGACCAGGCCACAAGGGCGTAACCATGGTATAGACATTGGGGGTGGGTCCAAATGAGAGCCTCCCCCAGAATTTTTTTTAAAGGTGCATTTCCCACAGTTCTGTGATTTTTATTTATTGACCACCTGAAATCACATTTAAAGGAATAGTCTGCAATTTCTCTGAGATAGTAGCAAATAGGATAGCTTCCAGCAGGGAAAAATTACATGCCTAAAGCATGTTGATGTAAATATTGTGATTGGAACGACAAAAAGTCCATAGCACACGATGGACTTTTAATTCCAAGTTAATTTGTATTTTGTTGATTTGTCTCAAAATGAATGTCTGCACATTTACACTGAAACGTTTAATGTGAATGAAATCATAGATTTGTACAAAGAATTAAATGTAAAATATTGATGTTAATTGAATATATATACAGATTTATTCATTTGACATTAAAAAAAATAGTGTGGCCTGTCCTTACACGATCCCTCTCCCTGTCTCTCTGTGCTGCCTGCATTATGACCAGATATTATTATTGTACCAGAAGAATAACTGACCCTGAGGAAAATTTTATTTAGAATATTCTGCTTTTCTTACTAGTTTTATTTACTGCTGACACGTAGGCTTAGGTTAAAACAAATGTCATCAAGCTGTTGAGTCTTGTATTCCAGTGTCTCACCTGATCATCCATGTCTTCAGAGACTGTCCCTGTCTGTCCTGTCCTTACAGCATCCCTCTCCCTGTCTCTCTGTGCTGCCTGCATTATGACCAGATATTATTATTGTACCAGAAGAACAGTAACTGACCCTGAGGATCTTTTTAATTTGATACGTTGAATATTTTGCTTGTATTACTAGCGTTACACACACACATACACACGACACACACAGAGAAAACAGCAGCACACACGGAAGACACATCATATCATATGATAGTCTCTTCACTTCAAGCTAGCTAGCTCAACTAACAAACTGAGCCCTTTTTAACAAGTTAAATATTTCAAATGAATTAAAAAATTAACACACTCAGTATGACAACATCACTCCTCTTTAGCTATCTAGTTGCTTACTGTCTGAAAAAAACTTTGTATGTCCTGTTTTTTCTGCTTTTTGGGTAACTGCTCCCTCCTTTCTTTCACATTCAACGCTCTCTATTGTTTCCTCTGTCGGAGCCGCGTTTCAAACCGAGAGACGTTAATTGGGCGCAACCAAGTGTACAACTGGGAGGGGGTGGTCACACACTTTAGTGTTCCTTATAAACGGAAATAAATTGATCGGTAAATATTCGGAAATAACAAGAGACGGACTGTTGAGCCAGGTTTCATAAAAGGAGGAAATATTTAACATGTTTACACATAATATTGGGGGGGACAGATTGGTATTTTCCCAGTATTGGTACACGACCCCCCCCCCCAAAGAATGCGTGGTTACGCCCATGCCAGGCCATGACACCAAAGCTTTGAAAAAACATTAATAACACATTAGGCCGGCTTCTTTAGGTTTGAACTGCATTTGTTTCAAGGGTTATAGGGGAAGGAAGTAGAGAGAGAAATTATCAAGATGTTTGTGCACGCTGTAAATGAGATGATTTTGAACATATGAAAACAAAACAAAACAAAAAGAACTCTTAACTAAAGACTAGAGTCATGAGGTCTTTATATGACTCTAAAAAGAGAAACGGCAGGGATGCAGCCTCTACACGAATTCCTAAATTATTTGCTGGTCAGAAACTGTGCATGTTTAGGTAAACTCTTCGGCTCCAAGGAAGTTTGTCTCAGAGTTTTGTAGTAAGAGTGCGGAACATTTCGTTGTGAGGTTCAGTCTCTTCCTCCTCTGTCTGTTTGTTCTCTTTAAACACCCTTAAAAAATCCCATGACTGGGGAATTAATTGGTGAGAAAAGATCAGTTTCACCAGCCAAGACACGGTAGTAACAGTAATTATAGAGGAAAGCATGGCCAGAGTCCTGTAAGGAAAGTACTGTCTGATAACTCCGTCCTCCTCCCTCCAGCCAGGGAACAGGATCAGAGGAGGAATCCCAAACAGAGGCTCCCCGCTCAGCACTCGCAGCAGTAAACTTACTACATAGCCGCTAACGGCACCGTACGTATTGGCAAAAGGGATGTGCAGCACGCAGACCAGCTGTGGGAATAACACGCAGTAGAGGAGGTCCCCGCTTATGAGCCAGAAAGCTAGCACGCTGTCATTTCCAAAGGCCAAGCCGGTTCCTGCCAGACCCGTAATCAGCACGCTGACTCGGATCACCCACTGCAGCTCCTTCTCTGAGGCCTGTTGGAAGAGAATAACTTAAATTAAACTGCTTTGTTTAATGCTGAATCAAAACACCCTCACACACACACACACCTTCTTCCTCAACGTCGTCTTGTATATATTTTGTGTAAACATGGATGCAGAAGACAGCAGCGCAGAGTCCATGGAGGACATCACAGCTGCAGCCACAGAACCGATGCCCAACACTGAGACCCACGTGGGTGTGAGGTACTGCAGCGCAAGTGGCAGGATCTTCCCTGCATCTCCACGCTCAAAGGGAGGCGGTGAACCGTAGTCTGTCTGGTTCCAGTCTTAGATAAAAGGATAGAGAGATAGTCAACAAATGAAGAAAACATGGGTAACATTTTTTAAGATTAGCATGATGGCAAAAAGAAAGAAAAAACTATTAAGTACTGAGGATTGAGGTTGTAATATCAGTTAATGTGGCGATGGGCTACAAGTGTTCAAATACATATTCAAGCTTATTTGTGTCTGAAGAGTACCTGCAGAGGCCGCCAGCGCTCCGATGACAACTGAGGGGATTCCCATGATGAAAATGGTCCCGGCAGAAGCAAAACAAGTGATCTGAGCCTGCGCAGAGGAGGAGGCAGAAAGGATTCGCTGGTAGAAAGCCTGATATGCAAGTCCCCCTAAAGCCTGCAACATAAACAACATGTGCTTGGTCAGTCAGAAACTTTGCAATTACAGAATACATCTAAAAAGAGCAAAATCTAACAGAATGAGTCATGATCTCTTTGTGCATTAAAATATGGCTGCAGATCAAATTGTTGGCAGTTCTTTCCATCTTTCCTTATATTAGGAGCAAAAATGTTCATTGTCACTGAGGTTACTGAAGTTAACATAAAGCAGTCTATTTCTTTTCAAACAACAAAATTCTTTTAATCCATCCATCTCTCCCTATCTCCATAAAGAAGACTGTGAATTGATTAGCAGCTCAAAGCTTACGCTGACCAACAGTGTGAAAATATCCAACTCTCTAAAGTACATGAATTGTTATTAGGGCTGGGCAACGATTAAAATTTTAATCGCGATTAATCGCATTATTTCCCTGATTAATCACGATTAATCGCGTTGTGTACGAAAAATCAAATAATGAATTCAAAAGTAGTGTAAAATGCACTTTTATTTAAATATTCTGCTGCCATATGAACTAAAGTGTCATAACATTTGTTGTTCAAACACTTTTAACATCAGCACTTGTCAGTAACACATATTTAGTGTAAATCTCATCTTAAAAAATGAAAAATAAAATGAAGTTTATGGCCACTGCCAGGATATTAAAGTAATCCTGTTTTTATGAAAAATTTGAAAAAAAGTCTTCCAACAAAATGATTGTGGCTCAGCACAATCATAAAATTAAAACAGGTAATTTCTGAGGTAACAGCAGAAACTTTTAACGGGGAGTTCAACTTGTCAGTTGTTACAAATAACCTTGTTTCTGTTGAATCCTCCGTCTGGGAGAACTTTAAAATGAAAATGTCCGTGTTAAAGTTCAGTAACTTTACCTATCTGTGTATTAATCATTCTTTCCATTTTCAATTGTCAATCAAAAAATTAAAAAAAAAAAATTAAAAAGTGACATTTTATTATGTTTTTCAATTTTTAAATCTAACACGAAAAAAACAAAACAAAAAAATGCCATTTTTTTTTTATATTTCAATTTTAAACTTGGATCAAAAATACGAAATTAAAAAATGGGCCACAGAACTGACATTGTTTTATAATCGAGGACTGGACTTTCTGTTGTCATTACACATCTGAGCCATGGGCGGAGTTTGCGGGGGGGCAGGGGGAGCATTGCTCCCCCTGGTGGCTGAAATATGTAATTGCATTGTCAACGAACTGGCAAAAATAAATAAATGTTTTTGACCGTAATGTTTTTTTTAAGTCCAAAATAAACTGCAGTATATTGTGACAGTTAAATGAATCATGTTATATTTTGTTTCTTAATACATTTAACATCATTAACATTAACATTTATAACATCTACTGTGTACTGTATCCTGTTGCAACTACTGGTTTTGAACATCATCTAATCTTGGACTTCATGGTTTCGTGGTGAGTGCATCTTGTGTGCCATCATGTGCGCGCGAGTTTGCACATATGTGTGCATGCGCGCCGGTTCGCGTGCATGCGCGCTGGTTTGCGTGAGAGTGCGCCCGTTTGTTGAAAGTGCTTAACAATTTTTGCCCCCCCGACGCAAAAGTCAAACTACGCATATGATCTGAGCCACTAGATGGAGCTGCACTGCAGTAACCAGCTAGAGAACAGCAGGACAGTGAACACATGGAGCAGATCTGATGGAACATGGAGGAATGACGTGAAAGTTTTGTTGCAGTCCAGAATTTTTATTTTCAAACTGAATTGTTAATATTGCTACCTGAGTTGCTACCCGAACTGTAACGTTCATGGATTTTTACCGTTCTCCATGTCTGTTTTAGCTTTTCTGCATGTTTTTCTACCAGTTCTTTTCCAGTTCTGCAGCAGCCAGTAACAGACTTTTCAAAATAAAAGTACGTGAGCAACCTGCGTTAACGCACGATAAAATAAATGTCGGCATTAATAAATGAATGAGCTAATAATAACGGGATAATAACGCGTTAACTTGCCCAGCCCTAATTGTTATACTCAGATCTCAAATGCAATTTTAAAAAAGAAGAGGTGCTGCAACACAGTGATAAAAGGCCTTGCACCAACTTTTTTTCTTTAAATGAATTTACCAGCAGTAGCATGTCATCAACCCATTTTCCTGCATCCTCCAGGTGAAGTTCTCCTACCCACGAGTGTCCATGTGACTGGTTGAGAAAAGATGTTTCTGAGGCAATATTAACGGCTGGACTGAGCACCAAAAAAGGAACACAGAGCCACTGAAAGAGAAAAATAAACAACAGCAGCCATATTTAAAATTGACTTATTTACTATAACCTTCTGTTCCTAATCACTGCATCAATTCTGTGTCAAAAGATTTTTTCCCCCTCTTTCAGTCATTCTCCCTTCTGTCCAGTTACTTCTGCTACTCAGTATTCAGTTTTAATTTCCATCAGTTCACTAATTTCTTACCATGCTGAAAAAGATAAAACAAAGCTGGATGACATCCGTGTATGCAACCGAGTAGAGGCCTCCTAAAAACGTGTAGATGATGGAGACAGCTGCAGAGATGATGATGGAGATGCTTGACGACAGTCCAAGAATTACACTCATCGTTCCACCTGAAAATCAAGCAAAATATTTCACAATTAGAAATTGAAACCAAAATGCTGTAGTTCAGTTCCTTGAAGGATAGTTTACTAAACCGAACAAAACATGATATTCTTGTTATTCCACCCGTTATTACCTGATACAAAATTACAGTGTGTGCTTTATTTTTTTATTTTTTATGACTATCCCTTAGATGAGTGTGTCAAAAATGACCTGGAAAATGTATTTTAATGCAATACCTTTACCTTTACAAAATTCTAGTTTTTGCATTATGACCCCAAACTTCCATTGGCGAATTAAAAGATTACTTGCACTAATAAGTATATTATTTTACACTGCCAGATCTAATACATGTAAGCATTATCCTCATGTTTTGCCTCAGAAATGTGTCATTCATGTCTACTGTGTGAAAGAGTACGTCTTATTATCATGTATGAACAAATTAACACTAGCTTGCTAAGCCAGCTAACAATACTCTCCATGACTGTTATGTGAAAGAAAATGTGTTTCTTATGAACTAATCATTTCTACTTTACCCACAAGTCTTGGAGTCTAATTTTATTTTCCTTTTAAGCGCACAAATACTTTTGGAATCATTTTTATGCTTTCTACAACTCATCTGACGAACCAGCGATCACAATCCTCTCAGCAAGCCCCAAGTTATCCAAACAAAGTCTCTCTGTGAAAACTGTTGGATATATCAACAAGACATTTGTGCATCACAAGAAAGGATTTTTGCCTTAGAAACTGAAAAAGGACTTCATGATATATTCCCAGTGGAATCCAGTGGTAAGAAGTCCACATTTATAAGAAAGGGTGAAAAAAATACTACTTACAACCTGAAGCTAAATAATACTGTATCTTTTCCAAGACTCTGTAAAGACATTTATAATGGACTAAGCCAAAGGGAATTTAAAATGTTGGTATCAATGGAGGACATGTAACATCACCTGGAATAAAGTTATCAAACAGATTTTTATGACTGTCAGGCCCAAGTGTGACTGAGACAGATGAATGGAATATCTGTGCTGCACGTCAAGGTCAAAGACACCCTCGTGCTTGGAGACGGAGCCATATCTAACATAAATATAAACAGAGTGGTTACTATCCAAGTGCGACTGTCTCTGACATCACAAAGCTACAACCTGAGGTCCTGGAGAAACACCGGGGGGTGAAACAGCTGATTGTTCATGTGGGTGCAGTGAATATCAGAAAGGAACAATCTGAAATCTTGAAAAAAGACTGACAAACTATTGGAGAGTCTTGATAAAGCAGCAATACCAACGTTCATTAGTGGACCTCTCCCAAACATCGACAGGAGAGGACTGACGGATAATCTCTTTCACGCTCTAAGGCATCAGAATGGAGCCCCCCGAGCCTCAATAAAGTGTTTAAAATATGTTTAATATCCCAAAAAAGTAGCGAAACGTGACAAAGGCTCAACTGTGGTCTTTCTGTTTCCTTCACAGCCTCTGGTCTCTGAACCGTAGTAAACAATCTGCTGGTATTGTGCTATTTTTGGCTCGTAATAAGCGGCTAACACGCTAACAACAACAAAAGAAACAGTCTGGTTTTCTCTGCATGGAACGAGCACTTTATTCTGGCACTGCAGGAACTTGTAACATCACACAGGTTGTATTGTGTTGGGCTCCTGTCGGTTAACAGAGAATGTAAATCTATACACGCTGGGCTGCTGTTGATGCTCACTACACTTTTCATCTAACCCCGTTTTCTTCTGCCGTCCCACGACACACACACTACATTACCCATAAGGCCACATCATTACCCATAAGGCCACCTTCTTAAAGGGGCCGGGCTGGCTCACAGCATTTCTTCTCAGTGAGAGAACGCGCACAACATCCTGTGATGTCTCTGCGATTTTTAATTTTTTTTAAAATGATATTATATATTTCTGAAAAATCCGTGAATAACTAAAACCGCGGAACTTAAACCGCGAATTGGCAAGGGATCACTGTAATTATTCTTCACTAAAATGACAAAAGTGGCATAAAAACATGCTGATTCTAACACCGGCCATTTTTGACTCACTTATGGAAGAGCGTACGATGCAGTCACAAGAGCATCTAAGGATTAAAGAGGCACACACACTGTATCAGCCTTTTTCAACGCATTTTATTTTGATACTGATAAACGCAACACGTGTGGCTGATCTTGTCAATCTGCTAATCTTCCAGTGCTGTTATACTGTTGCTGCAGAGCCACAGTTACGCAATGTAATTTATTTTTATGGCTGCATTTTTACAGTACTGCTGTTACTCAGAATTATCCCCCCACTCTCCTAAAGTCCATTTGATTGCAAATATGCTCTTCTTTACATGAAAATAGTCCGTCTAAAAACTGAGTCAGGACTGCTTGTATGTCTTTTGCAGTAGTGAGTCCTTCTGCTCACATTCATGCTCCTTCTGCACATGAATGTGTTTTTAAAGAACCTCAATGAAAAATTCCAGTCAGCAGAGTGCTGGATATGATGCTGATGTGACTGCCTCCTTGTGGGTGAACGTATGTTACTTCATAGTATCCCGTGCAGTCCATTAATTGTTAACTGAGTTCAAAAGGTCACTTGCTAACCCGTATCACCTGAACCAGTTAAATAATGACATATATAACCATAATGGTGCTATTTAGAAACAGACCTGCACTTTAGAGTCAGGGTTACACTACAAAACAAGGGGGTCTTCAAACAAGATAAAAACACTACAACTAAGGAAAAAGGTGCTCAAAACAAGTGAAAAAAACTCTGTCCATGCAGCAAGATAATTTCACTTGGTAAGACTTCTTACATTAAGATTGTAGGAACCCTTGTTTCTAGATTTAAGAAAGGTATAGTTGGATATTGAATCTTAAATCAAGATTTATTTTGATGAGGAGAGAAGATGAGTGTTAATTGTATCATTTTAGGAATCCCTGCCTGTTTGAGACAAAAAAGTAAAGTTTTACTTGATATAAGATTATACTGAGACTTAAAATAAGAAAGTAATTATTAAAACAAGAAAAAATATCTAACGCTTCTAAATGTAAGTTGTTTTTTTTTTCTTGGTAAGAACCAAATTATTTGCAGTGCAGCAAATTCATATTTGCTTGATGTTAATACATCTCACCAGATGTGGGTCTGACTTATTAGGTAATAAATACAATTACAAAAATTATTAAAATAAAATTATGAGTGACAAAAGGATCTACAAGAAGGCAGTATAGATTTTTTTTTCTTGCAAGGTGATTTAAATATGAGAACGAAAAGTGAAACACAAAAAGTCAAAGGGTTCATGTTTTACGAAGGAAACTGGAGCACAAAAGCTGCAGCAGCAGTAATATAGAGAACAGAACCACAGTTTTGACATATTTTCAAACAAGCTGGGAGTTTTTGAATGTGAGCACAGATTTTTGAAGGGGATCAGTCGAATATCTGAGCAATAAAACAAGGAATATACTTCTTCATAGATGGTAAAACACCCTAATAGGTGTTGTGGTGCTTTTTTTAGTGGTATTTGTCATCTTCCTTGAGAAGTGAGCTATACTTAACTACTGACAAAATCACTACAGTTTCCTGTTTCATATGAGTAAATCAAACCAATATTTTTTAAGAGTGTTTTCATTTCAAGACTGGTGCATTTGAATTCCATTACATTACTTAATGCAACACATTATGACTGAATTGGCACTAAGACATTTCTATTTGACATATTAACACACGAAGACTGAGACACAAAGAGTTATTTACCCAGAGCAGCAAGAATGCAGGCGACCCACAGTACGTCACTGACCAAAGCAGGAATCAAGAGGGTTGAAGTCAACGTGTTGCCGTAGCGTCTCTGAAATGGGTCCAAAATGGTCACATAACGCTTCGACCTCATGGGTTTTGCAAAGAACAATCCTCCTTCAAGAAACAACAGGATGTTAAAAAAAAAAAAAAAAAAACATCAGCTGAAGAGAAAATATCATGCATTACTTTCAATTGCTTCCAACCAACCGAAACTCTGATTTCTGACTTTATATAGCGGCAAATTCACATTAGAAAACTCACAAACTGGCAAGAGAAAACACTGAATTTCTGTCTGTATAAAATGGCACGTTTGCAAGAGACAACTAATTGTATGAACTCGCAAATTTGAGAGACTAAATCTAGAACTTCTTTAATTATAAAATTACAAATTTGTAAGAAAAATCAATCAGAAATTGTGACTTTATTAACTCACACATTTGCGAGAGAAAAAAACTTGTCTTGAGCAGCACCTGGCTGTCATTAGGATAATATAACCAGGTGCTGACAAGCAGGCAGGGTTCCTGGCCATAAACAGTGAAACAGTGAAACATTAAGCAAATTTTCACTTGTTCGGTTGGCAGATTTTTTTGCTTATTACAAGCAAAAAATATCTTGTATTAAGTCTGTTTTAACTGCCAATGGAACAAGTGAAAATTTGCTTAATTCAGTCTAAAAAAGTCTAAAAACAAGCTCCTATATCTCACTGAAATGTTACTCTTTAGGTGATTTTGTCTTATATTAAGTGTGATGAGATATTTTTGACTAGAAATGAGAAAAATACACTTGGTAAGATTTTGAGTTTTTGCAGTGAACCACTCTGTAAATCACTTTTAAAACTTCATTTAAAACTGTCCACCCATCCGCCACACAGTGGAAATTTTAGGAATGTTATTTATGGCTGCAAAACTGAGCAGTAAAGCAAACTTGTTCAGACAAAGCATTCCCTGATACATTTGAAAATCTGTCGTAGAACATTGATTACTATACGATTAAAGCAGACTACAAGTCATTTAATGTGCTATACAAGAATGAAATGCAAGAAATGGAGATGCGATGGCATCAGCGCTTTAGTGATGATGTCAATTATACGTAAACCTCTGTCCCAGAAACAGCTTTTGCATGATTTTGGTGTAATCTGACTGAATTATTGTCAAAGAATATCAGAAAACACAATAAACAAGCTGTATGAGTGTAGAAAACACATCATATAAGAAGTTTAATTATCATGAGTAGGTGAAATAACCATAAAATTCAGCTCTATGCCATTACACATTACAATGATTTGCTTTTGCCACTTACCCAAAAGAAAACTGACAACATAAGCAGGGGGGCCCAGAGCCCAGATAAGACCTTGACTGGGAGAATAAACAGCTTCAGCAGTTCCCATAATGTAGCCTCCACCAACCCATGTTGCTACAAACAAAGCACAGAAAAAGAAATAAAACTGAAGAATACAGCCACTAAACACAAGAAAATCTGTTCGAAAAACACCACCGGTATAAATAAAATCAAAGATTCTACCTGTCATGGTAAAAATCCCAACCAGGATATTGATATTGCGCCCACCAACCATGGAAACTTCGCTCTTGCTACCGGGACATTTCTTCTCCACTTTCTTGGATTTTCGAGATCCCCAGAGTCCAACTGCCAGGATGCAAAAATAAAAAACGAGAACAGACACCAGGCCAGGGACGTCCACTGCCATGATGACCTGCTAATGAAATAGTTCCAAAAATCAATCAATTACACTGATATTTTAACATACAAAACACAATAAGCACTAAAAATCTTTTAACGAATAGCTGCTGCTGTTAGTTCAGTGTTTAACACCAGAGTTGTGTCACTATCCTCAGTGATTTATGAATGATTACCTCTTGTCAGCTTTCTTCATGTCAGCTTGACTTTTCTTGACTATTCCCACCCTTAAAAGGCTGGGAGGGTTGACCCTTGCTATGAGGCAATAGGTATGTAAGAGGACGAGTTTTTCTTCATGTTTTATGTAACATGCTTTGTTGTATTGATATATATCCTCCAGGCCTGAGGGATCTCCAAGACCAGGCCCCCGGGGCCGGGGCCCTCCCAGTGTGGAGGGCCCCTATGAGGAAACACTGGAGCTAAAAAGATTAAAAGATTAAAAGACAATTAAAAAAAGGATAAAAACAGACAATAGATACAATAATAATAAAATGTATAAAAATGTGAAAATTCGGAAATGTAAAAGCTATGGGTTTAAAAATAGTAACAGTCAACAGTAAAATAAAAGAATAAAAGAAATCAGGTAAAAGCCAGGTTAAAAAGGTGAGTCTTGAGTCTCCTTTTAAACATCTCAACAGTCTCTTTGGTCCTGATGTTCTCCTCCAGGCTGGTCCACAGATGAGGACCATGATGGCTGAACGCAGCCTCACCGTGGGTTTTTGTTCTAACTCTTGGGATGATTAAAAGGCCAGAACCAGAGGACCTCAGGGTTGATATGATAAAAGCAGGTCAGATAAATAAGATGGCCCAAGACCATTAAGACATTTAAAGACTAATAAAAGAACCTTAAAAATCAATCCTGAAACACACGGGGAGCCGATGCAGTGATTTTAGAAGTGTGTGTAGTGTGTTCCTTCCCCGCCCCTGGTCTTCGTCAGCACACGAGCTGCTGAGTTCTGGAGCAGCTGCAGACTAGAAATGATGTTTTTGGGAAGATCAGAGAGCAGTAGTTTACAGTAGTTTACAGTAGTTTACAGTAGTTTACAGTAGTCTACAGTAGTTTACTTTAGTCTAAATGACAAGAGGTTAAAGCATCAGTATCTCCGTGTTAGCCTGGGAGAGAAACGGGCGGACTCTGGCTATATTCTTCAGACGATAAAAACCTGTCTTTGTTACTTTGTTCTAAAAGAGAAATAAAGGCTAATTTGAGGCTGTCACTGTTGACGTCCATGTGAATGTTAAAGTCACCCACTATGACGACTTTGTCTGAACAGAACATCTCTCACCTGTACAAGAACGGGCCGCTGTCAGTCAGGATGTGGTCCAGGAGCTGACTGACAGCAGCCAGACTGAACACAAACACTGACTCTTTGAATAAACTTGATGTGATTTCAATAAAAGCCTTTGACACTTCAGAAATGCTTGTAACTGTAATTTAGCAACTAGGGATGCCCGATATTGGCATAAAAATGTAATATCGGTAAATATCGGTATCGGGTTTTTTGGTTTTTTTTTTTTTTTTTTTTTTTGCACAGACAATGTTAATTCCACGACAGGAGATATGTGATGTTACCTAAAATTAGTTTTGAGGAAAAATAGCCCGCATATATCAGTATCGGTAGATATCGGTATCGGAAATTGAGAGTTGGACAATATCGGCATATCGGATATCGGCAAAAAAGCCAATATCGGACATCCCTAATAGCAACACCTGACAAAAATATCAATAACAACAACAACAACAACACTTGTCCAGAGTGGTGTACTACGAAGCAAGTTCGACACAGCCAGGCTTTCTTTGGGTGAGCTGGCTTAACAAACCTGAAACTCGCGATCAGAGATAACTGGTACCACCACGACGGTGGTTATCAACTATCTTTGTTAATTGCGGCTTTCTGCTTTCTGCTCTGTGCGCGTTCACATAAAAGGGGGCGTTTGACGCGTCGTTTGACGCCTGTTCCGGATCAAATGGATAGATGGCGGTCCGTATATTTCAGTCAGGAGGAGCAGGTTTTAATAATGCAGGGCTATGAGGATTTCAAAGAAATCGTTACGGCCAAAAGCAACACTGTAGGTGTGAATAAAGCCAGAGAGGAGTGCTGGCAAAAAATTGCAGATTGTGTAAATTCGTAAATTATATTTATTTCACCACTATATTTATTTCACAACCTTAATTAATCTCCCTCCCTCTTTTAGAGCACTTAAACTTTAAACTTAATGCAGCAGATTTAAACATTATGTAGGTCTGACTGTCCCATTATGAATGATAAATGAAAATCACTTTAGTTTTTTTGCTAAATCTATGTGAAATTAATTTAAGATTTAATATGATCTGTTATACACACTCACCGGCCACTTTAATAGGTACCCTATCACCCTGGGGAATCTTATGAATGAATTATATTAAAACATTTCACATGAAATTCCACGTCACACTGATTATCAATATAATGGACTATTGATTTATGTTACCTGATTTAGTAAAACGCTTCTTTTATTTGAAGCGTGGGCAGATGGCCAGGGAATACTACAAACATATTCAGCAGTTCAGTAAGAACAAGTACAACCTTTATTCCAGTATTCTGGCTCAGATTTTCTGCATCACCAACTGAATGCATGTAGGTTCCCGCGGCAAAGAAACGCAAAGAAACGCACACCGTTTGCGCTACTGTGAGCGCACAGCTGTGTTTGGTGGCGCTGCCAATATCTGGCTCTAGCAGATTACAAATGTAACGTATTCCCTCAGCTGGAAATCTCTAGCGTTCATAGAGAATATGGTCATGGGAAGCCAGCGGATCAGTCTGGTCTCTGAATACTCTCTTCCTATCCTCGCACAATCCTGGCGCTCAGGTCAACAGGATTGGGTGAAAGTGAAAGGGCGGCGCTTTTTATAGCCGATTTGAGCCTAAACTCTGCACATAACCTGCTCCGGACCAGGATAAGTTTGCAGAGTAAGTTACCATGGTGATCTAGCCAGGTTGAAAGAGAGCCACCTTCGTGGAACCGGAAATCCTGGTTTTAGACTCAACATACCTCGCTAACCCTCTAATCTCGCTTCGTAGTACACACCCCTCAGGTGATGAAAGATGCTACACACAACGGTGAACATCGCCCGTTTGGAGACGTGCTGCTGCCATCAAAGTCAGAACGAGCTAATATTTTCATGAAATGGTCAAAAGTCTCAGTTTCAGCATCGTATATGTTCTTCATCTTCTGCTGGAGATAAAATATGGCTTCATGAGAACTGCTGCAAACACGTAGCATTCTGTTTTTATTTACTGTTTACACAGGTGGGCGGGGCGGGGCCGAGAGAGGGGGCGGGGCTGAGTGAGACGGGGGGAGGTTCCTTCAGCTCAACAGTTCAGATTCTCCGATAATGTCACCAACCAGATGATGTCACTGACCACATGATGTTTGGTCAGTGACATCATAGAGGAGCTTGATATATATAAGAAACTAAAACTTTAAAGGCTTCTCATTTCACACGAGCCTCTCTGGAAAGCATTCAATAGCGACTAAGAAGTCTACTTTGATAGCACGATGTCCAACGTTAAATTTGTAAGTAAGAAACTGGGATTAGTGAGCTCTCCTGAGCTCCAGCAGCAGGCAGAGATCCTGGCTGATTTTGAAAAACTCCGCCAAGATCACGACCGCTGTAAAGCTCAAAACGCTGTACTGAACGACTACAACAGCAGTCTGCGAAGTCGCGTTTCAAAGCTCCAGGAGGAAGTCCAGCGGCTCCAGCTGACCAACAAACCAGCGGTCGCAGAGAGCCCGAACACACCCAGAGTCTCTGAACTCTGGGAACAAATCATGCTGCTGAGGAACGGAAACGGACCCCAACAGACCGAAGGACCGATGGACGCGCTGCCACGGGGGGCGCCGTGGCAGACGCTGAAAGAGGTGGTTGAAAAACTGAAAAACGAGAAGGAATCTCTGGAGGAGAAAGAACAACTTCTGAAGGAAGAACAGAGAAAAATTGATGAGAAGAACCGAGATCTCCAGAGAGAGAAGGAACAACTGGTGAAGGAGATGAATCAGATACTGGAAGAGGTTGAAGTCGTGAAAGGAGGAAATGAGAGAGAGAAGCTGGATTTAGAGGAGCAGAAAGAAAATCTGCAGTGGGAGAAAGATGAATTGGAGGCAGAAAAGGAAGAATTTCAAAAAGAAAAGGAAACACTGCAGGCAGAAAAAATGAATTTGGAGGAGGAGAGAAAAAATTTAGATTCACGATGGAAAGACCTGAACCTGGAGAAAACTGTGATGCGTCAAAACCAGGAGAAGATGAAGAAGAGGGATCAAAGATTAGTGAAACTGAGAGAGGATCTGCAGAAGGAGGTGAACAAGTTAGAGGAAGACAGGAGACGACTGGGAGAGGGCTGGAAATGTCTGGAGATGGAAAAAAGTCAAGTCCATCTCATCAAAGGACAGATCCAGAAAGACCGACAAGAAGTCCAGATGCAGATGAAAGAGCTGCAGCAGGACTTCACAAGGTTAGAGGAGGAAAGGAAATGACTGGCAGAGCTCAAGGACACCCTGGTCAAGGAGAGATCCCAAATCAGAGCTGAGAGAGATGTGAAAAACATCTTAAAAGAGAAGAAGAAACTGCAGCAGCAGGTGAAAAACCTGGAGGAGGACAGGAAACAACTAGAAGAGGAGAAGTTGCGCCTGCAGGTTCAGAAAGCTGTGATGGGACAATCCAAGATCAGGATGGATGAGAGCAAGAAAAAAATACACAAAGACTTGAAAAACCTGAATCTAGGGTTCACACATCTAGAAGAGGAAAAGACCAAGATGTTGGATCTGAAGCTCCAAGTGGAGACGGAGATGTTGGAGCTGGAGAGGAAGAACCAACTGATTCAGAAAGAAAAATAATTTCCTTTTCCTCTTTAAAACCTTTTTTTTTTCTTTTCAGAGATCTGACTGTTTCTTTGTGCAGTTAGATGTTCTGGTCATCTCAACATGGGTTTTCTCCGGGACACTCCGGAGAAAACCCATGTTGAGATGACCAGAACAACATGGGTTTTCTCCGGAACGCTCCGGTTTTTCCCAAACCAAAAAAAAAACAAAATTTATTTTTTCCATTTCCCAAAATGACCTTCCCCCCCCCCCCCCCCCCCCTTTCCTCAATAAAATTCACTCTTCATTGCAATCATTCACATGTTAATAAAGTATTTTTGAATTTGAATTTGAATTTGAATTATTTGATGTATTACAGTAATATAATATGAATATATTGTTATCCAATAAAACGTAGTAATGCAGCCTCAGGAACCAGCCAGGGTCTTTCTGAGCCGGTCCCAAGCCCGGATAAATGCAGAGGGTTGCGTCGGGAAGGACATCCAACGTAAAACCTCTGACAGATGAACCGTGTGAATCACCATGCCGATGAACTCCAGACCAGCACTGATGGCTTCATTTAACATCTAGACATGTCAGACGTTAGCATGTGTTAGCTGTTAGCATCTGATAGCATCAACAAGCTACATTGCAGAGTGAGAAAGAACAGCAAGGTTACTTTATGATCCACATCTTCAATTACGGCCCAGTTTATACCTGATCCGTTTACTTTTAGCCATTAGCATGTGTTAGCATGGCAGCTAACGGATGCAAATGGCTAACTACAATAACGTGCTCTAATCTGAGCAGTAAAATGCTGTGATGGATGGTATCAAAGTAGCACTGAGGTCCAGCAGAACTAGTATGGACACCAGGGGCGGACTGGTAATCTGTGGATTCTGGAAAAGTCCAGAACGGCCGTCTGGCCTACGGCCGTCGGCCCTGTTCAATAACCAAAATTTTCAGTCTATCAACTAACAGCAGGGGGCGCCAAGATGATCATTTATCAGATATAGGCCTAAAAACCAACAAAGCAGAGTAACGTTAGTGTCTGTAAACACAAAGACGGCAAACAGAAAACGCAAGGAGAAAGGTGGATTGGAGAAATTAAAACTAAAGAAAGCCAAGTAAGGGGAAAAAGTGTTTCCCATTTTCGCACTATTTATCCTTTTCTTCTCTTTTGTGGTGCGTGGTGGTGCGATGTCTGTGGAATAGGCTAAAAATGTTGTTTGAAGGACGATTAGTTGAATGGTACCTTAACTAATCACAGCAGCTTTGCATGGGGCAATTTAATTTAAAAATCAGTATAATGTCAATCCTACAATAGTATTTGTTAGGTAGTCTAGTGGTTAAGTGGGTGGACTCTCCATTATTGTTATTATATGTTGTTGTGTCCCTTTTTAACCATTGCTTTCTCTCTATCCAAAGGCTAAGACATATAAAACATAACCTGCTAACTACTGCTGACCAGATGGTGAATAATCTACTCTGTTGAGTTCATGAATGTGTAAATCTGTGTCTCACCAGCCATGAATGGCACCACATGTCACTGGTTATGAGGCATTATTTATGTTTACATATCAGAAATGTTTCATTTCAAACAGAAAATGAATATTTTAAATAAATGTATGCTTTATAAAGCTACTTTTTTTTTTAATCTTTGACTATCTTTGAGTATTTTTGCAGTATCAACAAGAGGCTGGTAGGGTGTCCTCTTTTTGGGTTTTTGGGTCACCTTAGCATAATATTTAAACTATGAAATGTGTCAAGCAGGTTAATTCTGGCACAGAATAGACCTAAAAGGCTAAAATGTAATGAAATTTAGGAAAACCAAATCTGTTTTATTCTTCTTGTCTGTAGTCTAGGTATCAAATAATATGTTTATCCAAAGTGTTAGAATTTTAGAGGTATAAGTACAGGTTTAATGGCGGTCGTTCCAAGTAATGCTCACAAACAAATGTTAATCAAGCGTATGTGATATAGATATAGATTTTTTTTCTGTTCAAAATGCAGGGATATAAGTAACTGTAAAATAACAGTAAAAAAAGAAAATGTTTGTTCATTTTTGTTTTGGAGATGCAAGTGATGTTTAGTCATTCTTTGATATTAGTGTTCTTGAATAAACAATCTTCAGGACCAATAACTAGGACCTCAGTTTTGTCCTGGTTGAGCTGAAGGAAATTCTCTGCCATCCATGTCTTGATATCTAAAATTACAGTTAAAAGGGCCATCAATTGGTCCGGTGTCATCAGGAGACGATGTACAGCTGTGTTTCATCTGCATAACTGTGGAAGCTGATGCTGTTTCTCCTGATGACGTGCTCAAGGGGAAGCATGTAAAGATTAAAAATAATTGGACTTACGATTGACCCTTGGGGCACCCCACACTTAATTTTATGCATTCTGGATTGTCTTTTATTGATTATTTATTATTTTATTGTCTGTTATTAATGACTATGTCAATATAAATACTAAAAAAATCTCAGCAGACACAGTTTGGACCAAGAGAGAAGTAATTTTCTTGATTTAATCCGATTCTTATTTTAATAAAAAAGTCTGATCAATTATTTTCAAGAATTATCAGTCCTATACATATATGTAGAGTAACGTCATCAACCAGTAAAGATAGCAGAGGCTGCAGGCAGTGAGCTCTTCTAGGTTTATTTTTAGACTCTTAGGGCCCGATCGTACACCTCCCGCTAGCCGCTACCCACTACCCGCAAATTAAAACATTTTAATTGTTGCCTAGCCCTACTTTCATTATTTCACTTTGAACCCCTGACTGTTTATATTACTTATATATTACCTAGTTATATTGCTTAGTTTAAATCTGCAATTTTATCTTATTTTGTGAATACTTTAGGTCGTTTTTTCTATTTTCTATTTCTATTCTATTTTATATTATTACTGGGCTTGCTCTGGGACCAGGGTAACTCATTTCGTTTCATTCCATGTTAACGTGTTGAAATGACAATAAATGATCCTTGAATCCTTGAATTATGAGAAAGGCTCAAGTCACTCCGTTGAAATCTGTTATTCCCAGAATGGAGCTTGTTACTGCGTCAAACTGACACACTGTATTCTGGACGGATAGTCTGTACTGAAATATATTAAGAATGAGGCTTCTGGGTTCAAAGTCTTTGTTACAAATCGCCTTTCTCAAATCCTGAAGGCAGGGGCGCCGCTAGGGATTTTGGGCCCCATGAAAAGAATCTTTACCGGGCCCCCCAACACACCGGCGAAATTTGTTGATGCTATTTTTGATCATCATTAGGGGCCTCTCTGGGCCTCCCTCAATCATGGGCCCCTATAATCCGTATCCTTTACCCCCCCTTTTCGGCGCCCCAGCCTGAAGGCCTCCTGTTCTGCTCAATGGAGATATATAGACTCTACTAGCGATCCGGCGGATATTGCCTCAAGGGGATTGAAGGTGAATATGTTCATCAAAGACTTTAGATGGGTTTCAGGGCCTCACTTTCTTTTACATCCTGAGAGTGAGTGGCCGGTCAATCCAGAAGCCATCAGTCATTTTTCACCTGATGAGGTAAAAGGGGTTGCTGTAGTGAATGTTGTGCAGGCTGGAGAGGACCCAGTAGCCTACATGATTCATTATGTTTCCTCCTGGACATGGCTAAAGAAATCAGTGGCATGGTTGTTAAGGATTAAAGGCTGACTCATGTGTAGGGTTGGGCACCAAAAAACGATTCCAAGTAGGAATCGGTTCCTGACGTCCGGTTCTGGAATCGTTTAGAAGATTTTTGAATTTCGATTCCTTTTTTCGGTTCCTAAATGTCCGCGCTATTTTTAGTTTAGTTTTGTTTTGATTTACTGCACTAGTTTGTTGATGTTACTCGGCCAGACGTTCTCAACTCCGCGCTAGTGTCGACGTCACGACCATCACCGACGGGACTCACTCGCCACAACATGGATCCCAAGAGACGCCGCTCTCGAGTTTGGCTGCATTTCAGTCCGGGAAATGGCGGCTACCTGGCGCAGTGCAACATCTGCGTGAAGCGTGTTACTGCCAAAGGAGGCTGCACGACTAATATGGCAAAACACCTTCGCCTGCATGGCATCAGAAAAATAAACGAGTGTACTGTATTTAATTGACCTTTTGGTAAGCACCGCCCCCTTCCTAGTTACTGTTGCTAGGTCGGACAAACTTTCTGCTCCTCCGTTAAGGACTGTGTTAATTCGCTATTTTTCTGATGGTGGTGAAAATGCTCCTTCCCTCCTCAGTTTTTTTTAATGAAAAAAATTCTACTCTTAGATTAGTTGCGATCTGTTGACCTACACATCAAAGAATCAGAATCAAGAATCATTTTAAACAGGAATCGAAACAGAGAATCGGAATCGGAATCGTTAAAATCCAAACGATGCCCAACCCTACTCATGTGCTGTGTAAAGAGGAAACAGTTGCAACATACCCTCAGAAAGT
This sequence comes from Hirundichthys speculiger, assembly GCA_018398805.1. Lineage (NCBI taxonomy): Eukaryota > Metazoa > Chordata > Actinopteri > Beloniformes > Exocoetidae > Hirundichthys > Hirundichthys speculiger. The sequence goes on along the minus strand of JAGFBZ010001577.1, from coordinate 340,478 downwards.
GTGACAATTCAGGAAAACAGAGATCCTCAGTGCAGAAAGAGATTAATAATTTTAAGAGGACAGCTGGGCACAGGAGTCTCACAGTAGATGACTTGGATAAGGCTAAGCTAGCCATCATCCCGTTCTGTCAGAGAAGGAGATTTCCTGAAGAGGTATGCAATCTGGAGAAGGGGCGATATGTCAATAAATTCAGGAGCCTCCATAAGCTCTGTCCACAGTTGTGAGATGGCATGCTGGGAGTTGGTGGTCGACTCAGTAGGTTATCTATCCCAACGGAATTGAAACACCCTATAATATTGGCAAAGGATTTCCATATCTCAGAGCTCCTGCTGAGACACATACATCAAGAAGTGGGACATGGCAGTCGTAACCTCATGCTGTCTAAACTGAGAGAGAAGTACTGGATAATTGGTGCGAGTACAGGCATAAGGACACTGCTGTCCAAATGTGTCTTCTGTTGTCGTCTGAATACCCTGCCAGCTTGCCAACAGATGGCAGACTTACTCCATGATAGAATTGTTTCAGATGAACCATTCTACACTTGGGTGGGGATAGACTGTTTTGGACCTTTTGAAGTGAAGAGCAGAAGGAGCACCGTGAAGCGGTATGATGTAATATTTACCTGCCTTGTCAACAGGGCAGTACATATCGAAGTTACGCCATCATTGGATACCGATTCTTTCATTAATCCACTCAGATGCTTTGTTTGAATTGAAATGAAACTCCCTCAGTTTACTGGCCAGCAGATGGCAGCAACACAAACATTTCCACCTTGATATTCTCAAAGAACCCTTCAGTCTGTTGTGCAGGTATCAGTGTTAGTTTGACCCTTAAACCTGGTTTCACAAAGCTACGCCTTCTCAGTCTGGCTCGCTGTCCAATCACAAACCAGATTCCTCGTCCTGACCCACATTTCAGACACAGAAGTGTTTGATTCATTCATTCTCCAGCTGGCTCCAGCCCTCCTCAGTCCACCAATAAAAGAGTGTGGACCGCTGTCACCTGCACCAGAGCAGGTGAGCTTCCTTCAGTCCCTGAAGCTGACAGACAGAGATGATGAGGCTGAAGCCGCTCATCGTCACGGTGCTGTGCGCCGCAGCGGCTGCGTACTACATTTACACCCCGCTGCCCGACACCATCCAGGAGCCCTGGAAGCTGATGATGGTGGATGCCGTGTTCAGGTCATTCTTCCATCTGGTAAGAGAGCAAGTGTTCACTGGTTTCTGATTCATGAATGGGAGCAACTGGGCTGCATTGAACTGAGGTGGATGTTGAGCTGAATGACATTTGAATTCAAATGAAAATATTGCATTGAAGAAAAATGAGATCCACTGTAAGCTGCTGTGGTTTAGTCCCCACATAGGTCACTCAGAAGCAAAAATCACAAATATGGACGTTGGCCCTGCCTTTAGTAGTGTCTTTGTTGTTGCATTTAACCTGGATTTCAGTTGCACAATAAAGATGTTGCAATGTATACATGGATGTGTGATGCAAATCTTTTTAGAGCAGATATGTCACGCACATGAAAAACAGAATGGAAATAAAATAACAGCAAAAAATCTCATGTAGTTCACAATGCTTCCTTTAAGTTTTGTAAATGTTTTTTTTTTTTTTTTGCATTAAGACAAGTTTTTTTAAAAACCGTGCAAACTTGAGTGACTGGTTCAGCAGTTTCTTACCATTTACCGAGTCACACTGCTGCCTATTGTGAGGACACAAACTCACCTCACCTTCGCTCTACATTTTGAAAGCGTCTCTGCAGACAAAGAGAAACAATATCAGACTTTCACCCTTCTGTCACAGCCGAGGTTAATATGTTACTTTTAAATGGACCCACCATTCCTAAAGAGTTTTAGAGTTGTATTTATTATCTAATAGATACTGGGAGATCAGATAAAATTGGTTCCAAAAGGTTGGAATGCAGTGTAAGATTTGAGTAAACTGGTTCACAAACTGCTACTGTATTGAAATAAAAACCGTTTAGTTTGTCTGATTAGCAGTCCCCCCCCCCCACAGTTCAAGAAACTCCACAACAGTGTTCTGGACAACCTTATCTGCCAGAAACAGAACCGATTTATAGATCAAGAACAATTAATGTTCCTGTCCCTCCTCAACCACCAGCAGTTTCAGACATATCAGGAATAAATTCCCCCATCCAACCGTGGCCCTAACTATTCCCACATCTACTGCAAATGCTGACCGGACATCTTCTGCCCCCAAGCGAATAAAAACGTATGAAAGTGATACGGTGATGCGTAATCTCTAAATTACGCAGCGCCCTCTTCTTGTTATATTGCGTTTTTTGTATTGGCGGATTTTATGATTATAACGTCATGGTGGATTATATAGTTAAACTACTGGCTCAGGCTCAGGTACCAAATACACAACCCACCACTGAATAATACTGCCATAAACCATAAACCAGACCACAAGAATTTATAGTAAATTTTAAACATTTTATCTTTTTTCCTACCATTTTTTTCTCCCTTGTTTTCAATGGTTTTTTTTTTTTTTTTTTTTTACATTTTTGAGGTGCTGCAGCCCCACCAACACCCCTACTTCCCGCGGTACTGCACAAGCTTGACACTAACTTCTAGCAAACGGGAGCTGTTTTTCACCGGAGCTTTGGCTAGCTCTGACAGTGTTCAACGCAAGCTGTAGCGAACGGCAGGAACTGTTACACCGCAAAGTATGAAAACGATTGAAACCATAACTCACCAAATTAAATCCACCAGTAAATGTAGGTAGGAAATGTGAATGTACGCTTGTCTGCCTAGTCCCGGCGTGGACACCACTAGGTCCTGCTTCTCGTCCCGCTTAGTAATGTAACCTCCAAGTTTCTCAAAGTACACATGAATGAAGAACGTTCGTATGACTGGTTCTGGGCAGGATTTACTGACCGTCCAAGTGTCATTTAAAGGGCCGATTTCTGAAGCTCTCAGTTTGCTTATTAGGTCAATTACATGATGATAAAAAATAAAAAAAACTCTCCTGACTTCATTTGTCCTGAAAGCACATGCTAAGAGGTAGGGATGGTGATTGAGATGGCATTTTTTGTTTAATGTCCCCTGCTCTTCTCCGTCTTCAGGCCACTTTGAAGAGCTGGCTGGGTTTTGATCATTACATCCTGTCAATGAGGCAGACAGTGGGGAGCTTACGGAGCACGGAGAACGAGGGAATCACCCCAAGAGTGAAGGTCAGCGACGTCACATTCGCTGGCGTCCCAGTGAGAGTTTACGAGCCCCCGGCTGGAGGGGAGGGTCATCTGAGGAGAGGGCTGGTGTATTTCCACGGAGGTGGCTGGGCCCTCGGCAGTGGCAGTGAGTACCACTTCTTCTTTCTTTTTGTTCTTTAACACTACAGTGTGACTGACGCTACAACCCCTGACAAAATGTATGGAATCAGCTCTCTTGAAGGATGTTCATTCACCTGGTTTTGTTTTTGAGAAAAAAAAAACAGATGGACAAAGAAATATTTGAACAGCTGAGGGGAAAGTAGAGGAAACAGGAATTCACAATCAAAGAAAAACCTGCACAACTCTAAGAATGCAAATAAGTATGGAAGTATTTCTGTGCCATCTGAGTTTGAATACGAATTTTTATGATTGAAAAATTTCAGCATCAAAATCAGACTTTGAATTTTAAAAAACATCAGATTTCTAGCACTGAATTTTTTTTTGCCTCTGAATTTTATTTTGTTAAAATAAATTCAGTGTTAAAAAAAAATTGTTGTCCTAAAATATTCAGATTTTCAAAATTCAACACACAAAGAAATTCATACCCCAAAAAATTCAGTGTAAAAAAAAAAAAAATCAACATCTCAAAAAAAATCAGTGTAAAAAAATTCAATTTCTAAAAAAAAAAATCAGTGTAAAAAAATTCAACCTCAAAAAATTCAGTGTAAAAAGAACCAGACTCAACATCCGGGTCACCAGGGAGAAGCAATCGATCCCTGTCTCAATTCAGCCAATGTCCAGCCATTCACGTTACGCTCCATTGGTCATGTGACACCCACCCAGAAGACAGCACAACGGAATGCAATCCAAAATGCACTAAGATGCATCAGGTGTATCAGCCAATCAGAGTGCAGCCTGAGGTGAAGGGATTTGGTCAAGTTCAGCACTGTAAAACCAAGATGGAAAAACAGTACAACATATACAACAGACAAGTCCGACGTGTTTTAGTTGTAGCTGGGACATTTACTGCTCATCCTTTCAGGAGATCGCAGGTCCACCATGATGGATAAATGTGTGGGCTCAGTGTGATGCAGTCTAGATATCATGCGCTTGCTGCTTTTCAATCTTGGATTTCAAATGCTCCTTGTATGCCAGGATATCCTTATTCCACTTTGTAATGGTTTAATTCTCACACACCCAGATCTCCTGATAATGGAGCGTAACGTGATTGGCTGGACGTTGGCTGAACTGAGACAGGGATCGTTTGCTTCTCCCTGGTGACCCGGATGTTGAGTCTGGTTCTTTTTACACTGAATTTTTTGAGGTTGAATTTTTTTACACTAATTTTTTTTTTTAGAAATTGAATTTTTTTACACTGAATTTTTTTGAGATGTTGATTTTTTTTTTTTACACTGAATTTTTTGGGGTGTTGAATTTCTTTACATGTTGAATTTTGAAAAACTGAATATTTTAAGACAACATTTTTTATGAACACTGAATTTATTTTAACAAAATAAAACTCAGATGCAAAAAAAAATTCAGTGCTAGAAATCTGATGTTTTTTTTAAATTCTAAGTCTGATTTTGATGCTGAAAAATTTCAATCTTAAAAATTCGTATTCAAACTCAGGTGGCACAGAAATACTTCCATAATAAGTCTACAGTTAAAAGATAGTCTTCTCAGGCATGACAAGTGGTTATCCCTAGATAATTAACAGGAAACATGTCTCCAGCAAGGGAGCCGTCATTTGAAAGAATTGTTAAGACTCCTTCAGGAAGGTAATTAAACCTGAAATGGAGCAAAAGACGATTGTTGGTCCAACTCAGCTTTGTCAAAACATTTGGAGGAACTGCAAAAAAAATGGAAAGGTTTTAGAAGGGAAACAGGAAGACCAATGATGAAGAATGGATGGATACTTAGAAATTAAATTAAATTAAGATAATGAAAAGGTTCATATGGTTAGAGCCACAAGAACCAATTGTATTTTGTGTCTCAACAATGGCCATTCAAGTAAAATTAAGAAAACGTTAAAATTATCTATTGTATTTATTATAGTCCAAGTTCATGTCTTACAAATCAGATGCAGATAATAGAAAACCATTTTCTCTTCTGTCCTCATTCATCTGTCGTACTCTCACTTCCTCAGAGATTGGGACATACGATGTCATCAGCCGCATGGTTTCAGATGAGCTCAGTGCCGTTGTGGCCAGTGTGGAGTAAGTACATCTCGTCTAGCAACTTTCAGAGGTGTTAACTGTTTATTTTCATAACTGACAGTTCAAAGCTTCATTTAGATCTGCAGACCGTGTGGATTCAAAGGCTGCTATACTCTCCATGTGTCGCTTCAGACATCTTTTAAACTCTGACTAAATGAATCATTGAGCCCTCTGTGTGTGCAGTTACCGTCTGTATCCAGAGACACAGTTTCCAGAACCCTATCTGGACTGCCTCAACGCTGCCAAACACTTCTTATCCCCCGAGTTTCTGGCCAAGTATGCCATCGACCCTGAACGCGTGGCTGTGTCAGGAGACAGCGCTGGAGGAAATCTGGCTGCTGCAGTTGCTCAGGAGGTACCGTCAGAAACCACGTCCTGCATTTGAAGTACGTGGTACAATAAGTACGGAGCTGGAAGATGACATACAAGGTGTTTCTATTTCCCCAGATTTCCACAGACGACAGCATGACTGTGAAATTCAGCGTCCAGGCTTTGGTCTACCCTGTGCTCCAGGCTCTGGATTTCAACACTCCATCTTACTTGCAGAACCGAGACATGGCCATCCTCCCCCGGCACCGGATGGTCCAGTTCTGGCTGCAGTACCTCGGTGTCGATGTCTCCCTGGTGTCCCAGGTCACGGCGAACAGCCACAGTGCTTTACGACACTCAGCCATCACCCCGGAGCTCAGGTCACGGCTCGACTGGACCACCCTGCTTCCACAGGAGTTCAAGAAGAGCTACAAGCCTGTCGTCATGGAGGAAGGGTCGCACGGGATTCTGAAGAAGGCACCGGGGTTTCTGGATGTGAGGGCGGCGCCGCTTTTGGCCGCACCAGAGGTGTTGGTCAAATGCCCACGTGCTTATATCCTAACGTGTGAGCATGACGTGTTGAGGGATGATGGGCTGATGTACGCTCGGCGCTTACAGGACGCAGGAGTCTCAGTTACTAGTGACCACTTCAAGGACGGTTTCCACGGGTCTTTAAGCTTTATAGCCTGGCCGACGGACTTTGATGTGGGGCAGAGGACAGTCAGGAGTTACATCAACTGGCTGCAGAAGAACTTGTAGGAACTTGTATGGAGTTTGGCAAATGAGAAATGTATGCACACGTGTGTTTCATGCAAATGCTCTAAGGTCTTTTCTAATATGGTAGTATAGTAGGCTTGTTAATAAAGTAACATCTACACTCAGGGCCTTTATCTACTTGGACATATCATGTTATATTTGTCATTGAGAAGCTGTGAACCTCTGCTGGCACCAACAGCGTAGCCAACACTTCGACCAAGTTGTATATGCATGAAAATGCTTTGTACACCCCCAAGCTTTCCATCAAGCCGCTGTCACAGGGTGGCACCAGTGATTTCACCAATATCCACACAAACACATGCAATAATTTTTTTTTTTTTCCAAATAATCTTGTGTCTGAACCTTCCCGGAAGTGACGTATCTCGGCACGATCTCACCTGGACAGAAGTGAAAATATCTGACATGTCTTCAGTTATAAAATCAGAATACCACAGTCACTTAATTGGAAACATGTATAACTAATACGGGAGAAAGGTCGAGGGTAGGAATCCAGAAATACTGACATTTCATGTTTAACGTTGTAATTTCTTTAAAATTTAAGGTTTACAAAGTTGTTGGCAATTGCCTGTCTACTAATTCAGTCAAAATGTGTGTTCTGTAAGTGAACTGGTCACGTATTCAGTTCTGATTAAGTTTCTATTGGAGGCCATTTTGGTCTCCAATAGCTGCAACATACTATGAGAATTAAATGTTTTCCCTTGTCTTTTTAGAGGGAATCAGGCCTGTGACGCTAGGGCAATTACTACTATTTGCATCTGGGGCTGATAGTATCCCGGCACTAGGGTTTCCTCATTGCACAAACATACATTTTCTGCATCCACCTGATGGCAATAGCAGTATTCCCAGAGGCCAATACATGTGAGGTGGTACTACGTCTTCCCCTGCATCCATCCGGCACAATGTTTGTGGAGTACCTGGAATATTTCATATATTTTTATGAGAGATCCTCAGTTGGTACGACAACTTTCACTTATGGATGGTTCTGTAAATTAACAGGTAAATAAATAAATTGCTAAATAACTACTTGCCAAAATACACTTCCAAACTAGCAAATACTTACAAATTACACTTATAAACAACAAAAAAAAAAGCAGTAATGAGCATACACACGCCTGAAAACAAACCTAAACAAAGGCATCATACATGCAACTGCTTCTCAATGAACATCCAACACCTCTATTAGCATAATTAACGCTACATAGCAGACTGAACAAAAATTACAACTTTCTAAACCATGTTCCATCATGTGTAAAATACTTACTCTTAGCTGATCACAAACACAAATAGCAGTTGAGTAAATGGAAATTTCTCAAAACAAACTATTCAAAGGCTGCTTCTGTCTCTCAGTCTTCCTACACCGTTAACTTCAGCCTTGCTGCTCCGATAATTGTAAGGCCCGGATTCTGAGCAATGTGATTGGCTGTTGCTACTCATGATTGACAGAAGGACCAACCAATTAAGATTCTCAATAAATGTCCATTGCACTCAGACATAAAATGGATTAATCTTTTCCACATCAACCTTTGTTTTTTTTTTTAATAGATACTTGTAAATGTTTATTTACAGCACATATGCTGAAAATGAGACTTGCAAAGTTGTAAAAAATAAAAATAGAAAAGTTTGTATCATTGCAATATCATTTGAGTTTTATACAAGAAGGTGTTTTTCTTTCATTTATTCAGTTTGCTGTGATTTTCTCCTCTTAATAGCCCTCTCTAACCTTGCATAATAAGAATGTATATTGTAGTTGTGGAATCGACATCATCTTGTACAAAAAAAAACTATATCATACAAATTAATTTGTATACATTTTCTACACAACCTAGAAATTGAATTTGAAACATCCAACCAAAATATATTTTGAATAAATACATTAAAAAAAAAAGATTAATCACAGATTCTTTGGAATTCACAGAATTTTTCATCATTCAAACTGAAATGTTCAAACAACTTAACATCTCACACAAAATTTAAGAATTTTATTATTAATAAAGAACTTATTTGTTATTGACCAAGCTTTTTTCCAATTAACATTTTCATATTTCGTAGACCAAAATATTGTTGAAGAATGTAAATAGTTTATTTTAAAAATAATACAGGAGAGAATCCAGGATTTCGTAATAATGATACAACTTTGCCAGGAATTGTATCAAAATATAACAAAGTATTCTTTTGGCTTCATAGGAATCATAATTTTATTGAGAAATTCAGGTTAAAGTAAACCTTGTTGATTAAGCAACTAACGGTAAGAATTCCACTGTCGCACCAGATCAACTTTTTATTGTACAAGATATCTTTATTATTCAAAATAAGATATCAATGAGGTGAAAACGTTATGTTTATAGATTAAATGCCAAGCCAACAATGCCAGTTTATGAAAGTTTGCCAGTTTAACTGGGATTTTTTTTCAATTGAAAAATTACATTAAAAAAAATTATATTAATGCCACCCATACAGTTAAAAATGTAATTGGGGACAACATTCCAAACACTATCTTTATTTTTAATAAAAACAAATTACCCATTTTAGTCTGTTATTATCTATATGTCTTTCAATAAATGGTGTGTTCTCTTCCTCCAAATAAAGTCATAAAGTGTTGTTAGGCTGAATCTTTTGTTGGTAGCTTAAAGACTCAAAGAGAAATCGTTGGTTCATAAACAAAGCGTTTATTATGGAGTATCACAGCATCTCAGTCAGAATGACTCAGATGTTTCTGGAAAACAGTTCACAGTTAACTTCTTGGGCTGGGCTCATCTCGTACAGACGTTGGACTCATACGCGACTGAATGTAAGTGACCAGCTACTAGTGACGCGGACAGGCCGCCATCCACATCGTTTTCTTGAAATAAGATAAATAATGTGTGTGAAATGTTGTTTTCAGGTGTGTATCTAATGGACAGAGTTAACTGATAGAACAGAGACGTTTCATCCAGTCGTGTTATCTTACTGTTCCTCCTCAAACACAGAGCAGGAGCTCAGAGAAACAAGAGCAAAGGTTCAGTGGAGACGACTAAATAGGCTCAAAGGAGAAGCTATTCTAACAGTATCTTATCTAAATCTCGACTAACATTGTTTGGAACTGAATCTGCTGACATAGATGTATAAAGAGACCTTGAAATCCCTTCTGCTTTTGAGAGCAGGATGCGTCCATACAGGGGCAGATCTCTCATAAGCCAAAGATTGAATTTAATTTTAATTTTTTCAATAATAGGGTCATAATTTAACAAGTTTCTCTTTATCCCAAGGTATGTGATGTTGTCTTTAATTGGTATCCCACAAATTTATTTCAGGAGACAATAAAGTGGACTTATTCTTGTTCATCTTAGATCCAGAGATTCCAGAAGAATTTTCGATAACTTTAACAACTACATTTATTTCATCTTTTTTTTTTGACAAAAATTGTGGTGTCATCTGCGAATTTCTTTACCAAACACTGAAATTCCTTGAAAAGATGCTTTTTTGATCTGAGAAGCCATAACTTGAGAAAGGGTGAAATACGGCATTCTTGTTTTATCCCACGGCTCAAATCAAATCTCTGACAGGTACCTTGGGACAATTGGACCGAACCATTATAAAGTCTGATAATCTGATAATCTGATAAAATAAAAACTGTCAGACACTTGGAGCCAAGAGAACTTGTAATTAGATGTGGACTATTGAATGTAAGGTCTCTTGGCTCTAAGTCCCTGCTAATCAATGATCTAATTACTGAGAGTCGTTGCGATGTCTTCTGCTTATCAGAAACATGACTACAAGAGGGAGAGTATGTGAGCTTAAATGAGGCTACGCTACCAGGTTATATTAATTATCCTATTACCCGGAGTATACGGGTCGAGGTGGAGGAGTAGCAGCTGGAAAAAAGGGACAAGAAAAAAAGTAGTGAGGAATATTTCATAGGTATGAAGTTGTTGTTGTTCTGACTGTTCTCACAGTGAAGAAATGCTGTGAGCCAGCCTGGCCCCTTTAAGAAGGTAGCCTTATGGGTAATGATGTGGCCTTATGGGTAATGTAGTGTGTGTGTCGTGGGACGGCAGAAGAAAACGGGGTTAGATGAAAAGTGTAGTGAGCATCAACAGCAGCCCAGCGTGTATAGATTTACATTCTCTGTTAACCGACAGGAGCCCAACAATACAACCTGTGTGATGTTACAAGTTCCTGCAGTGCCAGAATAAAGTGCTGGTTCAATGCAGAGAAAACCGGACTTTTTGTTTTGTTGTTGTTAGCGTGTTAGCCGCTAATTACGAGCCAAAAATAGCACAATAGCAGCGGTTTCTTTACTACGGTTCAGAGACCAGAGGCTGTGAAGGTAACAGAAAGACCACAGTTGAGCCTTTGTCTTGTTTCGCTGCAGTGCCTCGCTACTTTTTTGGGGGTTTTTAAACATATTTTAAACACATTATTGAGGCTCGGGGGGCTCCGGCTCCAGTTCGCGGATTTTGATTTACGTAGGGGGACACGAACACCAGTCCCCATTAACTGCGAAAAATAACTGTAGTTTTGTTTGGGTATAAAAACTACGAGGTGGTCAACAAAAAACGAATTGCAGTATGCAAAACATGCGGGTTGAAGATTACAGACAGAGACGCAACAACTTCCAACTTCGTTCGACATCTGAAGTTGCACAAAGAACGGTAAGTTCTGAGTGAAAGCTAGGTCACTTCGCTAGCTGCGTAGTTAAATCAGACTGCAATAAGACTGTAATATCACTGTTAACGTTACTTTGCAACAACGATAATCTGCGTCCACTCCCTTACTCGTGCATTTGTTATAGAGGGTTACTTCGGGTTGAATTAGGTAATTATCATACTCAGTAGACGGCTGTCAGCAGCAAACCATAAGCAAACCTAATAAAATCAAGGTCAGTTTAAATGTACTTTATATTAAGAATATGTGTACCATTTTATTTTGCTGTCGGGTGATTTTTTTCCGACAGGAAAACGAAGTATATCCCACTCTCCAGCACACCAGATTCCATTGACAAAAACAGCAATTTTACTAAGCAGCACGCGGGAGTTGCTGCTGCACTGCTGCCTCATCAGGGTTGTTTATATAATTTAAGTATATCATAACTAAGCTCAACTAACACCAAAGGCATAAAATAACACAATTAAACTTACTGATTGAGGTACCAGTAGAGCAGCTTTTTTTCTGTGTGCTGCGATGTAAAATTGCTGTTTTTGTCAATGGAATCTGGTGTGCTGGAGAGAGTCAATTTACAACATATAACTTCAGTTTAATGACAGACAGGGCTGTTTGATGGCTTGGTAAAGCAGTGAAAATATTTGAAAATTCTTAAAATAGCGTACACTAAAACTGGCATTTTAGTAGGTTTGCCTCTTTTTAGACCCTATTTCACAAATCTCAAACTATCCCTTTAATCTGAAATAAGTATTACATTACATGACCAGTGCTGTAATCTGATACAGCAGCAAAAGTATTGTAATGTTACAACACAGACACTCGTATAATACACAATGCAATTAATATTAACACTATGTTAAGATTGATGATGGTAATATAAGTAATAAAAAGTATAATATGATAAGTGTAATATGATATAATGTCAGCACTTTTGAGCAAATAATTATAATTGCATTAGTTTTTTTTTTTTTTTTTTTTTTCAAATGTGTTTGAAGAATGTTCCTACAAAAAAGTTTTGATAAATAAATACACATCCTAAAAGAATACATGATCTGTGTAAATATTACTCTGTTGTTGAAAGGACTTGAAAGACTCGAAACTCAAACGGTAGGACTTGGGACATGACTTGAAACTTGTTGGTCTTGACTTTGGACTTGACAAAGACTTGAAACTTACTTGTGACTTGCAAAACAATGACTTGGTCCCACATCTGGTTGAAAGTTAATGAAACACGGGAAAGTGTCTTAATGACCAATGGACATAAACAGTGAGCACTTTAACATATTTTTGTCATCATGCAACCCCATGGAGAAAAGATCTAGTGTATTTTTTAAGTTATTTTTAATTAATAGTCTGTTTCTAAAAACAAAACAAACAAAAAAAACTTCAGTCGTTTGAGTATGTGGTGAAAATGGATGGACAACTACAGAATACGTTTATCCCACATGACAGCAACGAGGTGACGTCAGCAGCCCAGCCGTGAAGAGCTGTACTTCCTTGAGTGAACGACAGAAGGCGTAATTAATATTTCATCCAACTGATTGAGGACAAATGGAGACAATGTCTTAAATCTGACAAATCTGTCTGTTGAGTAGCTGCACTGACCTTATTTCCAGAACAGGAAAAAAAAATATTCCATGTTCTCTATAAACTTCCTAAATGTTTTAACTGACTAAACATCATCTGCTTTTTCCCCTTCTAAATTAGGAAGCTCTCAACCTGAATAAACTTTATTTATAAAATAATAATCTATACTCTGCATACACCCCCCACCCCCTCACAAGTAGTTTCAACGAGAATTAAAATAATCTGAGACAAACCCACCCAGTAAGAAAACAGTGGTTTGACATCACAATATCATCATCTTGACAACTTTTCTCTGCATTTCCATTACAAGCAAATACATAAACTGCAGTTTTCATTGATAACTCCCTCAGCTTTCATTTATGGTCAAGAACAGAAAAGCATCTGCCTCCTCTTCAGACCTTCAGGCGATTAAGATGCATGTCTGGATAACTGAGATCACTGAGAATCAGTGCAGCAGCGCCCCCTGTTGGACAGAATGAAGCATGAACTGTCTGTGCTCTGTGACAGTGACACACATGTGGGTATAAATCAAAAAAAATAATTCAGTCATGTTTCAAACTATATACATTTGCTCTTCAGTTTTATGGTTTAACATATTAGGACATAATTAAACATCATCTTGTCATTAGACCAGACCAATAAATTAAGTATCTACAACCATAAATGAGGGACATGTGACATTTTGCTAGTTTGGTGCTGTGGAGCGTTCAGGTGTGCATTTACACGCTGCCAGGGAAGACAGACAACAGCAAAGATCTTTTCTCATCACTTTGAAGTCCATCATTCTCTGTAAGAAAGTTTATTTAAGTGAAAAACATTCAAGGCTGTTTATTTTCTCAAGAACAGTGAACAGCCCAAAAGGTCTATAAAGGTCAGAGAAACTGTAAAACACAAGAACTCAGACTCCACAGGCTTTAGTTAGCAAAGTTCACGGCAGTAACTTCTGAAAAATAAAATGATTTGTTTGGAAAAGTCCTCGTTCTCTCCAAACAGCATGGCAGCACAGCTTAGTGGTGCAAAGTTGAAATCAGAACAAAACTTTAAGACTCGTGTCCACTGGGAAGACGAGGCCAAAGTGAAGTTGTTTGGAACCAAGTTTGGATGCAACCAGTTCAACCTCATTCCAGCTGTCAAGCACGGTGGTGGTAGGTTGATGACCGGGTTAGTTTTTCAGCCAGAGGACCTGGACACCATCCAGTCTGTCCTCTACGGTCAGATGTGAGGTCATCCGTAATCTATAGTCATGAAATATTTTCAACATCTTTCTAAAGTGATGTCAGTTGCCATCCATGTAGAACGAACTTTCAAAAGCAAACGTCGCTCATTTACACCAACATTCAACATCAAATCTGATTTTTCCCAAACAAGCGCAAGTGAGACAATCCAACCTGCCCCAGCAGGGGGGGGGGGGGGGGGGGGGGGGGGGGGGGCTGCTGTGGGGTGGGGGTGGGGGGGGGGGGTGGGGGGTCTTAGGGACTGAGCGGGCTCATGGGTGTTGCTGTCGGGGGTCTGGGTGCTTGTGTTGATGTGGTGCCAACTGGGTCAGGGTCCTTCTCGGTTCTGCTCTTGCGCCATCATTATGGGGGGGCTGGTGGGGGGGACTGGGCTCAAGTGGGTTTGGTGTCAGAGTGCAGCATGGTGGGATGGGGGGGGTATCTGGGTGCTCTCAGGGTGCACTGTGTGTCTGGGTGTGAATATGCACAGTGAAGTATATGTAGTATGTACTGTAGTATATACTATATGTTGTAGTATGTACTGTAGTATATACTAGTGCTGGGCAATATGACGATAGATATCGTGGGGACGATAGAAAAGTGTGTATCGTGCCATTTCTCTTCTATCGTTTCTATTATTTCTAATCTAATTTTATCAATTATTACAGCAAATATGTAATTAAATAACCTGCAACGATAAATTTGATAGAATCATATCTACTTCTACAAAGTAGCCTTTATGTTTGCACTTTTATTCATGGTTAATGCCTTAAACAAAGTTCTCTTCAACCCTGATGTTTACTTTAGACACTATATTGGTTTGCAAACTTTGCACTACAAGGTTACAGATTTCAGAAAGTTGAAAAATAATTTGTGTTTATTTTTTTATAGCTGAACTTCAGTGCAAAATGTGTTTTTCCTCTCAGAAACTGTTGTGCACTTTAAAAAAAAATGTGAAAGCTACTGTACCTCTGTACCTACCTGTTTTTGCTGCACTAAAATGTATGTTTGTGACAGTTCAGCTAAATGTCCTTTCAAAATAAAGTTGAAAAGTAAGCAATGACATTTTTGTCAAACTTTTCAGAGAATAACTGAAAACATACTTTATTATGGTATATCGTGATATATATCATTATCATGATATAAAATAGTCCATATCGTGATATATGATTTTTTCCATATTGCCCAGCATGAGTATATACTATAGTAAATACTGTAGTGTGAATGTGTGTGTATCAGTATGTATGTATGTAGTTAAATCTATCTGGATATGAAATTACAACTAAAATTTAGGATAAGGCCTCAAAAACCAGATAAATTTTAAGGGTAATCTTGGAACATTGGAGAAGAGGTAGGATTAAATAAGTTTTACTTCTTCCTACCCCTTTTCAGACATATTAAACCAGATATGTGTTTTGCATATTGATATGTATATGTATGTATATAGATCGGTGTGTATACATTGGGTATAAATTTTGTTTATTTTTTCTTTCTTTTTTGGGGGAATATGCCCATTGAATATTTAGCTTTATTTACAAGAGATTCTATATGTCTCTAAATTATGGTTATGCACATGTGTCAGTGTATATTGATTTATGCATTATTATATATTTTATAAATATATTATATTTATTTTCAGATACATAGATTCATGATAGTGTTAAAATTGTCTATGCTTTAAAAGATTGTTTTGACATGTCTGGAATGAATCAGCAAAATGAATGAAATGAACTTTAAGAAATCAGGTTTTAGGAGGGAGGGATTGTGCGTCTCCACTTCGTCCACACGCAGAAACTTCTTCTCAGAGACGAGCTCAAACCAGTGGTGACAAACCAGCTCAGTCGCTGGCAAGCGTGCGCTGCGTTTCTTTACTGTTTACTTCAAATAAAAGACGATGAACAACTGTTGTCCTCTGTTGGGAATTTGGGGAGATTCCATGACTTTACTCAGAGGAACTCAGGGAGGAGAAACCTTCAGGGAGAGAGAGAGAGAGAGAGAGAGAGAGAGAGAGACGGAAAAAAAGGGAGTGGAGGGTGGAAAGAGCATCTGTCATGTCTTCTGGGGATTCAAGCCCCCCCCCACTCCCAAAAGAAGAAAAATGTTCTTATGTTCTTATAACTCGAGTTTTCCAGCGGGTGCGACCTTCACAGAAAGTTTCATAAAAGTGGCCCAAATAACATTTTTCCTAAAATGTTAAATTATTAAGCTTTAAAATGCTTGAGGATTAAAGCTACACGAGGACGTATCTGAAGGTGCACAAAGGTCACTGGGTGTCCAACAGGAAGAAATGACAAAAACAGGAGCAACTCTGATGAATATATAGTTTTTTTTTTCTGTGGACAGTAGACAGACATGTCTCTCAGGCTCTCAGGGTGAGAGACAGACGTGTCTCTCAGGCTGAGAGACAGACAGGTCTCTCAGGCTCTCAGGGTGAGAGACAGACGTGTCTCTCAGGCTCTCAGAGTTAGAGACAGACATGTCTCTCAGGCTCTCAGGATGAGAGACAGACGTGTCTCTCAGGCTCTCAGAGTTAGAGACAGACGTGTCTCTCAGGCTCTCAGGATGAGAGACAGACGTGTCTCTCAGGCTCTCAGGGAGAGAGACAGACGTGTCTCTCAGGCTCTCAGGGTGAGAGACAGACGTGTCTCTCAGGCTCTCAGGGTGAGAGACAGACGTGTCTCTCAGGCTCTCAGGGTGAGAGACAGACGTGTCTCTCAGGCTCTCGGGGTGAGAGACAGACGTGTCTCTCAGGCTCTCAGGGTGAGACACAGACATGTCTCTCACTCAGGCTCTCAGAGTTAGAGACAGACTTGTCTCTCAGGCTCTCAGGGTGAGAGACAGACGTGTCTCTCAGGCTCTCAGGGTGTCGTCTTCCACGCCTGCGGCCAGACAATCCTCAGGTATCACTTTCACCGCTCCTGCTCTCCAGCTAACCGGGGAAATGACTCACTTTAGAGAACATTTTACGCCTCCTCTCTGGATCTGAAGTTCTTAAATCAAGATTTTCCGCTCTCGTTCAAGGCTTTTGCTTCCTTTTTGAAACAGTTCAATCAACTCCAAACGCCGGAGGCCCGGCTGAACGACCTCCTGCTATGAAAAACACCCGCAGCAGGGCGGTTTTTCTTACTCTGTCAGTTTGGCGGTCGGCAGCTTCAGAACAATGAACCAGTGATACTGGTGCTGTTGAACTTGTTCCAAATATAAACTCCAAGTCTGTCAAAGCCGTTCCAGCAGAAATTAGTCACAACAAGGGCTCTTCAGTAAAAGTGAAATGGTTGTTGGGGTAAGAGGCAACACTTTCAGATGTTCAGATGCTTTGACGGTTGGGCGTACACTCCTTCGTGCTGACAATGGAGAAGAGGTTAGAGGTGAAGCAGTGAAAGCACGGGAACCACCGGGCATCGCTCAAGGTTAGCCTTATTCCAATGACTCTCGTGAGACAAACATTACACAGGGCTGCGCCGAAGCGCTAACAATCGCGAGTTGTTTGGCACTAATCAGCTCGCACTCTCTCAGATCACCTCACAATAGCAGGAAGGACAGGAAACGGGCATATTTCCTATGACTTTCAGAAGCTGATGCTCTGCGGCCTGAACTGTACTGATGATCAAAATCTTCTTGTCGTGTCGGCCCGGTGCTGTGTAGATTTGCTCCACATGTGCACAGAATATAAATAAAACTACAAAAAAAACCCCAAAACACCTGGATAATATGGCACAAGTCCCTCTAATGGCATCAAAATGTTCAGGTTTGGATGTAGGACCTCTGGGGCTGTAGCGATACGCTAATCTCACGATACGATACACGATACTCGGCTCACGATACGATATATATCGATATTCATCTTAAGATACATTTACATTCCGTGCGTTTACATGGGAAGTTTAATTCCTCTTTAATTCAGAATTAAAGTTAAAGCCGAATAAAAGTTACCATGTAAACACCTAATTCCATATGAAAATGTCAATTCCGAATTAAACTTAATTCCGAGGTAAGTGGCTGGTTTATTCTGATTTTAATTCCGAATAAAATAATCCCACGGTCATGTATACACTCATTCTCGCTTTAAATTAATTCCCGTCTTTCTGCGCATGCTCGTTCCCTTGCCACGTCTGTCGCGATGACACTTATATTGCGCGCTGGGCTTGTTTTCAAAACAAAGTTTCAAGATGGCGGCACGCAGTAAACGGTGGTCAAGAGCAGAGACGATTTATTTAATAAATAGCTTGGAGGAACTGGAAATAATTAAAAGAACAGATGGCAGGAAACATAAAAATTGTGAGCTTTTCAAAGTTGTAGCGGCTAGGTTAAATGAAGGAGGTTTCGCAGATAGAGACGCCACCCAGGTCAAAAATAAGCGGAATGTTGTTGCTAATCGAGTAAGTTTGTTTTCTTCCGGTAGACGTAAAGACGTCCGCCTCCTATCCAATCAGAACCCTTCCCAACCCCCAGACCTTAAGCGGAACTGGATAAAGCCGAACAAACGTGTTTTCCATGTAAACCTCAATTCGGAATTACTATTTCCATGTAAACTCGAAGGAAAATAGTTTAATTCGGAATTATTTAATTTCGGAATAATTAATTCCGTATTAAAAAACATCATGTAACCGTGGCCAATATTTTCTGAAAGAAGAAGTGATTTTGGTGACATCTTGTGAACGTTCCAATGACTGTTTGAATTAACTGAACTGAAAGGTAGGTGACCGCAGACAGTGTCGCAGAGAGGAGAGAAAGGAGGCCTCTGATTGGTCAATTTTACATCCGTGTCATCGAAGAAATGAGGAAGTACCCACATCTGTACGATTCTGGTTCTCCGCACTACAAAGACAGCACATATTCTAGTAATTCATGGAGGGAGATAGCGATGAATGTGGGTCTGAATACGGCCGAGACGGTGAGGACGTGGAAAAACGCAAGAGATACGTTTAGTAAGTTTAGCTAGTTCGTGATTGTCCCTCTCCGTTGTGGCGTGGAATAACATAGCGGAGACCGCGCTAACTGCGGCAAACCGGCGACAAGATAACTGTGACACATTCCTCCGAGAGTAAACACAGCCCTTAAAGCCGGCGTTTTCCACCACTGAACACGGTCTCAAATCCTGACAAATATAGTTTGGCTCACTCTCAGTTAGCATTAGCTTGTCCGGGTGGTGACGTTTCAGGTCTGCTCGCCTCGCAGGTTGGTGGTATTTCCAGAGTACTTCACGTTTGAGTGACACAGCTTGCAAACCGCCATACTTTTGTCTAAATCTTCGCTTTCCTTTTTCTTTTTAAACCCCCAACTGCTCCCACACATCTGCTTTTCAGCACGCAGGCGCTGCGTTTATACTCGCCGCCATCCTCCTGACTGGCTCAGCTCTAGCCGGAAGAGTAAGAAGCTTCTGGATACCCTGTTAGAAATGCTCTACAGCAACACTAGCGGATGGAGGACTTAATGCGGGACACGGGGGTTTTGAAGAGAGCTTAGAATATCGATACCCTCGGAGGAAAAATCGATACTATCTGGGGAAATAAAATATCGATATATATCGCAGAATCAATAAAATCGCCCAGCCCTAGTCCTGAGTTTTCCCGTGGATTACGTCTGTTGATCTTGGAAGCTGTGAAGCTTCTCATAACGCTCATCAACGTCAAGCCTCTTCATCTGGAGTTGTTTAAATGTTTTAAACGCCAAGATGCATAAAGGGGCTTTAAAAAAAACTAAAAATAAACAAGAACACGGAAACCTAATTTCTTGAAAAGCCGCATCACTTTGTAATGTTCACTGTTCTCTGTTATCTTGTGCCGCTTTCAGCTGTTTCTTATTTGGAGACTGAAACTGGAAAAGACTACTTGCACTGTGCACTAAAGACCTCTGGCTACAACTATTAATAGGATGAGATGGGAATTTACTTTGGGGCTATTTATTCTATAAAAAAAAAGCTATTTTTGTATGTCCTGGCTTTCTTGGAAATAAACATAAAAAAAAGGACAAAAAATGGAAAAATTAGGACATTAATGAATGGTAGATTTTATCTTTGTTGCAGCAATGCTTCATGGTATCACATGAAAGCCTGTTTATTCCCACTTTTAAATGGTTCCATTTTTGTCAGGAACATGCGTTTGAGGGATGAGCGGCAGAGCTGAGGATGTGGGTCGCCGAACCTCCTCCACCATTTCCAACACTGATGGAGTGGTTCTGGTGGAGGCGGTGTGATGGTGTCATCTCCATCACCGGAAAACGAGGCTCGTCATCACTGGAGGTGATCTCAGTGCAGGGAGATGGAGATGGAACTTATGCAACCAGTGTTGATCCCACATCTCCACAGTCTGGGAGCAAACTCCAAGATGGCGGCGCTCGCCTCCGCAGAGCTGGATTCATCAGAGGCTTCCTCCAGACGTTAGGCAGGACTGGAGTTAAGTGTTGAGTGAGCTATCACACGGTGTTTTGGTAAACCGATGTGCTCTCTCGCTGCTCCAAGGCTGCTGACTAAAATCATGAGTCGCTCATATCTTCTGTGCGGCCCAGATGGCTCAAGGCTAAAGCTAAACAGTAATCTCTAAGTTAAGCGAGACCAAAACAAACTCAGATGTTGCTTTTGGTTTTCCCTCCCGTTATTAATCTCCACTCATGTTCTTGTTTGTAGCTCATACTTGTACTTGAACTCCAGACTCCCATAACTGTTTAGGCCAATCTTCAAGGTCACAGTCAGACATCTGCGGGCCGCTGGTGTTTCTGTCGGACCCTCTGATCCAGAATATCCTGCAGTTTAAACAAAGACATGATGAATTCTGGCCCTTTTTTTTTTTGCTCTTTTCATTTCAGACAGACACTGAAAGGGAATTAAAAGTAAGATTAAGGGACGTCCCACTCAAAAAAAATGACTCTTTGGATGATCTTAAAAAAAAACTTGAGTTATGTTACGCCAACTTATGTTGATGGTGTTGCTCTAACTCATCTGAAAACGGTTGGTCGGAACAACTCAAGTAAATTAAGTTTGATTGACTGAATTAAATAAGGTTGGAAGGACACAATTTATTCACGATTTTTTTAAGGTCATCCAAAGGGTCATTTTTTTGAGTGTACAAAAGGGCACCATGTGCTATTAGCTGGTGGCTAACTCCTGTGAGCGCTGTTAAAGCTGTGTTACAATTTTGTAGCAGATCCTGGTCTGCAACACCTGACAGTCTTGGCACAGGTACAAGAATCATTTAATCAACCTCCTGATTCTGCACAGAGCAAGTTTTTTGAGTTTTTTTTTTTATTTAGATTGGAGTTGGGATATTAGTTAGCATAAAGAAAATTAAAATAATCTATTCTGATTTGTCCCCAAGAAGAGCTTTCAGTCCTAAAGAACGCGACGGGTCCCGGTCTTGATAAAATACAGTCGTATTCTCAGGCGCTGGGCTGAGACGTATTCTGTTTTATTTTCACTGTTGTTCTGATTTCTTTTGTTGTGAAGTCCTCTGAGAGGACTGAAGGACGCTCTCGTGAGCTGGACCCGTTCCTGTCCAGGTGAGGCGGGGGGGTGTGGCCCTTTTAAACAGTGTCTGAACGCATCTGGACGGCGTTACGTCCTTTGTGCGGTATGTTTTTACTGATTTTCTTTTGTCAGCTTTTAATTGCATCCAGCCTCTCATCTTTGCAGACAGACTAAAGTTTATGGCCTTTGGACTTCTCAAACTGAGAATTCCCAGCGTGTGAGCATTAATGAGGTTTTTGTTTTCTATCTCCTCCAACGCTTCCCCTCAAGGCTGCATCCTCTCTCATCTTATTTGAGTGCCAAAGCCAACGCGATGGACGTCATATTATTGAGCTAATTAATGACTTGCTGAGTTGGACCAGAACCACGGCCCCGTAGCAGTCTTCACAGATGGTATAAGTCCACTTACTTGGAAATAAATGTGTTCAAGACTAAAGGAGATGGTGATGGATTCCATGAAGAATCCTCCCGCCGCCTCTCTCCCTTTAATCAACAGTCTGTTGAACTTGAATAAATGTCTTGGCGCTATCATTAAGATTAAGCTGACCTTCCAGTAAAATGCTGATAGTGTGTTTCTCTCAATATTCCAGTCTGATCTTGGCGTGAACTTGCTGGGATCTCCACTCCTGGGAAGACCGGCTTCCATTCGTGAATAATCTCACCAGATGGTTTTGGAAATAACTTCATAACTCGTTCCAGACTAATGCGCGGCAACAGCTCCAGCGCTTATGTCCTTCCCCGTCTGCGCTGTGTTACGCACCGCTGCACGCTCCACACCTGCAACGTGCCAAAACATCTGTTTTTGGAGAAGTTCTGCACACCTGCTGATGACCGGGCTCCACTTAACCTCCTAAATCCTAAAGCAATAAGGGGCTACTGAGCATGCTCATGTCATTTTACTTCTGTTTTTGTTAAATAATGGCACAGCTGAAATAAAAAAAAAATATTTGTCCAGTAAAAAGACCCACTATGATCAAATAAGCATGTTTTTACGCACAAAAAAGGATGGAACCAACATGAAATACAGTGTGTCAAAAAAGCAGATCAAATATATCCTGCAGAATAAATAGTTTTAAATTCATTTCTGTATTAGTCTCAAAGTTCCTAAATGTGTGGCACCACCTGATCCAGCGGGTTTTTAATCCGGTAACAGAACATGAGGAAGTTGATCCTCCGCGGCTCCTCTCTGCTCCACCTACCGGCTCCTGGCACCCCCGGTCCGGTCCCTCCCTCCCTCCCTCCCGCCTCAGAGCTTCATCCGACCCGTCCGCTCGCTTCAAGTGTCTTCTGTCCTCCGTGGACCGGTCCGGACCCTGACATGGCCGTGTCCGTCTCCGTCCAGTGTCTCGGGCTCGCGGTCCTCGCGGCCGTCCTCCTGCAGACCGTCGCGGTGGCCGTCAGTTTTCTGTACTTCAACCGGGTCCTGAGCACGGTAAGACCCGGGTCAGACCCGGGTTAGACTCGCCTTCTATCTCACGCTACAGTTAAATGGGTTTGTCCTGGCTGCATTTGAAACGCAGAACAGAAATATCAGAGGCCAATAAATGAACTTGAACTGACCTGTTTAACCACAGACATTAAGTAACATTTAGGGGGAAGAGGAAAAAACAATTCTGGTGAGACTTAACGTCGTTTTCAACCAAGAAACAGCGTTATAATATCAGAAATGCCATAAAACTGGTGAGGTAACACGGTAGAGTCTTTATTTTATATGCAGGAATTTCAGCTGAAGGCTGAACAATGAAAAAAGGGAGAAAGTATGCGAGCAGATAACGTAAAACAATTGGTGGAAATGAGACTCGTTCTCGCTGAAACACCTAAATGCAACACATTATATGTTCAAGCATGACTCCAGTACTGGTATAAAGTTAAAAAAAAAAAAAACCAGTCTGATTTCTCATTGGCTCATGCAGATTAAAACCTGCCTCTGATCAATCACACCTGAGTCCAGTTAAGAGTTAATTAGACTGTCAGTTAATATTACCACGAGCTCAGGGCAAAGCTTGATGTTAGTGTTTCTGACATGGCTTCCTTGTGCCATTAAGAAACCAATCACATTTCTAACTACCTGTACAGAAGTAAATGGCCTTTTACGCTCAACTTTTGAAACTGATATAACCTGCACATAATCATAATATCTATGATATTAATGGACAACAAATAAGGTGACACTTGTCATATTAAGGTAAGATGACAGTAGAATAACACTTAACGTTTTTTTTTTTTTTAAGCATGTCACGGATATTTTACAGTAGTTAAAAACATAATTGAAAAAGATCGAGGATTTAAGAGATATTTGTTTAATTTTAATGACCTCTCACGGCCCCACTTGCAGTACCATGACGGCCCACCAGGGGGCCGCGGCCCACACTTTGGGAATCCCTGAGCTAGTTCAAAAGTATCCACGTCTATAAGATGTAACCGCTTCGGGACAAATACCACATTAAATGCAACGAACAGATTAGGGATGCACATTTTAGATTTTTTTTTTTACGACCGTTAACCGACGCCCTTTAACGATTAATAACCGTTAACTGTTAAGTCTGGGAGGGTTGGTTGCCGCGATGTTGCGCGCGTTGTTGTGTATACTCTCGCAGCAATGTGTCGCCGTCAGCTTGTAGCAGAGATGCCGCCGTCACTTTTGAGTTATACTAGCGCGGTCTCCGCTATGTCACGCCACAACGCAAGAGCGACAATCACGAACTAGCTAAACTAGCTAAACTTATCTCTTGCGTTTTTCCACTTCCTCACCGTCTCGGCCGTATCCAGACCTACATTCATCGCTATCTCCCTCCATGAATTACTAGAATATGTGCTGTCTTTGTAGCGTGGAGAACCAGAATCGTACAGATGTGGGTACTTCCTCATTTTTACGATGACACGCTCTTTTCTACGCGGATGTAGAATTGACCAATCAGAGGCCTGTTGCACCTGTCGACACGCCCCCATGAGTTGATTGAATTATGTAGCTTAAAAACAAAATTGACCGTTAGTATTAATCGGTTAGAGTTACTGTTATCGGTTAACGGTTAAACAGTTAACCATATGCATCCCTAGAACAGATGTACAAATGTATGGAGATGGAGCATAAACCATCTAATTTCTGCTTCTGTTTTTAAATGTATGGAAATGAGGGATAAACTAACACAAAAGTGGAGCATGGACTATGTAGTTTGAGCTCAGTTTATGTACTTTTCAAACATGAAAATAAAGCATTCTTACATGCATAGACCTGTCTGTTTCAAATGTCGTTTCTGTCATTTCTTCTGTACGTCATCTGCATGTTTCCACCAGGGGGCAGTGACGAGTCAACGACTGATATCAACAAATTTTATTAAAGTTTTCCTTTTTGATTTCACATACTCTTTGGTCAGGTTTAGTTAATCAAAAAGCACTTTGTTAGCGTTAGGAATACAGCATTGCCTTAAAGCCACTCAGTGTAGCAATACCGCAAAAAAAAGTGGTCCTCTAGCAGGAAAAAGTAAAAGTAACAGATCTATATCCCCCCATGTGGTCAGAAGTGGTATTGCTACATAAAGTGACTTTAAGCTCTCATGTTTGAAAACTCCTCTTTTCCAGATTATTGATGAGTCCCAACTATTTACAAATGACACAACTCAAGTCTTATGTGAATGTTTTCTGTATATTTGCTGATTTGCTCAGCTGATTTGGGTTTTAGCAGGGCTAGTAAGAGGGTCAGGGTAGCAAAAAAAGCTCCGGATGTCGTCTTTCAAACTTGAAATCCTGTCAAAAAATGTGATCCATCATCATCTGTAAATGTCTGCAGCTGGTTGTTTTTACAAATTAAACGTGTACTGTGGACTATGTTTAGACGCAAAGTAGCCTATTAGACATTTTACAGGGAAACAGTTTGTATCTTTCCAGAGAAAATAATATTCATAATCAATTAATTTTATCCTAACGTTGTTTTATTGCTTTCACACGACGACAGATGCAGGAGAGTTTTTCCCGAAGCAGCGTTTCCTGTCTGATAAACGTAAAGCTGCACTCCGAGTTTGAGGATCCACCAACTGAGGCCAAAAAGAGCGACCCCTGCTGGCAGGTCACCAAACAGCTCCACCACCACATAGAGAAGGTTTTTGATTTATCTTTGTTTGATCTAACCTCTGCAACGTTTATTGGCTCTGTTCATTTTTAAAACCACCAGGGCCCAGAATCCATAGTCTTTAGTCATAAATGGCTGCGGTTACATGATGTTTTTTAATTCAGAATTAATAATTAGGAATTAAATAATTCCGAAGTAAACTATTTTCCTTCGAGTTTACATGGAAATAGTAATTCCGAATTGAGGTTTACATGGAAAACACGTTTGTTCGGCTTTATCCAACTCCGCTTAAGGTCTGGGGGTTGGGAAGGGTTCTGATTGGATGGGGGGCGGACGTCTTTACATCTACCGGAAGAAAACAAACTTAGCTAACTGGTTAGCAACAACATTTCACTTATTTTTGACCTGAGTGGCGTCTCTATCTGTGAAACCTCCTTCATTTAACCTGGCCGCTACAACTTTGAAAAGCTCACAATTTTTATGTTTCCTGCCATCTGTTCTTTTAATTATTTCCAGTTCCTCCAAGCTATTTATTAAATAAGTCGTCTCTGCTCTTCAACACCGTTTACTGCGTGCTGCCATTTTGAAACTTTGTTTTGAAAACAAGCCCAGCGCGGAATAAAAGCGTCATGGCGACAGACGTGCAAGGGAACTAGCATGCGCAGAAAGACGGGAATTAATTTAAACAGGAATGAGTGTATACATGACCGCGGAATTATTTAATTCGGAATTAAAATGGGAATAAACCAGCCACTTAATTCGGAATTAAGTTTAATTCGGAATTGACATTTTCATATGGAATTAGGTGTTTACATGGTAACCTTTATTTGGCTTTAACTTTAATTCTGAATTAAAGAGGAATTAAACTTCCCATGTAAACGTACTGAATATTCTGTCCACGTTGTTGCGTTAGTTTCAGAGGTACAGTTTGTTCATTATTTACATTCACTTAACACCAAAAGAGGAATTCTGCTTTTATGTCCGGGCCAAGACCTGACATTTCTGTAAATCAGGGTGATTAGTTGTATAATTTATGGTGAACGATTATATCGTATTTACGTTGATTTGATTAAATCAGCTTTTCTATGTAGCAAAACCACTTCTGAACACATGGGGGCGCCATATCAAAAGCACATTCATGTGCTAGCAGCGAGACAGAGTGCAGCTCTAGTGGAACGGAGCGGTATTACCAGAGTGTGAATTATACAATGACAATTGGGGGGGGTCAACATTTTCTAGAGATGACAAAAATGACAATTTGTCCCTTTTTTAGGGGGGTCGAAGATGACAAAAATGATAATTTGTCCCTTCTTCAGGGGGGGTCGAAGTTGTAATTGGGGGGGTTACAGCCCCCCAAACCCCCCCGTAATTCGCACTATGGGTATTACATGCTGGACCATCCTCATTATCACAGCATTGTCGGGGGCTCTCTAGTCAACAAAGCAGATCTTTATGCCCTCATGCTGTGAGAGTTTACTACATACAGTGGCTTTAAATGTACTTTAAAAAATCTGCTTTTACTCACTATTTTACCTGCTTCTTTCTGTTGTTCTGTCAGAGGATTGCTGACAGGTTCCAGAGGGAGATTTCCACAGCTATGACAAGTAAGAACAACGCCTCCGTTGACTCCTAATGGCCTTTTGAGTGCTGCCCCCCCCCCCCCCCCCACTTAAAATTCCCTGCATGTGCTTTATGTGCGTTTGGGTTTCTGCAGATAAGCTGACAGGAGCGCTGCCTACGCTCCACCCCGGGGCCCGAGGGGTCCCTCTTCCTAAAGTGGCTGCTCACGTGACGGGTGTTGCCTCATCGACGAAGCCACCAGCGGAAGAAAGTGAGGACAATTTAATTTAGCTGGAAGCAAAATATTTAGAATAAACTGAGTGCTGGAAGCCAAACCTCCATAAATTCAGTGCTGACCACACATAACCTCCGTTTCCGGGGCAGAGGTGAGGAAGTGGCCTCCAGGCATCTTAGGCTGATCGTGATTGAGTTACCTGCTCATACCTGTGTCTGTCAGAACCTGCACATGTGCAGCTGCCTTCATATATTCTTGGGTAACGCTCATATAAAGTTGGACAGACAAAGATGGAGAGATAACATCGAGCCTTGAGCGCAGCAAAACCTCAAATGCAATCCTCACAGTTGCGTTTGCTAGAATCAAGGCCGATAAGTTAGAGGATAACTTTACACCAGGCAATAAATAAATAAATGTAGACACACCTCTGACTGTGCTGCAGCGAACCGGCACACACGTCTAAAGTTTACCAGACTGTGTTTTCAGTTCTGTTTGGGTTTAGTTGAGCCAGTTTGAACCCACTATTATTTCTGATGTAGTAAACTAGCAACGTCAACAGGTTGACAGCATGGATTACTTTGTATTTCTGTAATTTTTTATACAAACACTAGAGGGAGCCAAAGTCAAGTTCTAAATCCTCACACGCGGCTTTAAAGATTCACAAGATATTCATGATTAAAGGTCACATTGATCCTTCACATGAATATTCTGAATTTTTTTTTGAAACTATGTGACTGTTACGTCCCCAAAGAAATCAGAATAAGCAGCAACACAGATGAGCGCTACACATCTGCTTTTCCGTGGGGGCGCCTGTAAAAGTCATTCGCAGACCGGAACGTGTGTTTTGACGTTTGTGTGATCGGCGCTGTTGCAGGCTCGCGGAGCGGCAGGGGATACTTCGGGGAACGCATCAGAGCGTGGGAGGGCCAGAGGGGTCTGTCCTTCCTGCAGAACATGGAGCTGAGGGGGGGCGACCTGCTGGTCCCTAAAGCCGGCCTCTACTACATCTACGCCCAGACCTACTTTAGACTCCCGTCCACGGGGGACGCTGAGGGGACACGAAGGAGGAGGACGGAGCGGAGCTGATCCAGTACATCTACAAGAAGGTTCGGCTTCACTCGCCCGTTGATTTCATACTGCTAATTAATTACTGTAATGACACGCAGTTTGTTTCTGACAGATGAGCTCCTACACGGGGCCCATCCTGCTGATGAAGTCGTCCCGGAGCGTCTGTTGGCTCCGGGGCCAGGAGCCCGGGCCTCTTCTCCCTGCATCAGGCCGGCACCGCCTTCCTGCAGCCGGCCGACCGCCTCTTCATCACCGTCAGCAACGCCAGCGCCATGGAGATGGACGGGAGGGCCAGCTACTTCGGGGCTTTCCTGGTGGGTTAGAGCAGACGGTCCGGGACCGAACCTGAAACTGAAACTGAAACTGAAACGGGCATCAGGTGGACCACGATGTCGGGCCTTTTCTTTTTGACATGAGTGGCTGTCCGAAGCGACAGGATTGATGAGAAAAGAGGAATATAAAGGACTCCTCCTGGACTGTGGATCTGCAGGGCAAGGGATCAGGGGGCCCGAAAGGAGCAAGAAAGAAGAGCCATTTATTTAAAACCTGTGGTTGCAGTCAAACCTCACATGATGGCAAATGTGATTTACGTGGTGCACTTGAACGGGACATTTCGAAGGAGTGCGGTACACAAAGGTCACATGTTCTGGCCCGCTTATGGACTCGGGTGCTAAATTGCCATTTTGGGGTCATGACAGTGGAGTTGGACAGTCTTCAAGAAAAAAACGTGCATAAAAATATGCTACAAGGCAAGATTTTGCATGTTCAGCAGGATGAATTTGTCGAACTTCCTTTGTGCAATGTCATGGATGAATGTACGCCGAGACCGATTGTTGTGTTTTAAGAGCCTTTAAGGGGAAATGTACTGTGCTTTTAAGGTGTTTTCTGGTGAACAAGTTACCTGGCAGGTAACACCCCTGAAAGTTTTTAATGAATGTGCTCACTTTATTCTGTATTCTGCTCAGGGGATAAGAAAAACTAAATCTGTAGCCTTTAGTTGGACTTCAGCATGCTGTGGTAGTGTTCTAGTTTCTTAGTAAACTTCTAGTCATGGAAAAAATTATTAGACCACCATTTTTTCTTCACTTTCTTGTTCATTTTAATACCTGGTACCACTAAACGTCGTCATGTGACTAAAACAGACAGAAAAGAAAACACTGAATGCATAAAAGCAGTGTTTTTGGCAGTACAACGCCATAGCTATTGATGTAAAAACTTAAGTGATTTAGGTTATAATCAAGAAAACCATGGAAAATGGTAAGATATCAGCTCTTAAATAAAACTCTTATGAGCAATCTTTGTGGTTACCGTTATGTTTGTCCAAACAAATGTACCTTTAGTTGTACCAGGCATTAAAATGAACAAGAAACTGAAGAAAACAAGGGTGGTCTGATAATTTTTTCCATGACTGTATGTTGTTTCCTGCACCTTAGTTTAAAAAAAAAAATAAATAAATAAAACAAATCTCAACCCACGATTTCAATTTTAAGGTTATAATAAAACACGTAAATGCTCTGAGAGCGAAACTCATCGATGATCATTATTTCACACAAAAAAAAAACCAGACAAAGCTGAAAAAGTAAAAAACTATCATTTAATTCATGTGGTATTACATGTCTCCATAATATGGCAGTGAACGTTTCAGCAAAACCTGTCACTCCCCAAAACAAGTTTTTATAATAAAAAAAGAAATGATACCAAAAACTAATCAGGGTTCAAGTAATGCCCAAAAACAAACGCAATCTGACACATACACAGAAAAATGGGTCATTCTTGCTTCTCAAACTTGAATCCACCTGCTCCTCCCTGGTCAGTTCGAGGAGAACCGACTCCTCCCTCTGTTCAGTCTTTTATTTTTGTTTTTTTTTTGGTCACTGTGACTGGACTGACGAACGTATTGTAGTAACATCTGAGACTGTAAACACAAATGCAGACAAGACAACAACCTCGTAAAGACGCCGGAACCAAACCTGAAACGCTCCGTATCAAAAATAGTCTTTGATCACTCGGGACATTTGCAACCGCGTAGTGGGAAGAAACATTTTTAAAGGATATTTTTGTCTCGTTTATGACGACCTATGGCTTCAGTTTTTCTATGAACACAGTCACGTACGATCCTAGAATCCAAACACAAATTGTTTTTGAGAACAGTGAGTTACAGTCTGTAAATGGCGAACACTGTAAGCAGCTGTACAGTTGTTGGAGTTTCTATTGCTATGATGACAATGAAAGGTTTTAGCGATCAAATTAAGTGCCGACGACCCGCCGCCCACCTCCCCGCTGATAACGGCGTTAATCTCAGCAACGCCTGCATCAGTGACGCTCATTAAGACAAATGAATTAATATCTGACAGTTCTCTGATCGTGTGAATTAATGGAAAAAAAAAAAGGTATACAGTCTTGTGTGCGTCAGACGATCGCCATTAATTAATCACAGGAGCCAATCACAATTAAGGTGTGAGCGCGCACAGGATTATGGATTAGTAAGAGCCGGCCTGATACCAATAATGCATTTCTGTGACGTGGGAATATTACTCA
This sequence comes from Hirundichthys speculiger, assembly GCA_018398805.1. NCBI lineage: Eukaryota > Metazoa > Chordata > Actinopteri > Beloniformes > Exocoetidae > Hirundichthys > Hirundichthys speculiger. The sequence continues at coordinate 309,630 of JAGFBZ010001577.1, read as the reverse complement.
AATTTGGAAAATTAACCGTGACATTATGATCCTGTCATTGAAAAAAAAAAATGCACGCACATAGTCATGTTTATGTGCATGCAACACCTTTGTGTTTTGATTGCCTCTTACAGTATATCTGTGGTCTATGAACCAAAAAAAAAAAAAGAAAAAGCACCTCTGAAGTACAGAACATCCTTTGAACATAGTACAAGTGTTTAACTACATACAGGCAACAACACACACCAGCGCACAGGCACGATACAGGAGGCTTTGGCACACCCATGCTAGTCTTACTACTCAACACTTTCCAACACAGAAGAAGAGCAGGTTACAGAACAGGACAGACCCATAGCTGCCTTAGATGTCCTCCCTCTGGGGGGGTCGGGAGGGGAAGGGGTACAGATTTTCCGACAGACGCAACGATCAGTCATCACATTCAATCAGCACCAAGCCGTCTGGGTTTTTTTTTTGGAGTCCCGGCTCATCCGATCAGCAGCTCCAGGCTGTCGTCGTAGTTCGGGTCCGGCGGGGGGCTGGGGGACAGGAAGGCCGTGGTGACGGGCGTCCCCGTGGCCGTGGCCACGTTGAGCAGCGTGTTGGCGCGGATGCTGGTGGTTCCCGGGTTGCGGAGCGCCGCGGCCGCCGTGATGCTGGTCAGGTTGATGCCCAGCGTGAGCCGCGTCTGTTCCAGAGCCTTCTCTGGGACCGCGAAGGCCTCCAGCTTCTTCTCGCCGTTGGCCATGTAGGAGTTCTGGCAGCCCCGGCAGATGCAGTCCAAGCACGCCTGACGGAGAGGACATACATGGATGTAACTCTTTCTGCACTATAAATTGAATTGAATTGAATTGAATTTTATTTCAAACAAACATGTACGAAAAAAAAAAAAAACTAAAACAAAAACAGCAAAGAAAAAAACAAAACAAATAGTAACATCTTCATATACACATAGGCTTTATCTTAGTTCCTACCCCTTTATAACTATAAATTTACACCATCGCCATTACTATATCTACACCATATCCCTATAAATACAGTCCACATAAAACACTACGTAAACACACCTATTATAGAAAATACAATATATTATATAAATATACACTATATAAACTACATAAATATCCCTATAAATATATATATATATGCTACATACATAAAAATATACAACATATATTACATAACTACAACTATCCCTCCCAACATACAATATATACCACATAAATTTTCATATAAATATCTAAACATAATATGAGATAGCAAGTATAATATACCATTTTTCCCTATTTTATTTATTTATCACACTCCTCGTTAACCCATTTCTTCTTCCATATAGCTGTTTATAATTACTTTTTTGTATCTCTTTTTAAATAGATTTATGTTAGTACTTTGTTTCATTTCCTTTGTTCGATATGCACATGCTTTTCATTGTTGTTCTTACTTTACGTTTTCTAAAACTTTAGTTATCCCCTTAGATTATAGCCTCCTTCTCTTTCTGTGAACATTCCTCTGATGTTTTTTGGTAGTAAATTATTCCTTGCTTTGAACATTATTTGCGCTATTTTGCACTTTACTGTACCAATGCTACATAATAAACAGAGATTAAAACGTTATTTGGCATGAAAAAAAACTCAGAAAATAAGCATAAAATCAGATAATACCAGCAGCACATTAAAGCTATAACATGATTACTAGAACAGAAGAAGCCAAACACTTGTCATCCTCTCACCTTGCGGTTTGAATAGCAGGGACAACGCTGCCCCCTGCAGGTCAACACAGATGGATTCTGGGTAGCCCTGCCACATTTACAGCCCTTCTTCTCCACCGGCTTCTTGTACGGCGGCCTGACGGGCGGCGCGGTCACCAGGCAGCCCGGCATCGAACGCTGGTCTTTGCTCCGGTCCTTGGCCTTGGAGCCGCCGCCGCCGCCGCCGCGGGCCTTAGCGTGAGGCTTCTTAGGGTTCTGGTCTATCTGCTTCCGAACGCCTTTACTGTGGTTCTGTGCGGGCCGGCTGAGCTTCGGGGACGCCCCGTTGGGAAGCGACGAGTACGTGTGCACGGGCGCGGCGAGGGAAGGTGCGGGCAGTTTGGCGTGCAGCGTCTGTGAGGGGTTCGGGGAGTTTAGTTTGGAGGGGGGGCCCTGCAGGATGGAGGTGATGGGGAGGGGCTTCACCTTTTCCCTGTCGCTCTCTGAACGGGACCGCTTGCGGTTGAGGCGGACCAGCGGGAGCTTGGAAGCCGAGGGAAGATCTAAGGAAGCCGTGTGTGTGTGCGCGCCGTGGCCCGCCGCCGTGTGAGTCCTGTCAGTGTGTATCTGTGTGTAGTTGTGCGCCGCGTCCAGCTGAATGTACATCTGCGTGTGCGCTCTGTCCGTGGCTATGTGCGCGTGGGCGTGTCTCCTGTCGGGCTGCGTGTGGAGAGAGTCCCGACCGGGCTGAAGCGGATCCAACGTCTGTAACACCTCCTCGACGCTGAGGAGCAACACTTCTCCTTCCTCCAGCTCCTTGCCGCTACATTCCCTGAGTGAGCACACGGTTCCCGGCGTCGGCGCTAAAGAGCCCGGCGTCAGGCTCAGCTCCAGACCGCAGGCGCCGTCGGGTACGGACAGGCCCGCGGGCGGCTGCTCCTCCACCAGCTCGCACACCTCCAACTCAGGGGAAGACGGCTCCATGTCCTCCAGAGCTTTCCCGTTGCATTCCTGTGACCCGTTATAACACGGAGGCTCAGAGGAGGAGCTCTGGGGAACGGCGGAGAGCTCGGCGGGAGCAGGCGGCGCCTCCGTCGGGGTGAGGGACTCGGGGGCATCTTCCTGCAGCAGCTCCTCCGTCTCCTCCGCCTCCTCTTTGTGCGACATCAGCACCTCCTCCAGCAGGGCCATGACCTCTGGAGAGCCTCCAACATGGCTGCTGATGGACTGGAGTAATGGAGAGTGAGTCACGTAGAGGCAGAGCTTCCTGTAGCAGTCCACCAGCAGAGAGAGCTGTTTGTTCTCCTGGAAGCAGGAAGAGTCCTTACAGCGGCCGCACGGCGGCCTCAGCTGCATCTTCATGCCTTTGCAGCCCAGGCAGACGTGATGCTGACACTCCGGGTGCGTCGGGGAAATCGGATCCTGGAGCAGTTTACCTTGGACAAAAACACGAATAAATAAATACATGTGCAGTTTTTTTTTTCCCTTTTTTGCACTGAAGCAAAGGTGCAGAGTGACAGCTGAGCACAGGTTATTCATTTTGTATTCCACCTCACAGACAGCTTTGTAAAAGCTGTTTTAGTTGTTAATAGAGCTGCTCTTTGTCTTTATATATCATTTAATATATCAATGACAAAGCATTTGAGATTAGTGCTGGGCAATATGACGATACATATCGTGGGGACGATATAAAAGTGTGTATCGTGCCATTTCTCTTCTATCGTTTCTAACCTAATTTTATCAATTATTACAGCAAATATGTAATTAAAATAACCTGCAACGATAAATTTGATAGAATCATATCTACTTCTACAAAGTAGCCTTTTATGTTTGCACTTTTATTCATGGTTAATGCCTTAAACAGAGTTCTCTTCAACCCTGATGTTTACTTTAGACACTTTATATTGGTTTGCAAACTTTGCACTACAAGGTTACAGATTTCAGAAAGTTGAAAAATAATTTGTGTTTAATTTTTTATAGCTGAACTTCAGTGCAAAAATGTGTTTTTCCTCTCAGAAACTGTTGTGCACTTTAAAAAAAAAATGTGAAAGCTACTGTACCTCTGTACCTACCTGTTTTTGCTGCACTAAAATGTATGTTTGTGACAGTTCAGCTAAATGTCCTTTCAAAATAAAGTTGAAAAGTAAGCAATGAAATTTTTGTCAAACTTTTCAGAGAATAACTGAAAACATACTTTATTATGGTATATCGCGATATATATCGTTATCGTGATATAAAATAGTCCATATCGTGATATATGTTTTTTTTCCATATCGCCCAGCACTACCGGTCGGCGGCCGTCACACTGGTCTGGCAACTAAAGACTACCTGATATAATGTCAGAAACCCTATAACTGTCTAATTACTAGCCAATTAAAACACAACTTGAAATGTCATATTAATTAATGCAACCTTATGCCATTCTCAAATAAAATTAACAATCTCAAGTTAGCATCGTCTCCTCACAAAGTACGACCAGGATCACATTATTCTCTATCACGCTGCTTCTTTTTATAAGCATTTTTTTTTTTTGCATACATAAAAGCTACAACTGGTGGCTCAGTTTTAAGGATAAATCATCATGCATAAAATAAAAAAAATGATACAAGCTAATAACATAAAACATCTATAACATCTAAGTTCAATCATTCAATTTCATAACATTTTTTGCCTTTTTTTTTTTTAAACTGAAAAGAGCACATTTTAAGGAATTTTAACATAAAAATGACAAGAAATCTACAGTCATGGAAAAAATTATTAGACCACCCTTGTTTTCTTCAGTTTCTTGTTCATTTTAATGCCTGGTACAACTAAAGGTACATTTGTTTGGACAAACATAACGATAACCACAAAGATTGCTCATAAGAGTTTTATTTAAGAGCTGATATCTTACCATTTTCCATGGTTTTCTTGATTATAACCTAAATCACTTAAGTTTTTACATCAATAGCTATGGCGTTGTACTGCCAAAAACACTGCTTTTATGCATTCAGTGTTTTCTTTTCTGTCTGTTTTAGTCACATGATGACGTTTAGTGGTACCAGGTATTAAAATGAACAAGAAAGTGAATAAAAAATGGTGGTCTAATCATTTTTTCCATGACTGTATCTTCTTGTGCACACAACACGACTTTTAAAAATGTCAGTATTGATATCAGGGTACTAGCCTGATCAAAACAGAAATCATCCCTCTACTGAAATAAGCAACTAAATTGGATGTTTACAGCCAACAACGACAGATTTTCAAGACCAGTTCAATGTTTCTGCAAAAGTGCAAACACTAGTAATAGTAAAGGAGCAGCCACACAACTGGACATTATGTCTGAAACGTCACTTATCATTATGTCAATACTGCTGGTTTCCTAAACGCAGGCTGTGTCTGCTTTTGATATTTCAGTGTGAGTAAATCCAGCGTGAATGGAGAACCACGTGGCTCTGCAGCAAAGCACAACAACAGAGGAGTCACCTGTCTGGTCCTGAGGACAGATCACTGGGGCTCTGCCTCGGTTACCAGGGAGACACCAGTAAAACCACTTCAGGTGCACGGACATTTCAGTCAATGTGACACACACACACACACAGAGGAAGCAGTATTGAATAAAAGCGTGTTTTTATCCTGTAATTATAGATGTTGTGATCTTACCACAGACCAGGCACGCGAGCGCCTGCCGGAAGAAGGGCAACAGCTGGTACATCTCCGCGAAGCTGTGCGGCTGCCGCGGGTCGCACTGCAGCACGGCCCGGCTGGCAGACACGTACAGGGCGGTCGCACTGATGGGGTTCATGGCGGTGGACTCCCCGGACCGGGGGGAGACGCCTGCAGCAGGGAGGGAGGGAGGGGGGTCGAGACACCGGAGTCGGAGGAAACAGAAGCCGTGTTGTGGTGCAATAATCAATCACTCCGGTTACATCGAGACGGAGTTATTTACGAATAAATTACGGATCCAGCACGAGACGGCGATCATGACGACGTTGGCTAGCTTAGGTTAGCATCACCGGTTCGTGGTCGTTTTTTTAATTATTATTATTTATTGAAGAGTTGTTTCACATCGCAGTTAAGAGTCTATAAATTCAGAAGAATTCCGATTACGCATATCCACCCACCGATCCCTGTGGGCGATCACGAAATCCAATGATCGATAGTTAGCATACTGCGGCTAACGTTAGCCTCCGAACATCAGCCAAACGTTTTACAGAGCAAATAATCGATGTTAGCCATGGAGCTCGCCAACTTTCCGACGGTTGCTTCCTCGCAGACAGTCAGCCGGCCCACGGACGACAGCGGCGGTCGTATATGTGTTTGGTTACGAGCTGGACAATAGAGTCTCCCAGGCGCGCACTTGATGTAAACAAAGCTAACGAGCTTAGCCGAGTTAGCAGCGAGGATTCAACCGTGTCGGCTACACCACACACGGAGCTCCGGCGTCCCGGCTGCGGCCCGGAATCCTGCGATTGTTGTACGTTTTGCTGTAATACTTTGCGAGCGGCGACCGGAACATAGCCAAGTTGCCGTTTTACAAGCGCATCAACCAATTCGATTTTCCACTTTTTTCCTCACATCAACCTCTCGCCACTGCCGCGATCATCTCGCGAGACTTGCACTAGTTACCCTGGTTACCGTCGTGTTCCAGTTCCGCGGGTTCGACCTCGTCCGCTTTATTTGCTTGATGGCACTACCAATCTAATCATGAAAGTAGGAAATAGTTTAATTTTCTGTTTTATTAAAAGAAAAAAAATATATAAAGGGGGTCATATCAGAGATAAGAGCGACTTTTTCTAGGCAGGGAAAGTTTATTTGTACTGCATATTTCATACACAAAGTGCTTCACAAAGGCATTAAGATGAAACAATAGAAAAACATTAATTGTATTTATAAAAACAGCATGAAAATGCTAATAGAATATATACAAAAAATCTCAAAAAATAGATTAAAAACAAAGGCACACACACTCCTAGTGCTGGGCGATATGACGATACATATCGTGGGGACTATAGTGTATCATGCCATTTCTCTTCTATTGTTTCTATCGTTTCTAACCTAATTTTATCAATTATTACAGCAAATATGTAATTAAATAACCTGCAACGATAAATTTGATAGAATCATATCTACTTCTACAAAGTAGCCTTTTATGTTTGCACTTTTATTCATGGTTAATGCCTTAAACAGAGTTCTCTTCAACCCTGATGTTTACTTTAGACACTTTATATTGGTTTGCAAACTTTGCACTACAAGGTTACAGATTTCAGAAATTTGATAAATAATTTTTGTTAATTTTTTATAGCTGAACTTCAGTGCAAAAATGTGTTTTTCCTCTCAGAAACTGTTGTGCACGTTAAAAAAAATGTGAAAGCTACTGTACCTCTGTACCTACCTGTTTTTGCTGCACTAAAATGTATGTTTGTGACAGTTCAGCTAAATGTCCTTCTCAAAAATAAAGTTGAAAAGTAAGCAATGAAATTTTTGTCAAACTTTTCAGTGAATAACTGAAAACATACTTTATTATGGTATATCGTGATATATATTGTTATCGTGATATAAAATAATCCATATCGTGATATATGATTTTTTTCCGTATCGCCCAGCACTACACACTCCTACTGATTCTCTGAATCCTTTGATGATATCATGTACTGTAGATATCGGTACCTTCAAAGTCTTTGCAGTTATATTGATACACATGTTACTTTGTTAGATTAGAGAACCTTTGCTCATTCAGGAGGCTCTGACTCTCTGAAATTTCTTTTTTTCATACCCAGTCATGTTACTAACCTGTTGCTACAAATATTAATTAGCTGTTAAATGCTCCTCCATTTATTATTAATTCTGTGCCAATCACTTTTTCAGCCTTCTGTTGCTCCTGTCCCAGCTTCCTTGAGATGTGTTGCCTCCGTCAAAGTCAAAATGAGCTAATATTGTCCACGAAATGATAAAGTGTCTCAGTTTTAACAGCTGATCTGTTCTTTGTGTTCTACTGGGAATAAAATATTGGCGTACACAATCTGATCTGGAACCTGAATTCTAGATTAATTAACACAACTGTGACGCCATTAAATATTTTTAGAAAATTAGAAAAGTGCCATAATCCCCCTTTTTTTCTGTTTTCGAGTTAACTGCATGTTTACGGTTGTTGGGAACCTGTCAAACTAAACCCAGGGTTAAGCTTCAGCCAATGTATTTAGAGAAAACCCGAGGTCCCGCCTATCCGGTGTCGCAATAAATACCTCACTTGTGATTGGCTGTGAGAATCCGCCCCCCGTACGGGATTGGCTGACGCAGTTGTCATTCGCTCCCTGGCCTGCTGTCGTCCTGGAACACGCTCAGCAGCGATGGCGGCCTTCAGTGTAGCTCGCAGCGGCTGCGGTCTGATCAGCGGTCTCAGGGTTTCCTTCAGGAGTCTCGGGCCGGTGAGATATGGGTCTGGGTCGGTGGTGCAGGCGAACCAGCGGCGGGACTGCCGCTGGTACTCGGTCAGCCACCTGTCCGTGAAGGAGAGGATTGAGCATAAACGGAAAGCGGCGCTGGTCGGGGGAGGTCAGAAGAGAATAGATGCACAACATAAAAAGGTAAAGTGTGCACGCGCTGTCCCAAGTGCTACTTTTTACTGCAACACGTACATGTATTTCCTGAACTATTAAATGTTACTTCTGCCTTCAAATACATTGACAAATAAACTGCATGGGGTGTTTAAAATGTCAGACTTAAGACCTTTAATCTGAGATAGAGTTTTTATTTTTTATTTTAGCTCCTCTGACACTTCAACATCTTTCAAATTAATCTTTTTTAGCTCTGCAAAGGCTGATAGTTAATAACTCTAACCAAAGTATTGGTTGTCAAAATTTTCAGTGCCCTTGAGCAAGTCATTAATAGTCTGCCAACTTCTGGTAGAAGATAATCAGCACTTTTAACACCAAAAACTTAAAATAAAATGAATAATATACATGAAAGTGCTTTTTTTAAGGTGACAACTCACTTTGGAGTATGTTGTATTTTTATAACATGATATCAGTAGTGTTAATTAGTGGCTGGATGTTGATCTAAATTGAAAAAGTGGGTGTGTCTCATAAAGTTTATTTTTATGTGTCATTCATCTCATACTCTTATTTTAATGTAAAGCTTAAAAGTTAACGGTTGACGAGCAGCGACTGAAGTCACAGCCAGATTGAGGTGCAGCTGTATCCATGGTGATATGTGTGACGGTGTTGCTGCAGGGGAAGCTGACGGCCAGGGAGCGGGTGGAGCTCCTGCTGGACCCCGAGTCCTTCGTGGAGACGGACATGTTCGTGGAGCATCGCTGCTCGGACTTCGGCATGGAGCAGGACGGCAACAAGGTAGGATCACGTGGTGGGAAACCGCGGCGGCGCTGTGGAAGTGATGATGATGATGAGAGCGTGTCTTCTTCTTCTTCTCGTTTTCTCCCAGTTCCCCGGCGACAGCGTGGTGACGGGCAGAGGCCGGATCAACGGCAGGCTGGTCTACGTCTTCAGTCAGGTACGGTGCGCTGATCGTGGTGCAGATTTCGGTGATGCAGAAGGACTCGACGTTCTCTTCTTGGTTTTCCCTCTCAGGACTTCACAGTGTTCGGTGGCAGCTTGTCTGGAGCTCACGCGCAGAAGATCTGTAAGGTAAATGAACCCTTTACAGGCGTATTAGCTCTGGTCATGTCTTCAGATTTTCCCGCTCTTCGCCTCAACGCCCTCTTGAACGTGTGTGTGCTCAGATCATGGACCAGGCCATGACGGTCGGGGCTCCCGTCATCGGGCTGAACGACTCCGGAGGAGCTCGGATCCAGGAGGGAGTTGAGTCCCTGGCTGGATACGCAGATATATTCCTGGTGTGTTTACGCGTTTAAAAACTTTTTAAGTCCGTAGCTGGTTAACCTTTGAAACGACTGTTGAACTTCAGACAACTTCCAGGATGGTTTCCTGACTCTTAACCAGCACTGATCCGTCCCCCTTTTCCAGAGGAACGTTCTGGCTTCAGGAGTCGTCCCTCAGATCTCCCTCATCATGGGCCCCTGTGCTGGAGGGGCCGTCTACTCCCCCGCCCTGACAGACTTCACCTTCATGGTTAAGGTACGAGGCTAAACTCCACCTGGAGACGCCACAGATGAAGTTAGGTGTTGCTGGTAGAGGAGGCGGTCTAGAGCAGTGGTTCTCAACTGGTGGGTCGTGACCCAAAAGTGGGTCGCAGACCCGTTTTCAGTGGGTCGTGGGAAAGGAAATGCTAAAATAAAAAAAATTTTTAAAAAAAGCGTGTCGTTCATACTCCTTAACAGTAGGTGGCGATATTGTCCTGTAATGCGAGTTGACACCCGCCAGTTCACACCATAGAAGAAGACCTGCAAAGTTTGTTTCCATATGTTGAGCAGGTGAAACACAGATACAACGAAGAGTATATGAGATATGGATTTTCTTATCTTGAAGACAAAGGTCAGTGAGTGGTTATTCAGCTAAAACTATTTATTTTGAGTTCTTTTTGAAACTACTGCTCAGTGGTTGCACAGTTTTATTTCATGTTTGTGCATGTTCAGTCTTAAAAAAAGGCTGAAGTTACTGAAGTGAAGTGTTTTGGATTTAATTAAAATGCAGCTAATTGAGCATCAAAGGGAATATTTCCCACTTGAAGCCATTTTGGTTATGCTATTTTGGTTTTTGCCGTTTTGGTTCACCAATAAACTTATTTTTTTGTGTTGGCATTCTGTGATATTCTATTCTACTATCTCTGATTCAAACTACACGATCTTTTCATTCAATAAATTTGAGAAGTTGGAAATGTTCCTTGATTTGGGTCACGGCTTGTCATTAAGGGTGATGGTGGGTCCTGAAGCCAGACCAGTTAAGAACCACTGATCTAGAGTTTAGGGTTTCCCGCCTGACTGCTCTGGTTCTGCTCCACAGGACACGTCGTACCTGTTTATCACGGGACCAGATGTTGTGAAGTCCGTCACCAACGAAGATGTGACCCAGGAGGAGCTGGGCGGAGCTAAAACTCACACCTCTGTGTCCGGTCAGTTCCTGTATCTAAACCTGAATCTCTCCCAGCAGCACCAGCCTTTAGCTGTAGTTCATCCGCAGTCGACGCTGTTTGGATCTCTGAACGTTCAAAGCTCAAGAAACCTGAACAAATCAACAAAACGAACGTAGCGTACGAAGCGTATTTACCTGAAGAGTTGCTCTGATGTTTGCAGGTGTCGCTCACCGCGCGTTTGAGAACGACGTGGACGCGCTGCTCAACCTGCGAGAGTTCTTCAACTTCCTGCCTCTGAGCAACCAGGACCCCGCCCCCATCAGGGAGTGCCACGACCCCAGGTGACCCCTTTATGTCCACCTCATTTTTATTTTTTCAAATGTGAATTCAAAAGGGATGCTTAAACTCTTATAGCGTAAACTGGCAGTAGGAGAGTAATTAGTGATGAAAATAAAACTCTTTTTTTGTTTTAAGCTGTCTTCACTTATCTTTATGCAAGTGACAAGATTCAAAAAGTTGGCTTTTTTTTGCATCATTCCCTCTTTAAACAACAATCTTTAAGTCTTTTGGGAGATATGGAAATCCTCCTTTTGTTTACTTATTGATTTATTTTTTTAGTTCCATTGTTTTCTTTTTTTATATTTTACATAACTCACATTTTGCCCAACATTCATTCATTTATTTATTTATTTATTTATTTATTTATTTGACAATCCGGGCTCTTTTTGAAATTTCTTTGTCTGATATTTTGCTCGTTTCCAGCGATCGTCTGGTGAAGTCCCTGGACACCATCGTCCCGTTTGAGTCAACGAAAGCCTACGACATGCTGGACATCATACATTCGGTACGTGCGCAAACACACGCCCTCGCGTGCACGTGCAGCGCTGCATTTCCTAACTGCCGTCAGTGAAGTGTAGCTTTCCTCCTGCGTTTGTTCAGATTGTGGATGAGAGGGATTTCTTTGAGATCATGCCCAACTACGCCAAGAACATAGTTGTGGGATTCGCCAGAATGAACGGACGCACTGTCGGCATTGTGGGTAACCAGCCCAAAGTGGCTTCTGGTAAGTTTAAAAAGAAACGAAGAGTTAAAGATAAGATGGAGGTGCTGTTAGGTTTTAATTTTCTTGTTCAGTCCCTGATTTTCTCGTCGGACAGGTTGTCTGGACATCAACTCCTCGGTGAAGGGAGCTCGCTTCGTCCGCTTCTGCGACGCCTTCAACATCCCCATCATCACCTTCGTGGATGTGCCGGGCTTCCTGCCAGGTATGCCTCGGAAAAAATATTATTATTTCCCCCGCTCACCTCCGGTCTCTCACATCTGACCCTGAACCCAACAGGTACCGCTCAGGAGTACGGCGGGATCATCAGACACGGAGCCAAACTGCTGTACGCCTTCGCCGAGGCCACAGTTCCCAAAATAACCATCATCACCAGGAAGGTACGGAACGTTACGGAGCAGTCGCCTGTAGCTCTGAGGTCGATGGAACTGCCTGGCTGCATTGTGGGAACTTCCTGTTTTCTGTTGTTTGTATTCCAGGCTTACGGAGGAGCCTATGATGTCATGAGCTCCAAACACCTGAGGGGAGACGTGAACTACGCCTGGCCGACGGCTGAAGTCGCCGTCATGGGAGCTAAAGTATAAACATGCCCAGTGTTTTCTGCTTTTTTTTTCTCTCTCTCTCTTTCATCTTCTCTAACGGTGCATGCTCCTGATTTATTTCCGCAGGGCGCCGTTCAGATTATCTTCAGAGGGAAGGAGAACCAGGCAGAAGCAGAGGCCGAGTATGTGGAGAAGTTCGCCAACCCTTTCCCCGCCGCCGTCAGAGGTAAATCTGTTTCCACTCCAGCCTCTAATCTCTCACGCACCGCTCCATCTGATTATCTTTTTTACATTTTTAAGGTTTCGTCGATGACATCATCGAGCCTGCGACGACGCGTAAAAAGATCTGCGGCGATCTGGAGGTGCTGGCCAGCAAGAAGCAGGTCAACCCCTGGAAGAAGCACGCCAACATTCCTCTGTGAGACACGAGCTGCTCGTCAACAAACCAACAACAGGAAACCTCCACGGGATTTAATTTTTTCTTTCTACGCTCAGATGAACTGCTGGAGCGACTTCAGTAGCTCGTTGATCATCGTGTTTGTTTACCACTCCACTAAAAGTATACGTGACCCCTTCTCACTTTCTGTTTATGTTTTAAACCATCTGAATTCGGAGGAATTATTAGCACCCTGTGAACAAAATCTTTGTATTTTTATCGATGATACGCAAGATATTGATGGAAAATTGTCAAACCTTTTAAATGACCTGAACTAAACTAAATCATCATGTCAGCAGTGGCCATATTGGTCACTATTGTTGATTTTTTTTCTGAATAAGATCGAACTCTAAAGGAGCAGACCCCCATGTAAACCCTAAAACAGTCAATATGATGCAAACATACTGTATCTTCTTTTCCTGGACCGTGTTTCTGAAAGTGTTCATGTACTGTGTTGAGGTTTTTGCGGTGCTTCCGGATGCGTTTGGTACGTTTGTCCTGATATTTTAGGTCATGAAAAAGTCATTTCTCACTACCTGGATCTGTGCCTTTTCTCAGCGGCAGCGTTCGTCCTGCCGGCTGTAAAATAAATCATTAACTCAGTACAACGTGCCTCTGACTTTTACCACAATAACAGCTCATAACTGCTTACAGTTTTGACAAAGACATTTTGATGATTTTTGCTTTTATTTGTCACCATAATGGATTTGAAATATGTGATTCAAAGTGATGACTTTTCTGTAATTTACCATTTAGAAATAAAAATAGAAGCAAAGTACCTCTCCATTTCATGGGCACATACTTGGACAAAGTAAATATATCCCAATTTCTTTTAAGTGTGATTGAGCTCAACACTACTGCTTTCTTTTGAAGAATGTACAAAGTTATTGATTTGAGCACAGCTAAGGTTTTTGCCATCTCTTATAGATCTACATTGGTTTTACGCTGGATCAATGACCTTCTTGGACGACGTATTGGCAACTCAGAACTTGATATCAACTCCAGACTTATCTGTTTGTCTTAAATTAACAAGGAAGTGAATCAAACTTGGCCAAATCAATTCTTTGCTTTGAGTCCTTGAAAACTGAAACACTTTGTTTAAATTGGCTGGTAAAAGCTTCATTTTTGTGAAACCTCCTAAAGGTGAATGTTTTCAGTTTGTTCTAACCTTGACTGGTTTGTTTCAGTTCCATTGTAGCGATGTTCAAGGACAAAACCATAAGAACTTTAAAATAAATATTTTAAATTAAATACGTCTAGACCCAACGTTACTCCCAGAGATATGATTTCAGTAAAATAAAGCTTAAGAGTTTGTTTCAGGGAAAACTACAGGAGGACTGACAAAAGATGATTTAAAAACGTACTTGAAATTAGGAGCAAGTTACAAGTTGGGTTTTATCGGTTTGGGATTCGTGCTGTAGAAGTGAAGTTTTACACGAAGAAACAATTCATTTCATCGATTAAAAGTTGATACGTTATAACAGTGGTGCGCAAACTGTGGTACGTGTACCACCAGCGGTATGCGAGCGCCTCTCTGGTGGGACATAAAAAATATAAAATCTGAGACATACAATGCATTATAAATACATTTCAAACTAAATGTGTAGCTTGAGATAATTAAAATTGTCTTTTAAAAAAAAATATTTGTCGCATATTCAGTTGCAGTGCAGATGTAAAAACTTTTGAGTGTGTTTATTTTGCTCTGTATGAGAGTAAGAGGTTTAAATGTCTGTTTCAGTAAGGTAACAATTCAGGTAATAAATAACCACGATAAGGAATAAACATTCAGAAAGCATATATGGCTATATTTTCAAATTGGTCATCATTGAGGTACTCAGAGAGCTGAACAGTTTCTCAGGTGGTTCGCAGCATTAAAAGTTTGAGAACCATCAACGGTGAATGAACTGAAACACAGACGGTTGGTACATAAATCGGTTACAGATTTTATTTTTATTAAAAAGAATTTAAGTTCACAGAAAAAAAAAAAAAAACCCAAAACACAGGCTTTTATAGTACTTTAGGGCAACTGATGTCAACTGCACTGCAGAAATGATCCAATTGTCTCCGATATTTACAGGACTGCCATCCAGTAGAGGCTGTAAATGATTGGTTACCCCAACAGGGGGGGGGGGGGGGGGGGGGGGGGGGGGTACGGCTGAGGACATTCAAAAACACATTCAAACACATCTGTCAGACGTCAAGATCCATCACGGCACTGGATATGAACAATGATTACAACAAATCTCTAACTGTGGATCCAATTAATACTGGTTTTATGGGTGCAAAAAAAAAAGTAAAAAAAAAAAGTATGTGACTTCGTTCTAGTCGGTTAAAACTGCACAGATGTTCTGCTGCGATATTTAAGAGAGGAGCGTTTACAATCAGATGATACAGCACCTAAAACCGTCCGATATGACTTACAGTGGGGGGGGGGAGGGGGGGGGGGGGGGCAGGTAGAATATACTTTTAAGTATGTAGGCCACAATTTGGCAACAAACAAGTTACATATTCAAGAAAAACAAAAAAACAAAAAACTGTACAAACAGACAAAAACAAAAACACACTTGATTTAAAACTTTAGTACTAAAGCTAAAGAATTGAAAATATGTTTTCTTGTCTTTTTAAAACTTGTTTTTTTTTTGTTGATTTTTTTTTGTTTGTTTTGTTTTACTTCAAAAAGCCATTACCCGGGGGTGGTGGTGGTGGGGGGGGTGTGCACGTGTGTGAAAGGGGTTTCCAGAAGGCGTTCAGTCACAGATCGCTCGGGGGGGCGTGGCTTCACAGTCAAACTCGAGACGTTTGTGTTTCCTCCTCCTGGTCGGCCGACTGTTGTTCACCTGTTTGTGCCACTAATCAACCATCACCTGCAACAAGTTACATCACACACCGTATACAAGATGGTGAACAGACGGGGGGGGCGGGACGAGATCTGGAACATTTAGTACTGATGTCCTCTTCCATGTTGGATTCAACCAAAGGGACTGAAGTGCAACACCAAAAAAAAAAGGGGGCGGGGCTGTACAGAGTGTCACGCTGCTTCGTGATACCGACCACTAGCTGGAGGCAAACGAGTGTACGTCTGTGTAACGGGGAAGGTTTAAAAACTGCGAGTGCTCGTGGGCCGACCGCCGGATCAGAGCCGCCGGAGCGCCGCTGGAGCCGCTACTGGAAAAGAGCTAAACCGACAGGCTGAGGAGGAAGAGGAGGAGGAGGAGGAGGAGGGACAGGAGCTCTCGAATAATTCACGCTGGGTGGTGGGAACCTTCCCAGTCGGCGCCAAAGAACAGAGCGGGTCCTCGATTACAGGTGAGGTCCATCTGAGCGGGGATCCGACAGGAGATCCCGCCGACAACTATCCTCCCATCGTGTCTTAGAGAAAGAGAGAAGTACTTTAACTTTGTCGTTTTTCTTCTTCTTAAGAGTTTGATTGGCAGGTCATCTGGGTTTTAGGCATCCCCCCAAAAAAACGCCCCCTCTTCAGTTTACTCCGGATTTGGATGCTGATCTCAGGTACTTTTCCTTTTTTTTCAGGATCAGAACATGGGCATGGTGAAACCCTGAAACAGTGGAGAGGACAGAGAAATTAAAAACACCCTTAAGAGAATCAACGTCGTCTAAAACCATGATTTAAAGCAGCACCTTCACTTTAATATTATAAAACTACAGTCAAACCATCACTTTCATCACCTTTTTGCACCCATGAATGTCTGCATTTAATGCTGCAGTGTTTGTTCAAAGCTTAATGGCTTAAAAAACATCTTGTTAAAAAAAAAATTATCTATACGACACATACCGACTCATCCTCAATCATCGCCGCTGAGTCGAAGAAGTCTGGTCTTAACTCGGCTCTTTCCCGTCTGTTCCTCGATGGTGGCTGGTAAAGTTTAGAAAAAGAGAGAAATTAACAAGAAATTCATCAGACAACAAGCACGCAATAAACGTACATGTGTTTGGTTTTATTTTTTTGAAACAGCCCCCACTGTCAATAACTGGGCAACGATTAAAATTTTTAATCGCGATTAATCGCATTATTTCCCTGATTAATCGCGATTAATCGCACTGTATACGCAGAATCAAATAATGAATTCAAAAGTAGTGTCAAATCCACTTTTATTTAAATGTTCTACTGCCATATGAACTAAAGTGTCATAACATTTGTTGTTCAAACACTTTTAACATCAGCACTTGTCAGAAACACATATTTAGTGTAAATCTCATCTTACAAAATGTAAAATAAAATAAAGCTTATTGCCACTGCCAGGGCATTAATATCATCCTGTTTTTATAAAAAATGAAAAAAAACGTTTACAAACAAAATCCAACAAAATGATTGTGTCTCAGCACAATCAGAACATTAAAACAGGTAATTTCTGAGGTAACAGCAGAAACTTTTAACGGGGAGTTCAACTTGTCAGTTGTTACAAATAACCTTGTTTCTGTTGAATCCTCCGTCTGGGAGAAGTTTAAAATGAAAATGTCCATGTTCAAGTTCAGTAACTTTACCAATCTGTGTATCATTCATTCTTTTCATTTTCAATTGTCAATCAAAAATGAAAAAAATTAAAAAGTGACATTTGATTACGTTTTTCGTTTTTTAATCTAACACAAAAAAACGCAAAAAAAATGCCTGTTTTTTTAATATTTAAATTTTAGACTTGAATCAAAAATACAAAATTAAAAAATGGGCCACAGAACTGAATTTGTTTTATAATCGAAGAATAGACTTTCTGTTGTCATTACACATCTGTGCCACTAGATGGAGCCGCACTGCAGTAACCAGCTAGAGAACAGCAGGACAGTGAACACATGGAGCAGATCTGATGGAACATGGAGGAATGACCACAAAGTTTTGTTGCAGTCTAGTTTTTTTTAGACAAGAATTGTTAATATTGCTACCTGAGTTGCTACCTGAACTGTAAAGTTCACAGATTTTTACCGTTCTCCATGTCTGTTTTAGCTTTTCCTTAAGTTTACCTGCAAATTCTCTTCCGGTTCCGCAGCAGCCAGTAACAGACTTTTCAAAACAAAAAGCATGTGAGCAACATGCGTTAACGCGCGATAAAATAAATGTCGGCGTTAATAAATGAATGAGCTAACGCGATAATAACGCATTAACTTGCCCAGCCCTATCAGCTTCTGGAAAAGTAATTCTGCAGAGAATGACATCACTGACCAGGTCGATCACCATGGTATCTTCAAACTCCTCGTTCATGTCCTCGAGCTGGCCCCGCGATGACATCATCACATCCTCAAAGATGGGCTCTGCGTCATCCTCCATCAGTCCGCGCCTGAAAGCCGAAACGCCAGTTAAGCAGATCTGCCTTTTGGCTTTTTGTGTCGGCACATTTTTTTAAAAGCGCCGCATGTTCTTACACAGTCTGCCGGACGCCCTGATTGTTGCGCGACTTGATGTAGTTCATGGCCGTTCGGTCCTTCCTGGTCACCTCCTCCATTTTCTGCTGGCCGAGCCACGACATCTGCATCTGAGGGCTGGAGGAGAACACATGTGGAAACCCGTGAGGCGTGCTCTCTCTGGTCATTTTAAACGTTTCAAACGGGTACTTTCACGGATAGCGTGTTCATGTACGCACTTGTGCACGAAGTCGTTCTCTGATCCGGGCTCTGAGTCCGGGTCAGGCATGTGTTCCGCCGGTCTGTTCTCTCTGAGGACCGTTGAGGTGAGCTGAGGAGTCTGCAGCGCCCCCGGTGTCTGTATGGTGTCGTTTCGCATCATCCACGATCCCTCCACGCTGCTCTCCTCTGGAAACAAACAGAGGCACGGCGGTTTACGGTTTTTTGCCGTACGACGCGCAGCCAGGCCGCGTCCAACAAACGGGCGCTCACCCTCGATGCGCTTCTTGTGCAGCGGCGGTCGTCCCTTCTTGCTGCGGACCGACCCGGTTTTGCTGCTGGATCCGGACGTGACGGACATGTGGTCCTCGTCTCCTCCCGTTAACAAGCTGTTCCTGTAGGAGATGAGCGGCAGCCACACGTCCTCCCGACGCTCCGACATGGACTCCGACATGAATTTCTCCAGGTAAGAGTGGCTGAGGAGGTGGAGCATTTTTCAGAACAATTTAACAAATCTGAATCGATAAAGACAGATTAGCTTTAGTGTTGCCTAAGAGGCAAAGAAAAGAGCTCTTACACTGTCTTTTTGTCCTGACGGATGAGTTTGGAGGAGAATTCACTGAGGACCTCGAGGAAGGCCAAGTTAATGGGAGGAAACTCTGGTCCTCGAGGATTCTGGTACTTGAAGGCAAACTCTATTCCATCCCTGACAAAAGAGGAGGGAAAAACAGTGACGGTGATAAAACACTGAAGTACGGGAATGTAATGAGTGACAGCATAGTGTGTAAAAAATCAGATAAAGCTGTCAGTAATCAGCTGTTTTAAAACAGTCCTATAAAAGGTTTATTTCATATTACATTAGTTTTTCCACATCCTCCCAGATTAAAGAGAGTCCTACTTGTGTAGCGTTGCAACGGCCTCTCTGGTTTTGATTTGGTCCAAGCCGAAAGTGAGTGCGAAACGACGAGCCAGCTCCTTGATGCCGCTCACGTGAGAAGATGTTCGGTCCAGGTTTGGACCTTGATCCTGCAGCAGCTCATTGAACAGCTATTAACAAAAAAAAAAAAAAACCCAATAAAGATGAGCATTTAAGTGACAAACAAAACTCACAAGAACTCACACGGCGGACGGTTTGGCAGAGGCGGTACTGTCTCACCTGCTGCAGACTGAGGATGAGGGTCTTGGCACAGAGAATCTTGTCCGTCTGTCTGGTTTTACTGAGAGTTTCTTTGATGATGTCGCCATAATCGTTATAATACTGAGGCAGAAAACAGAGACGGTTAAAAAGGTACAAATGGATAGAATTTACTCAAATCATTTACTCATCTACGATCACTAAAACCAGATCTACAGTGATCCCTTATTTTTCACGGTTAATTCAAAATCGCTTAAATCAAAATCCACAAACTGGAGCCGGAGCCCCCCGAGCCTCAATAACGTGTTTAAAATATGTTTAAAACCCCAAAAAAAGTATCGAGGCACTGCAGCGAAACAAGACAAAGGCTCAACTGTGGTCTTTCTGTTTCCTTCACAGCCTCTGGTCTCTGAACCGTAGTAAACAAACTGCTGGTATTGTGCTATTTTTGGCTCGTAATTAGCGGCTAACACGCTAACAACAACAAAACAAAAAAGTCCGGTTTTCTCTGCATGGAACGGGAACTTTATTCTGGCACTGCAGGAACTTGTTAAGCTGGGCTGCTGTTGATGCTCACTCCACTTTTCATCTAACCTCGTTTTCTTCTGCCGTCCCACGACACACACACTACATTACCCATAAGGCCACTACATTACCCATAAGGCCACCTTCTTAAAGGGGCCAGGCTGGCTCACAGCATTTCTTCACTGTGAGAGAACGCACACAACATCCTGTGACGTTTCTGCGATTTTTAAAATTATATTATATATTTCTGAAAAATCCGCGAATAACTAAAACCGCGGAACTTAAAGGTATGGTGGGAGATCTTTTGTTGGAGCATTTTTTACAATATTGCCTGAAAACCTTTTCACATTCCCATTGCACCCACTGAAATAGAATGTTTGCAAAAAAAAAAAAAAACGTTTTGGGTCTAGAGGGTATAATCAGAGAAAAACTCAATCAATGTACTGACCATCTTTACATTAATTGGCTGCCTAATATGTCCATTAAATATCAATGCACTCCCACCCACCCACGACCACATGCACTTTCATGTAGTCGTGAATCGTGTGAAGGCGTGGTTTCGAGGGGTGAGCTGAAGAGGAGGAGGCGGGGCCTTTGGGAGGAGGGAGGGAGTGTATATTTTCAAAATCTCACTTGAGTTGGATTGCTGGAACCGTTTTTTCAAAGATCTCCCACCCTAGCTTTAAACTGCGAATTGGCAAGGGATCACTGTATATATATATGAAATAAATGATTTTTAATCTCTACAAGCCACATTCATTTCACAGAGATAAATTCACTCATTTGCTTCAGATATATGGAGTATCTAAATAGTATTTACGACGTTACAGAGAAAAGCAGTAACGCTGATATTTAAGAACAGAAATAATCTTAGTGCTCACTGGTACTAAAACAGTTATAAAAGTTAACTTTTCCTTTCTGCTTGTAATAAAGTTTCAGGTGAAGTGCAGACTGGCAGACCTTCATGTAGTGTTTGAAGATGTCTGCAGCAGCTGGCATGTCCACAATGTCGTAGATGATGAGCTTGCAGAAAGCAGCGAGCAGGTTTCTCCTCTTGTGGAGAGCCTCGATCTTGTTGGCCTCGTCCTCCTCGTCCCCCTCTGCAGGCACAAACAAAAGTCAAGAAAAAAAAAAACATGAATCATGAATGAGTAATAGACCGGTAAAATCAACTCCCAGACACGTAAAACACAAATGAATTCCACTCACCCATGCTCTGGTTCTCATCGTCCTGGTCGATGAAGACGTGGTCCAGGACGAAGTTCAGCAGCTCATTCTGCAGCGTGCTGTCGGGGTTGAAGACCAGCGGCTGGAGGCCCTCCCTCCCCCCGGAGGTCAGCTGGTGGCTGAAGATCATCAGCAGGTCGCAGAGAAGCATGAACGCCTGAGACAGAAGCGCAAACGTGCTTCGGTTACCGCTAAAAGGCCGACTGCGTTGGTAAGAGAACCGCAGACTTTACCCCGCTGCGCCGGTTTCTCTCGTACCTGCTCTTTAACCGGCGTGTTGACGTTGGACAGACACTGCTGGCACACGGCCAGGAAGGACTTGACGACTCTCCTGAGAGCCACCAGGTCGTCCTGCGAACACACAGCACGCCAGACGGACAGGCATCATTACTGAGCCGCCACAAATAATTAGCACTTAACAGGAATCGATGCAGCGCCGGCGGCGCCATCAGTCAGGCGAGATGTCCTCCCTTCTTCTGGCGACGCTTTCGACGAACGAAATGTTAATGTTTTAATTAACTTTAGTTGGCCGCGACGATCAATACGCCCTCCTTCGAAGAGCTCAGAAAACACATTACACTGGATTTATTTCTGCCTTCTTGGCCCGCTGTCAGTACAAGCCACTCGATAACAGGAGTGTTAGAAAAAAAACTGCATTTTATATTATAAATGGCGATTAAATGAGAAAGGTCAGGATCCATTTCTGTAGGACGACAGTAAACTGGCTCACATGCTCACTGGCCTCATAAACGTCAAGAGTCAATTGCATTTTACAACATTTTAAGACAAAGATTTAAGGCAAAAGACATTAGGAATGAAGTGAATCCTGTAATGAATTAGCAACACAACAAGAGTTTATTTTAATAATTTTGGAAACAAAAAAAAGATTAAATATAAACGCTGTTTGCTGTTTTCTTACGCCTCTCTGAGAAGGCTTTGGAAAATTTAAATGTAATGAAGAGATTTTGGTAAATGGTGATGTTAGACATTTTTTTTATGTCTTAGATAAAGTTTTATGATTTGCTTTCTTCTTGAAATGTGCTAAATGAATACAATTAGGAGTGCATGATAATTATCGGGCCAATAAAAAACAACATGGCAGTGATTGTATGGAACTTCTTTAAAGTTTCCAAAGAAGATAGTTCGCTGGTTATTTGTGACAAATACTCCAAGCGAATTTCATGAGGAGGGAAAAATAGCACAAGCTTTACTACGTCAAACTTGATCAGCCATCTGAAACATAACCATTGCTTTTGAAAGTATTGAAATCGCGCTAATGTGAGCTAACCTGAGCTAACGCTAACGTGAGCAAGCTAGCAGCAAAGAATTCACCGGAACTTACACACATCAACAAGGCTTTTGAAAAATCCAAGAAATTTGCCAAAGATGACCCACGGGCAAAGGTGAAATGGGTAGAAGGGAGAAATGTTTGAATCTAACTTGTCTCAGTGCATTCATTTTCTATGTTTTTTTTTTGTAAACTTCTGGAATTCACTTTTTCAGTTTGTAATTCTGATGCATGTATTTCTATCAGTTCAAAGAGCCTTTATTTTTTTTTTAAATCAGTCAGTAATGCACCTTATTTAAGTTAATGTGGGATATCAAGTAGGTTTGTTTGATAGCTTTACGAAAATGTTTGAGAGGTTTGCTAATAGTTTTTTGTTGGAAAAAATAAATATCTGTTCATATAAAGAGTCAAAACTGTTTTTGGTTTTGTTCATAGTATTGATGTAATGATCTTAGGTATGTGTGTGTTATCGGTTATCTGTATCAGCCTTTAGGAGCTGAAAGTTGTTGGTTATCAATATCAGTTTTAAAAAACAGATATTGTGCATCCCTAGATACAATAAACAAGGAAATCATAATTGCAATTGCATTTTCAATCAAAATAGTTTCAAGCCACAAACTCAGCTGAATGAATAGAGCTCTGCATTACAGAGAGAAGATCTAATTAATGAAAAAAGAGCATGACTTTTACACTTCTCTCTTCACAGAGACATTGAGATCTGAAGCCTTTGCATGGTTTTCAACTGTGACATAACATAACATAACATAGCATTATGGTGAATCTGTGATTTTAGGTTGCCTGAGATGTGCCCGAGCTGCAGGAATCAGATCAGCTCCTGTTGTTCTGACACCTCAACTCTGAGCCCCCTGACCGAGGAAAACCTGAGATCTGAGAGTGCGCACGGTAAAAGTGCCACCGGTGAGGCGAGCCAGGCACCTTGCTGGGAGCTCCTTCCGTGATCTTGACCAGCTGCCAGAGGATGGAGTAGTGGGAGCACTGGAGGGCCTGGACAGCGATCTGTTCCGGCATGGAGCCCTGCTCGATGCCCGCCTTCAGGAGCCGGTAGCAATTCCCAAACAAATCCCACCGCGTCAAGTCGTGAGCACTGAAGAGGAAGTGGAACAAAATGTTTTAAAAACAAGCTCCATATGCAAATAAATGTTCCTTTACAGCTGAGACAGCTTGCTGCCGTTTGTCTTTCATTCTGTAACCTGAAGATCTTTAGGTTTTCAGAAATTGTTCGTATCAGTATTAAATAATAATTCAACCCTAAACAGATGCAATCTGAAATATGACGATCTACATCTTACTTGTGGAAGGCTGTGAGTCGCTTCAGGGTGGACAACACGTTGTAGATATCATCATCGTCAGCCTCTTCGGCCTGCAACGCAACAAATACACGTCAGTACACCAGAGAGAGGTGAACATTTTTCCTGATTATAAGGTTAACTTAAAAAAAAACAACTAACACGTATATTTCTGCTTGTCTAAATTAAAAGTGCATCCTTCATTTAAAACGTCCCCATCTACATGAAGATCAGGCTTCCCGCCTGTCGTACCTCTTGCAGCAGCTCCTCGACCGAGTGTGCGAACCGGTCGGTCATCTCGTCGATGAGCTGCGAGCGGGCGATGTCCACGCGGTTCATGATGGTGTACTCCTCGGAGCAGAGGATGCTGTAGGTCTTGCTGCAGGCCTCCAGCACGTCCGTCTCAATGTGCTTCTCCACCACCAGACGGATCTGCTTCAGCAGCGCGTCCAAGTGCTTCTCCATGCGGCCGGCGCTGTACACGTCCAGGTCAAAGAACTGGGGGATCTGCAGCAGGTTAGCCACCTTCTCCGAGTCTGCCTGGTACTACGAGGAAGGGGACGAAGGTGAGAATAACGAAGAGATTTACGGGCCCAAAGGACAATGTCATACAGGAGGGATCAGTCAATAAACATCTGATGCTGCGTTTCAGCTTCTCAAAAGATAAATTAAAATTTATGCACTTGACCAAAGCAACACGTGTTCAGTTCAGTCTCCCCTGTGACTACATATATAATTACACGATCAATCATTTCGACAAACATATCAAGTCTTCCAGCCAGATCATTAGTCACTGGCGTTGCTCTTTCTTAACCAGAAGCAGGCTGAAGCTCAGAAAAGACTTACTTTGGACAGTAACATGGGCAGAGCCATGATGAAGTGCTCCGTCAGTTTGTTCTTATCGTCTATCTGCGTCTTCCTCTCCTTCGCCGTCAACACCTGGACAAGTGAGAAAGCTGGTAAACTGGGAAGTCTGTTTTCTAGTTATGACTGTAGAAATATTCACATGTGGAAACTTTCTTTTGCAAGTCTGTTGAGACTGGAACCTATTTTAAATAGTTTTTTTCCCGCCTCTAAAAGGAGATGTACATACACTATGGTTCTGTTCTAAAATACATTTTTCAAAACCGAATGCGTCTTAATGATGATGCTACTTTTTTTTTTCTTTTCCTTTCTTCACAACGTATTTTTTGATAGATGTGACTTGTAGTCTGGAAAATACAGCATATAAAAAGGTGAAAAAAAAAAAGAAAATTACAGTGAGGAAATATAAACCTCAGCCTTTCAGCTTAAAAGCAAACCCCGTGATTGCTTAGAGTCTGTCAGGAGTGAAAGCATGACCCACCCGCTTGCCGGTGCCTCTGCCAACAGGTGGGTGCGCCTCTGCTGCCTGTCGGATGGTGCACACCATCAGCTCTATGAGCGCACTCTCCTGCCTGTCTGACAGCACTGCAGAGACAACAAAAGAGTCAGAGCGAAGGACGGGGGAAAAAAACAGATGTGGAGACAACAAAGGTCAGGAGCAAATAAAGGGAGATCAAAGGAGAGAGATGAGGACAGAGTTTCAATGAACGCGATTTTATTACATCATTGCTCTTCCGGCTGAGCTGATCTACTGGATGTGAAGCAGCCTGGAGGCAGTTCACACGCTTTCCACCCAGAACAAGAACAAGATCGTGACAGTGTGTTGCCTTACTCTCTTCTCCCTGCACCGGCTCCTCCAGCAGGAGCTCCGTCATGCACTCCCAGTCTTTCAGGAGCTCCTGAGAACTTTCCCACAGCGAGTCCACCAGGTAGGCCGCATGTTCATGGAGCTGCACACAGAGAGACACATGGGAAGAGACTTGAAACGGGCAGACAGGTTCTGGAGACAGCGAGGAAATCAGCAGTTAAAATGAAAGATTTCATTCATAATCATGAAGCGACTTCAAAGGGATCAACGCTAACTTTCTTCAGGGGAAAATGTAATAAGAGACAAAACAAAGGAGTATAAATGACTGCAGGGAAGAAAAAACTAATCATACTCATCGATTAAGCTGATTGGACAACCGCAGTTTAACCAAGAATCACTGTACGCCAAATAGCCCCAACGACTAGGAAGCAGGACAATAAAAGACAAAGTACATCCATTAAACAGCCTATTTCAGCTTCCCCCATCTGGAGGTTCTGTCTCTTAAACTGCAGAACTAAAGCGGATAAAATGGACTGATGGCAGCCATCAGTTTCAGAAATGAAAGGACTTGGTACTGCTGAAGGCAACTGAAACGGCGCTTAAACCCCCCCCCCCAGCAAAACGCAACTAATACAGTGATTCCTTGCCACTTCGTTGTTTTAGTGCTTCAGAGATTTTTTTCAGAAATATATAATATAATTTTAAAAAATTTAAATAAACGCGGAAACATCACAAGATGTTGTCCGCGTTCTCACAGTGAAAAAATGCTGTGAGCCAGCCTGGCCCCTTTGGGTAATGATGTGGCCTTATGGGTAATGGATTGTGTGTGTCGTGGGACGGCAGAAGAAAACGGGGTTAGATGAAAAGTGGAGTGAGCATAAACAGCAGCCCAGAACCAGACTTTTTGTTTTGTTGTTGTTAGCGTGTTAGCCGCTAATTATGAGCCAAAAATAGCACAATAGCAGCGGTTTGTTTACTACGGTTCAGAGACCAGAGGCTGTGAAGGTAACAGAAAGACCACAGTTGAGCCTTTGTCTTGTTTCGCTGCAGTGCCTCGCTACTTTTTGGGGGTTTTAAACATATTTTAAACACATTGTTGAGGCTTCGGGGGGCTCCGGCTCCAGATAGGGGATTTTGATTGTCGCGGGGGGGCGCCGGTCCCCATTTAACCGCGAAAAATAAGGGATCACTGTAGAGGCAGTTTGAAAATCTGCACCTCCAACTCGTTTATCTAGGGAAATCAGTTTTGTAATTAACTGGCTGAGATCTGACAATCAAGTTCAGGAGCAACTTGATAATATTCTGAGATCAGTGCGAGTCTGAATCTTCTAAGATTTATGATTACATACTGTAGTTTTTACAACCAAAAAAATGTGTATCAGTGTACTTTGACAGGACATGCATGTGTTTGTTTAATGTGTAAAATTTACAAGGCGGGAGTTTACCTCACTCTCCAAAAAAAAGAGCACCAGCATGCGGATGAGATTCCCGTTCGGACTGCTCCTCCCTCTGCGCTTAGCCAGCGCTTCTTCAGCCTGCGGGTCATGGCGACTGAACAACCTGACGGAGCGCGTCAGGTGGAGTTACAGGAGGGGGGGGACAGGTATTTAGAGCCGAAAATCAGGATACATGGAGGAGAAAAAAAAAAAAAGATGCTGTGATTGGACTCACTTCCTGTGAAGGAACTCTCCAGCAGCGACAGCCACGGGCCGGTGGAGCGGAGTAAACCAGGTGGTAGACGTTCTCGCAGTCCTCGTTGGACAAAGCGTCCTCACTGCCCCTGGAGAAAGCAGTCACAATTAATTAAAAATATGTCCCCTAAAACTACTCTTAACTTAAATAAACGACGTAAATGGACATTTACACATTTCTATGCAGGCATGCAGGAAAGCTACTCACTGCAGGATGAGCGTCACTAGTCTGATGGCCTCCACAGCCACGTCGTACTCCTTATCCAGTGTCATCGATACTATTCGGTCCTGCCAAAACAGACAGAAATGAACAGGGAAACAGCTGCAGGAAAACAGGAATGAACAAGCAGAAACAAACAAAAAAGTCAAAATCAAAAGAAAAATAAATAAATCCAAGCATTACAGCCATAAAAGAAGCCATTTTAATTGCCCGTGGTACCTTGAAGCGGTTAGTGAAGAGCTCTAGCTTGGGAAACAGTTCTCTGTTTGTGTAGAGGTTCTGCAGAGCTTTCAGGCATTTCAGACGCACCTCTCCTTGCTGGAAAAGGAGAGCAAATATCAAAAAATACTGACGTACTATGATCTACTGTTTGGTGCAAATATCCCATAAACCCCTGAATCAATTTAGGAACCGTGTACCAAAATATCCAACACAACAGCTAAGGTCTGCGGTTGTTTGCTCACCCTGTCATGTAACGTCCAACCAACGTATTTTAGGTAACTGTCGTTAAGAAATGCATCGCTGTACATCTTCATCCACACGCCGATCTCCTCGATGCAGATGGCTCGGATCTCAGCGATGGCGTCCCTGGGAAGCAGCGAGAACACAAATGACCACAGTCAGCACGTTTCTGTGACAAAGCTTTATCACACATTTAACGGTCAAACGGCATCAATGAGCCGGGTGACGAGACTGGAGGCGCACCTGTAGCGATGCACAAAGATGCCCTTGAAGATGGAGTTCATCATATTCTCGATCTCATCCTGGTTCTCCTGAAGCTGTAAAAGAGAAACGCAAAGTGAAGGGTAAAACGTTTTAAACTACTATTTCTGCGTTCAGCGTTAAAAAAAAAAAAGATCAAAAGCTCTAATCCCTGTTAATGATTAAAGGAACAGATTTATTCACCTGTAAAATTTTAATTTCACCTTCCAGCTTTACACATAAGACTGATAATCACACTTTAAGTTCTATCAAATCTTTCCAGAGAAACTTCACCACTTGTTATCAACTCAATGTTTACTGTATCTTTTCTACTTAAGGAACAAACACACTGTAAAAATGGTAAACGAGTTTTTCTATTAGCTCATGATAATCATGAACCTCTAATCAGCACTTCTCACTTCATTGTTGACATTCACCTCCTGCTTGTTTCATTATCAGATAAAGATTGTTCTCCTCATATATAAAGGAAAATAAATCGATTGGCTCTTATCACTAGCCGGTAACCATAAAGCTGTTTCAAC
Organism: Hirundichthys speculiger; assembly: GCA_018398805.1. Classification (NCBI taxonomy): domain Eukaryota; kingdom Metazoa; phylum Chordata; class Actinopteri; order Beloniformes; family Exocoetidae; genus Hirundichthys; species Hirundichthys speculiger. Next base: position 281,079 of record JAGFBZ010001577.1, on the reverse strand, counting down.
GCTTGGCGGATGCTAGCATCATCGGTGCGACGGCCTACTGAACATTAACCAACCTCTTTCCTCTTCTGGAGCAGAAGTTCCAGCTTCTCGTTGGCTCGTTTGCCAACCATCTTGTTCCTCTCGGCCTCGTACTGTCTTTGGGTGTTGTCCTGGTGGATGCTGAGGTTCAGCGCCACATTGACCAGCGCCGTCATCAGCTTCATCGCTTTGCAGAGGACGGACAATGCACACGAACGGGCTTAACCACGAGATTAATTCATGAATTGGAGCACATGAGAGAATCGGTTGGCTGACAGGTGGCATTAAGATGTGTTCGCAAAAGTCTTTCAGCTTCTTTGGATCGTGAATTTGCGGCGCTGAAAATATTTTATAGTCGTAAAGATAAAATACCCGCTAGTGTGGACGTGTGTCTGAAGGCTCGCACTTGAGAGTCAGACAGTCCGGTGAGGAGGGAGATGACCGTGTCCATCATGTACTCGTCATAGATGATGCTGTACTGGCACTGGCGGATCAGGACGCTGATAAACTCACAGAAGTTGTAGCGGAACTTTTTCCACATCGGGCCTGGCATGGTTAGAGGATAATCTCCGCTGTCCTGTCGACAAAAACAGAACGATCAAGATGATTTGGGCCTGAAGCTCCCATACTGGTAGCGATTTGTTTTCAAAGACACAGAGCTGATTACGGTTCAGATCCATCTATTCAGATTACATTCAGAGGAAGACGCTTACCTCATCAAACTCCTCCGTCATCTTACGGATGATCTCCGCGTTCTGCATGTTCCTGAACATTTCAATCCTCACGGTGCCTGGTTACAGAACAACGTGGCGTACGGTTAGAGATGCCGTTCTTAGCTGAGAAACGCACAAAACGCAACAGACTGCAGTAAAAAAGGAGGCTCGAGTGTCTCACCTTTGCAGCCCGAGCACTGGATGAAGAAATTGATGAGGTCCAGCAGCGCCAGGTCCCTGTCTTGTTTGTACGACTCGATCCACTCGTCCACCACAGACTGTAAACACACACAGCCGTTCACTGAGAACCGTACACACCCTGTACACACTGTACAAGCTAATTTCATTTATTTTAACTCATCACAAACAAGAAGATCTACAAAAGAAGAAGAAAAGTGCATTTTATATAAATTACAAGCACTGTTAAATGTTAGGCCACATGTCTTCTATACGCACACACATTAGAGCCACATCCAGGTTTACTTCAGCTTCGCTATTTCACTGAAATGCATTAATATTAACAAGAAAATTTAACCCTGGAAAACAAAAATAGCCCTGCACTCAATCTTTGCCATCTTCCTGCAAATCTCATTCCTCCACTCACCGTCCCAACCAGCAACGGATCGTACCATCATCTTCTCCTCCACGGCTTATCATTAAACATTTTGCATACTCTGTTCCAACGCTGTCATTAGAGAAACTGACTAAAGGAGAAACTACCTACTGAATGCAAATGATATGGAGAACGATATCTGGTTCAGTGAGATAACAGCCTTGTGTTGGGTACTTTCATTTGCATAAAGATGGGGCCGGATTTACTTTTTGACGCTCCGCAAATGCATCAGTGATCCCTCTCTGCTTTTCATAGTAAATCAATGGCATCTGCCGTGTGTAGTAAACACCGGCCGTTAGTGTGACATGTAGCATCAAAAGTAAAACCAAGCAAAGCTTTTTTTTTTTTTTTATTTATACAAATCTAAATTCACCTGCATGGCACTTTTGCCCAGTTTGACCACTTCAAACAGAGTGACAGGGTCGCCCCCGTCTCCGTTGTGTTGAGCCACGCCGTTGGCTTTCCCTCGTCCTCTGGCCGCGCTCACGGCCTTGTCTGTCGGTGACTTCCTCGGCTTCTTATTGGACGCCTGTGGGGAGAACAACGTCAACCGTGACCCAAGAAACAGAACCAAAACATTGGCGTTGCCTCTCAGTCATCAAGGTTATGGCAATTTATTTTCTTAGTTCTTATAGACGTTTCACCTTCCATCCAGAAGGTTTCTTCACTTCCTGAAGAAGAAAAAGAAGCCTTCTGGTTGGAAGGTGAAACGCCTCATAAGTCCTGCTGTCTTAAATAAGTCAAGCTTTTGAGGAAACAAATACAAACTCATTCACAGAAACATTCATATGTTTGCACACAGACATGAACGTACATGTATACGCACACAAATATTTTTTAAAGACACACAGACACAAACTCATACCGGCGGCTGTTTCCCAGGCCTCCCTCTCTTCTTCTTTCCTTTCATCTCTGGATCTTCGATCTCACTCATGCTCATACTTAAGCCCACAGCGTCCGTAGCCCCCGACTCATTGGACGAGTCCCTGACAGACAAAAACACATGACTTGTTATCATTCAGTAATTTGTTTTTCACCCGTTGATCAAATCCGATTCCAAAATAATAATATACTCCTTATACAAACATGCTATAGTACACAGTTTCCACTATTCTGTGATTGAATTTTCAGACTTTTAAAGATCACTAAATTTAATTCTTTCCTCGTCATGTTGCCAGTAATCACTTTAGGCTTTTTTCAGCACTTCTCTGTGATCTAATAGCCAAAATTATATTAATACGAGCTGATAAATATGAGAAAGTGGATGTGCATATGAAGGAACTTTAAATAATTTATTCAAATCAGTTCTTGTTTTGTTTGTTTTTTAAATGAAGTTTAATCTTTCTGAGTGGGTCACTTACTGCAGGACAGGAAGCTCAGAGGTGATCATCTTGGCCAGCGGGGAAGTCGTGCAGGTGTAGGTGTGTGTTTTCAGGCGGAAGCGCAGTTCAGGTGCAGAGATGTCGGCGGAGGATGGCGGGTCTGAGGGAGGGGGGAGGTCTGGAGGGGCAGGGAGGAGAAGCCCTGGGACGGATCGAGCTCAACTTGCCGGCACTTAACTCTTTTCAAGTCCTGGAGGGAAAAAAAAAAAAGGAGAGATTATTTTTCATAACTTGCTCGTGGTAGCAATGGGGAATATGTCACATTAATCGATTTACTAACAATTAATACGCAAGTATTAAATATGACTATCATCAATACACTTGTGGCAGTTTATATGATGACTGAAAGCCCAGAGATCAAGGTGTCTCGACTGTAAATGTCACTACATGCAAAGAAAGACAATTCCATCTGTCATGCTGTGGAGGAGAAAAAAAAGCAGAGTGGAAATGGAGAAAGGAGGACACCAACTGGTCAACCTGAGAACTACAACTGCAAGATTTAGAGACAGGAGGGGAGAATTTGTACACAGAATAGGTGATGGCAAACTATTTACCCATGTGCCACTAACTTTTTGGATTAAAAAAAACAAAACAAAAAAACAAAACAAAAGCCCATAAATTTAGTAAACTTTCTTTACTGAATTAAAAGTAAGATCAGTGCAGATCTTTTCAGATTTCTCATCTTAATAGAAGCAAAGGAAATAAAGAAGGTAAACTGATAAAATTAACTGAGTTATAGCTTTTTCATTTGTAGTTGAAAAGCCTTTATTTGATTAAAAAAAAAAAAGTGGGAAAAAAAAGATTTCCAGTCAAAATTTGAGGGAAATCTCAGGTTTCATAAATGATACAAACTAAATGAAAATTAAAAAATATATATACAATCTATATAGACTGTCCTATCTGACAGAAAAAACTAATTAGAAAAACTGGCAGCTAATTATAAAAATACTTGTTGACCTATTAATATGCTAATGAAACCCAAGAGCAAAGGGCACGCAATACCAAACTCAACCAAGAGAGGCAGTATGCTCCACAAAGTCCTCTGCCCTCAGTCCATCTCTCAACTGCTTAATTGAGTTTTATCAGGAAAAAACGTGCGGGGGAAATCCAACTAAGCCTCATTTAAGACCCATCACAGCTCCACTGCAATTTTGTCGGCCCACAAAAGGTTTTAAGGGTGTTTTTCCCCCCAGAGTGTGTGAAAGTGCATGCGTGTGTGTTTGAAAGTAGGCCTGGGCAACAGTAGGGGGCAGGCTAAGAGAGTGTGTATTTAAATACTGTCTTCCATACAGTGTTTATAGTGTGGAGTCGTATTGGCAGGAGAGCCCCCCGTTTCACCGAGCTCAGCTCCACACCCGGACACAGACGGAGACACGCCGGCTCGCTCGGGGGCTCTTAAGGACAGCCGTGTCGCTCTCTGACCGCCAGAAACGGACCAGGTGAATGGAATATTTCAACCTTTACACGGAGACGGCTCGCCGTTAAGTCTAATCTGTAATAAAGTCACGTAAAAGCATGAGGTTAAAAGTTGACTGAGGGGTGTTATTAGGTGGGATTTGACATGCTTGTGTGCACGTGGGCTTCTCATTCCCCCTAACGTAGCTGCTTCGTACACAGAAAATAAGGGAAATGATGAGAGCAGCTTCCCATCAGTGATCTAAGGTGTGTAAAATCTAGATGCTTGTCAGCAGGTACAGGCTGGGAATGGAGCTGCATCAGCTGACATCTAAATATGCAGAAACAAAAGACATGCATCCAGGAAAAGTTATAAAAAGCTGTGATGTTTAGATTATTGTGAGGGGGGGGTGCAGTTGTAAATCCAGGTGACTGTCTTTTAGATGGATCTTTGGGGGATCAATCAACTCACTTCACCAGTTTTTTTTTTCTTTTTACTCCACAGAAATAATGAGCTGAGGCTGTGAAGGAGAGAAAGCTGAACCCCAAATGGAGCTGATGGCTGTAAATATGTTTGTAATTGACTGGGATCGGAACAAAAACGATGGTGTTAATGACTTATGACTTCATTCGCTCTAATTACCTCGAGCGATAATTTGCTGATTAATTCCTGCTAACACATTTCATACGAGGGCTGGGGGGCCAAACACAATAAAGATAATGATTCAACACAACATGCCAAGACTTTAAGAAGTAATGACAGGAATAAATTATCGCAAATCATTGCAAATCACTGAAACTGAGATACATTAATGCAGTCCCAGATGACTAACGGAGTCTAAGACGGACCAGGCGGGATTTACTGTGTTATTTCACCACATCCACCTCCGTGTACTTCACAGATCGTTACATCCAAGCTGTTGACTCTTTTATTTTTGTTATCCTACGTGCCTGCTTCCCTTTCATCAGATTATGTCTCTCTAAAGAGACAGAAGCCAATTTCATTTCTAACCTGTTATTGACCAACAGCTAAAGCCTCAGTGCTCGACCGGCTCCTCATCTTCCAGACACTCGAGTGCTCTCTCTCGCCTCGACACACACACACACACACACACACACACACACACACACACACAGAAGTGCAGAGGCTTCAACAGGAGGCTATGAATAATTTGCAGCGAGTATCCTGAAATACTTATTCAATATTTTGGAGGGCAGGATAGAAGCTGGCAACAGCACTCACTTTGTGCGTCCTCGCTCTGATTTCATTTACAGGGCTGGTGTGAATGCGAATTAAAACTCCTGATGAGTTAATGTTAAAACAAGAATCAGCAAAAGTAGAAAATCTTTGCTTTACAAACTGCTACAGACTGAATCCAGAGCTTTTGTTTACAACAAGACCTTGTTATAATGCGCTTAAAATGATCCTCGTGAGCTCACGTTGAGCCATCAAGTCAAAAAAGAAACTCTAGAGAAATTACTTGCCCACGTTACAGGCTTTGATATCATCCATTATCAATATAAGCACAATCATAATAAATGTGACATTTAATCCTGGGGAAATCCAATAAATATAACTGGCAGTAAAATGGACATGTTTATACAGGGAGACAGCTGCAGGCAGGGGATCTGAAACATCTGCTCTGAGCGCTGGAACAGATGAGAAACTTTAACCGGGCATTCACTGAAGCCATCATTTCATTCATAAATTCACTGATATACTGCTCAGTTTGCAATAAAAAAAATGATGAAGCCACTTGAAAGCAGCTCCCCTCCAGTTGCGGTGAACACTGGAAGCTGACGGCTATATGAGGGTTGATGGGAACTTTTCTGTCTGGTACCCATCATGTTGTATGGAGAAAAAAAAACGCTTCTGCTTTGAAATTTTACTGAGCATTTTACACATTTGGGACATCTTGTACAGTGTTATGAATGTGTACTGGGAACTTTTGCATTTGAGGTTAAATGGATTATGTTATACTGGACTGTTCAGAGACGAACATCACAGGAAAAAAAAAAACTAAACCGGTCTATTTGACAGAATAAACAGAAGCAGAAAACCCTTTTTGACATGTGGCTTCTCATGCTGATAGATAAAGTTACATTAAAATGTGGAAAAGTGAAACCATCATGTCCATAGTGACCGCTACATACACTCCCACTACCACTGCACATCAATGTTGAAGTTTTAACTTTGTAAAAAGAGCCAAAGCTGAGGATTGCACCAAAAAAAGCTAGCTACGAATATACCGTATTTTCCGGACTATAAGCCGCTACTTTTGTCCCACGCTTTAAACCATGAGGTTTATACAGAGATGCGGCTTTTCTATGAATTTTTCTTCAGCCCTCAGGGGGCGCTCTAGCAGGAAGTGCAAAAACCAAAAAACAAACCGTAGTAGTTAAAGGCTATTCTGTTTTTGTTAAGTAGCCTATGTTGGCTATGCTACTCTACATTCATTTTGGAGCATCAATACTAAATATTATTATTAATGGACAAACTGATTAATCCAGGTGTGTCTGACCATTGTAGCTACTCAGACACACCTGGATTTATCAGTTTGTCCAGTCAGTTTGTTGGTTCCCCAGCAGAGTTCAGGGTTCTGAGTGGACCCGCCGCAGAGGTAAGGTTTTAATCCAGATGCGGACCGGACGCAGTGTGAAGCCAGCAGGTCCACGATCCGGCTCCAAAGCTGGATCTGGCACTGAGTGCAAGTGGACCCTGATACGGGTCCGTTTCGCGGGTCCGTTCCGGATGTCTTTGCTGTGTGGGGGGGTTTTCAGTACACGGGAGGAGGGAAACTAAAGTAACTTGGTTTTAGTGTACAGGAGGAAAATGAATAAAACCATCAATGACTTTTCTATTTTTCTATTGATCAGCACTTTTACTGCCGTGTTACAGGTTACTGTTCAGAAATCAGTTCAGGTACATGAATAAACACTTATGGTACAAAATCTTTCAATGTAAATATCTTATTTCTCAACCTGGATACCAGCGGCTTATATGTGACAAAATATATATTTCGTTTATATTTTAATGGGTGCGGCTTATATTCAGGTGCGCTTTATAGTCCAGAAAATACGGTAAGTATTTTTGTAGTTAATAAAGAGATAAATGTTACAAAACCATCTTATTCTCTGTTATATATATATTTTTATCTTCTTCTTCTCCTTCTTGTTTGTCATTGTTGTTTTCCTGACAGACTGGATGTAGCTTTGGCGTAAGGCCGCCCCCCCCCCCACAGTCTGAAGGTGTAACTGCACTCAAGGGGTGGCCTATTTCGAAGTCACACGTTAGCCCTTACACTTACTTTCGAGGGTTAAGGGAGGAATTGGAATTGGCCCATGATCATGCGAGAATCATGAGACAACCTGCTTGTTTAAAGACGTATTTCTCGCCATGTCTTGACTTTTGAAAAAAAAAAAAAAAAAAAAAAAAAAAAAAAAAATATATATATATATATATATATATATATATATATATAAATAAATAATATTTTTTTTTTTTTATTTAATTTTTTATTTATAAATAAATAAATAAATATATATATATATATAAACTATACTCCTGTATGCTAACTTTACTACACTTGTTCGTACTGTACTTTTAGGCATGTATGTATATTGTCAGTTTTTAACTTGTGTTTTCTTTTATTTGCTGTTGTTTTATATTTTGTTTGCACTTTGAGTTGCACTTGTGTTTGAAAGGTACTATGTAAATAAAACTGAACTCAAAAATTGAGAAAGAACGAGCGTTGCAATAAAGCGTGCTTTTGAACGGCTCCTCAAACATGGTTGAAACCTCTCCTGAGACCCTCTGAGCTGTTTGCCCACAACCTCCACAGGTGATGCTGACTCGGAGCCCACTCATGGCGCTTTATTTTGAAAATCTGAGAGCTTATCTACGCTACACTTGTTTCTGACTTCCTGCAAGCTTGATCTCTATGTTTAAATTTGTTACCGGCTACACAGATGGGTTATGTGGAAAACGCTGATGATGACTACACTCAAACATTAAAGTTCACTGCAAGTGGTTGGATTTAAAAACAGATCTTCATGCAAACACATACAACCTCATTAAATGGTCCAATCGATATATTGCCACTTACTGAGGTAACAATATAATATGATCAAGTGAAGCATCCTCCACCACACTGACATTGATGTGTGGTGTTCCCCAACATTACCCCACTGTTGGGGTAACAGTGTCCCAGACAGTGTTTCCGCTAGAAAAAATTGGCACCGGACAATGTGACCGGCAGGTTTTCAATTTACCGGACAAATGATTGAAATTCCGGTCACATAGGCTATATGAATTTATTGAGGTTAAAAATACATCATATGCAGTAGTACGATATCAATGCAAGTCATTTAATAGTATTTTTATTGAAAAACAGGCTATTTCAAATAAAATAAGTCCCGTCAATTGACTCACGAGCGTAACTTCAAAAAATAAATAAATATTTTCGGCGGGAGCCACAGCATCATCTGTGGTAGTCTCCATCTCTTCAGATAGCCTTTAGAGTTAGACTCATCATCACCTTCGCCATTAGAGTTCTTTTTAGTTTTAGAAAATAGCTTTTAAGGATTAGCCTGTTTCGCCATGTCAAAGACCTCTCTGTTGTGGTGCGCCGTTTGTTAGATTTAATGAAACAAATGCGACAAGTTTCGTTCCGCGCAGAAAAAAAGTTTCGTTCCACATATAGACTACATTCATTCATTCACACATACACACACACTATTTATTCGTAAAAGTATATGTTTTTTAATAAAATGATGTGGAAATTACCCATTCTATTACAACTGAAACTTGTGCTTGGGAGGAGTTTTTTCACCGGACATTTTGACCGGAGAGATTATAAAATACCGGACTTCGGCATTTTTTACCGGACAAAGTCCGGCAATTACCGGACAACGGAAACCCTGGTCCCAGATGATAATTAACAGTTTTTTTCCTCCCCAGTCACTATGTGAAACTTTTAACCTGAAGGCTGCCTAATAAAATATGAAGCAAACTTTTTAAACCAAGATTTAGATTTTTGTTTAGGCACAGTGAGTCAAGACTGTGAGCGCATTAGTATCACGTTGATGAGAAGGGTGCAGATATTTTGACCAAATAAATGTAGTGGCTTAATTCATAAGTCTGTTCAGCGAGTGAGCAGCTGGAGCTCAACAGATGACAATGAAATTAATGAGAGACTGCTGCTTCTAATTTAATGTTAAGAAAAAAAAAAGTTCCCAAAAAGTTCCAAGAGCAACTCATAAAAACTCTGCAGTAACATTAGTTTGAATATCGTTAATAATAATTCTTTGGAAAAGCAAAAGTGACTGGAAGAGGCAGGTCAGATCGTTACAAAAATGTAATTTCAGAACCAGCAGAGGTAATAAATGCACGTCTAGATTTAACCGTGTGTGTGTGCGTCTCCAGTTAAGTGTGAGTGCAAAGCAAAGACAACGACTGAGCATCCGAGAGCCACTTAACATGCACGACATGTTCTCTGGGAGGCAGGCTGGGGTTGCTATGGCAACTAGTGTGGGTCATAAGCCCGGCAGTGATGGCATATTTGATTGGGTGAGTGAAGACGGGGGGGACCACACTAAAGGGGGGAGAGCAGAACGGGACCGGTAACAGATCCGATCAGTGCTCCATAAAATCTGACTAACAGACTCTCTCAGGACGCTCTGTGTTGATTAAAGTTTCAAATTAGCTCGTCTTTCAGTCATCAATACCGACGGTCCTGACAGAAGTCAAATGAGTTTTGCTTCATTATGGACAGCATCCAGTGGCAATAACAGCACAGGTAAAACCTGGACAGAGGACTGGAGGATTCTGTTAAACCTGAATGTGGCAATCCAGAAAATCTGTTCTAAAGGCTTGAAGTAACTGTGGGGAAAAAAATGAAATAAAAACTAACGCTGCAAGTTCCTGAACCAGTGCTGCAGCAACATCCTCAAAGATAAAAGATACAGCACTGAGGAATGACGACTAGTCAAATAAATGTTCCACATTACAAAGTACTGCAGAGTTTGGCAGAATACTACCCAAAGCAGATTTTATGCATCATGTATATATTGCACAAATACTTAAAAACAATAAATCTGCATGCATATAATATATATATATATATATATATATATATATATATATATATATATATATATATATATATATATATATATATATTAGGGATGCACCGAAATGAAAATTCTTGGCCGAAACCGAAAACTGAAAAATGAAGAAACCAAGGCCGAAAACCGAAACACCGAAATAAATTATTATGCCAATTATTAGTACCGTTGCATTCATGGCTATGACTGTGTACTAACCTCACTAAAATCAAGGCATTACCATTGCATAAATTAAATTAATTAATGCTACAAAGAATAAATTAATTGCAAAATTATGAAATATTTATTAGCACTGACATTACAACAATGCACAATATAAAACTAAATTCAAAATAAAATGTTTAACTTGACCCCACTCAGGTGTACATTTAATAATAATACAGGCCTATAACTGACTGGCCTGCTGGCCTGCTCATAAAAACACAGTGCATTAAAAAAAAATTCTCTGTAGGACTACTACAACAAAAATATCTGTAGCTATAAGCTCATGGACGTGAGCTGCAACAACATTAAACAGCTCAGGTAAACACACGTCTGAGAAATGTCGTCTGCTCGGCATGGAATAACGGGGCTCAATGTGCTCGATCAGCCTACGAAATCCCACATCCTCTACAACAGAGAACGGCTGATCAACTAAGGCAATGAATTCCATAATTTTTTGTGTAATGCCCTTTGCCTTGGCACCATCACTGGAAAACTTTCTTGCCTTTTCAAATACGTCCGCCACAAACGGAGTGGACGCGCTCGGAAGGATTTTTCTTTTCTGTGCCGCCGCCTTCTCATATTCAGAATAGCGATCGGGATGTTTGGATTTCAGGTGATAAATCAAACCCGACGTGGAGAAACTCTTTGCAGATTCACCCACTCTTGAAATTTCAGCGTTACATGTTTTTACAAATCGCTATCCGTGGGTCTTTCTCAGACAATTGAAATACGTCCACACCACAGACATGTTTGTTAAAAGTCTCTTGCTTTGTCTCAGTAAGCAACTCACGACTTACTATTTTAACCCTGCCGGGTTGTAAACTTTATTAAACACTCGCGGGTTACATTCATTCAGCCGGTCCGGTAAACTCAGGTGGTGTCACACCAAAACATGTCCGTGCATACCCTCAATTTAAACAAAGGTTCCTAACAACAATTCTTATTGTTACAATGTTGGCCCCTATCTAGACAAGCGCGTGCTGGCCGCGGTTTTTGTTCGTCATCACTACATCCTGTTTCGGCCGCGTTGTTTCGGTGATAAAAGTCTTTCGGCCGAAAACCGAAAATGCACTTTTGGGCCATTTTCGGCCGAAAATTTTCGGTGGCCGAATTTTCGGTGCATCCCTAATATATATATATATATATATATATATATATATATATATATATATATATATGTATGTATGTATGTATACATTGTATGTATGTATAACATTTTCAGCAAGACTTAACAAGCAAAAATGGGCACTTGGGTCAAATTCTGCAGCTAATACTGCTCAGCACGTCTCCTTTTCCAAACTGTCTTTACAGGAGAATAAAATTATCACAATCTTACAACTGAAAAGTATTTTTAAAAAGCTGTAAAGTGTCTGAGAGCCTTCTTCAAACACATGAACTTGAGACGCCTCAAACCATTTCTCTAGAATTATATTTCCTCATCTCTTTACGTGAAATCACTCTCTCTCCAATGCAGTTCTGTGTGTTTTATTTCAAAGCTGCACTGTTTTCAGTCTGATAAAGCTGAATTAAGATGGATTTATACTCCAGCCAAGCTGCTTCTCAAAAGGTCAGAAAGGTCTGGAACTCCCATCACCTTTCTGCTGTTGCATTATTCTTACATAAATAAAAAAAATAAATCAATATGAATGAAAAAAAAAGGAATTATAGTGTTGTTGCCACTACACTGATAGACTATAAAAGGTTTTGAAGAGTACGACAAAAAAAAAGGAAAAAAAAAAACATTAAGAGAAAAGAATAAATCAAGTTTTGATCATGTGATTCTGAGAAACAGGACTAACAGGAAAGTGTCCACCAGCAGATGTCCGGGATAAAACCGAGGAAGTTAAACTGACTTCCTTGGCCCTTTCAGCTGTTGTGTCTCCATTTACAGTAACGGACCTCGTCAGATCTACTGACTTAGCAAACTAACACTCCTCCTGCTTGATGGCAGTAATGCACCATTTACAATGATTGCAAACTGGCAAATAAATAAAAGAAGAAGTAATTGAAGAAGATGGAGCTAAGTGTTACGATGAGCGTGGAAGGAGCTGCGTTTCTACCGCTGACACGGTCACGATGAATGACACGAGATGATTCAAACTCAAAGCTGAACAACGTCTCCATCCCACAACATATCTTAACAACTTTAAACCAAAAGCACATATGCTCCGGCACAAAATGAACTTGGCTAAATGGTGCACAACATCATATAACTTTAAAATTGTTCACAAAAAGGTACTTCTTTCCTTGGAACCGCTTTTCACTCAGCTATACTATTTTGCAGCATAAATTAATACAGTGAAACATCACAAGTGTGGAGGCAGCAGCCGTTTAAAGCTGGTCTGACATACTGACACTTGCAAAAAAAAAAAGAGAAAAAAAGCTGTCAAATCTGTCTGACAAATAAAAGAGTATGCATGAAGCATTTGTGTCTTGTCTAAATTTGAAGAATTTTTACTGTGTTCTCAGGTTTTCATTGCTTTTACCAGTTTGTTTGGTTTTTTTAAATACACATTAAGCTGCGTTCAAAAACCTTTACAATTTCAGATTTTTCTAACCATCTTTCCAGTTTAAAACAAAAAAGCTAAAAAAAAAAAAAAAAAAGGAACGAGCATAAAAACCAAGATGTAAACACACATGCAGTGCTTTCATAGTTTAAAGCATTAAAAAAACCCAAACACACAAAGAGGATTTAACATGCTTTAAGAATAAAGATAATCATTCTTCCAACTATATTCTGCCAAGTCTAATTTAATGGAAAAGTATAATCTGGCGCTCCAAGTACTCTTCCCCCCCCCCCGAAACCAGAGCCAACACACACTCACACAACTTCCTGCTGTTGTGGTCCCTGCTGGCCGACTCCTCTGACAGCCGTAACCTGCAATATATCTGCTATAATTGCCTATTATCTCTACAGGCGTACTGTGGCGAGTCCTTGTTTCCAACACCGAGGTTACGACTGTACAGTATTTAAAACATTCTGCAAAGCACAGGAACGGATTTCCCTCTAAAACCACCAACAAGGACTGGGTTCATTCACGCAGGTCAGATAAATGTTCCTTTCTATGGAGATCATCTACAATCCAATCTTCTCTATGTATCTTTTCATCACTTTTGGAGTTTATCAGATAAGACAGCTAAATTCAATTCATCACAACACCATTTACTTTTTCATGCCGAAATATCAGTTTCAATTTTATTTGATGGAGGATTTGATTGTTTTTAGGAAGCATTGTTTAGCTCTGGCAGTGAAACTATTGAACAGAGCTGCAGTGTTACCGATGGCAGAGGTGAATAAGGGTCCTTCTTGAGGTGCACCTTCTTGAGGAAGCTTAAGTCCTTCAGAGTTTGCAGCAAGACATTGCAAAGTTTCAAGTCTGCGATAAAGAAGAAGTGTAGTTTTCTGTTGGAGGACCAGCGTCAGAGCCATGGACACCCAGAGAAACTGAAACAGCTGATAAAGAAGGCAGGCTTTGTTCTGGGGACTGTCCTGGAGCCCCATGAGTCAACTGCAAACATGACTGTTGCATAAGCTGCAAAAACATAATGAACGACACTGCACATCCTCAACACAAGACCGATTAAACAACACAATGGCTTCCTGGTGTTCAGTGGAACAGAAACTGGTACAGGAGATCATTCCTGGCTTATAACTGCAACTTTCTTCAATGACTCTTTATGGCAACTTACTTTTTACTGCGAGAATATAATTTCCCTTTCCGGATTTATTAAGTATTACTGCTCCAAATTTAAAGCTTGATTTTTATGGCACAGCAAAATTTCAAGTAGCCCATATTGAAGCAAATCTGCGTTTGATTTGCAGACATCAATCCTTGTGTGTGAACGCTTCAATATTCTAAGCTTCTTTCAAAACCCCCGTGTTTCACCTTTAAAAGCTTGCAAGCAACAGTTTGCACCGTTTAAATAAATTGAACTATTTTTCTCAACAAATCTTTTATTCATTTTGTCCAGCATTTGCAAGCTGCCTGTCAGCCATATAATGTGTAATTAGGATGCACATTTTGGATTTTTTAACCGACGCCCTTTAACGATTAATAACCGTTAACCGATATGTCCGGGAGGGTTGGCTGCCGCGACGTTGCGCGCGTTGTCGTGGACGCATGCGGACACTTCCCCGTGTATACTCTGTGCCGCCATTAGCTTGTCGCAGAGATGCCGCCGTCACTTTTGATTTATACTAGCGCGGTCTCCGCTATGTTATTCCACGCCACAACGCAAGAGCGACAATCACGAACTAGCTAAACTTACTAAACTTATCTCTTGCGTTTTTCCATTTCCTCACCGTCTCGGCCGTATCCAGACCCACATTCATCGCTATCTCCCTCCATGAATTACTAGAATATGTGCTGTCTTTGTAGCGTGGAGAACCAGAATCCTACAGATGTGGGTACTTCCTCATTTTTTCGATGACACGCTCTTTTCTCCGCGGATGTAGAATTGACCAATCAGAGGCCTGTTGCACCTGTCGACACGCCCCCATGAGTTGATTGAATTACGTAGCTTAAAAACAAAATTGACCGTTAGTATTAATCGGTTAGAGTTACTGTTATCGGTTAAAGGTTAAACTGTTAAATGGTTAACCATGTGCATCCCTACGTGTAATTGAGGCTTTCAGTTCAATAAATTCAAACCAAGTCATTGAAACACTCACAAGATGTCACCAAAATCTTTTTGTCTCTTTAAAATCTTTCGGAAAATGATGTAAATGTATTGTAAGATGAATATCGACATATGTCGTATCGTGAGCTGAATATCGTGTATCGTATCATGAGATAAATGTATCGCTACAGTCCTACCCCCAATAGTTTTTTTTTTTTTTTTTTTGTGGAGCAGTACTGGAGCGTCTAACCCAGGACAGGTACTTGGCCTTGGCCTCATAGCAGCTCTTACTAAAATGGCCCCGGACCCCACTAAAGGAAACCCTCCTCGTCCCATCTGAACGTGGCCCACAAGACAAATGTTCCTCCATCTCACTTAGGTCGATTTAAATAAAATATAAATAAATGAGGACTTTTTCCTTTTCTTCCTTTGTACTACAGCCCTGAGCTAAGTAGAGCTCTAACTGAATGGAGCACGATAAAGCTGCTTAACTTGTCTTCTTCTGGTCCGTCACCACGACAGACTCTGACTGCTGAGCCACGGTTATAAGGAGCTTAGACTGAAGTCACTTTTACACCTCTGTAGGACATTCTAACATGATCATTAAAAAAAAAGAAAAAAAAAAAACAATTCATGACTTTGTCAGCACAAACTGAAGTTGACACACGGAAAGCACTTGCCTTTACATGGCCGGTTTCCATAGCAACAGATCCATCACAAATATAAATTTACTCATCTTTTGCTGTGCAGCCATTTATCACTCCAACAACAACATGCTTTTATAGCACCTTCCTTGTCCAGGGACCACACGAGGCACTTTTACAATGCAGGCAGCTTTCCTCTCCCTGCCACACACATTAATTAAACCGATTTATCTGATACACCGGATTATCTCCCTAATAACTCCTATTATTCCTAAAATCAAGTTACAATACTGTTGATGTATAGGAAATCTAGGCGGGATTTATTGTTACCAATTAACCTAAACAGCATGTTTTTAAAAGTAAATTCCTCAAAATTGTTTATCTAGGAGAACTTAACCCAGGTCAGTCTCAGCCGTTAACTGAAACTGTAACGCACGCTGAGCATCACTTTTACAACCGACCAGACACTAGTGGACTTTCAACATCCCACTATTTGGTACAACGATGTTGTAAGGAGGAAGAGGCAGAGCCAGGTCTGTCTGGCCTGCAGTGATTTATCCCCAAAGCATACTGCTGCACCGTCAGGGCTGAACGCCGGCTGCTTCACCAACACTTTAGCCTGAACGGTTTTAAATGAATACAATTAAGTTGCATCTTAAGTGGACCACGTAGCATGAAGGGATCATCCCATTGCTGGAAAGAGAGGTCAATGACAACAACAGCAAGTCAAAGTGTGATGGGGAACTCAGCAAAGGTGTTTTATCCTTCTCGTCTGCATGTAGCTTAGTAAAACAGATAACAAAAGTTTACTGAGTAAATCACTCCTGGTTACAAAACACAGTGATATTTTATACATAATTTGTTTGGGTAATTTCAGGTCCACAGGATCCATCTGCATTAAGATGGAAAAAAATCAAATATTCTGGTTTTGAGTACTTCCCAAAATCTCACTTCAAGAAGAACAAAAGCCAAACTAAACTGAAATATCCTTTTGAAAACATTTTTAATTCTTGGTATGTTACAACGGCTGATCTTTACACCACTGTGACTCTGGGTAACTGAGTAATTATACAAGATGGACTGGAAGGTTTAACAGCCAAACACCAGACAAGATGAATATGCATAAAAAAAAAAAACAGGATTTCATTTAATTCATCACAAGGCCACAGACAGAAATAACTTCACTAGACAAGTTTTCATTAAAAAAGAAAAAATAAAAAAAAAAAAGGTTTCAAATATGTTTTACTGGCAGGGTATTAACAGGTTTATTTATTTTAAAAAAAGAAGAAGCGGGGTCATATGTAAGCTACGTACAACGTAAGCAAAAATGTAAGCTACAGTACAAAAAATGATTTAAAAAAAGAAAAAAGAGGGGGAAAAGGAAATGCACACCCACTTAGAAACACTGAAAGCCATTAACTGCTTGTACCTGACATATGATGTGCATCTGCAATTAAATATAAGTGAACAGAGTTGCAAAATAAAAAGGTGAAAATTGGTAAATCTGTCAACTTTTCTGTTCTGAAAGCACTCTGGAAGTCATTAACAGTACACTTTAAGAGAAAGAAAAAAAAAATACTGCAGCTGAAGGATCTCAGCAGCACTGTGATTAGTAAAACATGCCAACTTTAAATATTTCAGTTACCTCACACCATTAACCAACTGTTTTCTGCTGAAATACTTCAGACCAGCGCTTCTACGTGTATCTGATCGCAAAAGACTGGTCATCTGAGGTTGATCTGTAAAATACATCAGGGTGGGGGCGGGGCTGCTTTCAAGAACTAATGCTGCTTAAATGTCTAAATCTTGGGTTGTTATCTTTAAGCTGGCTGTTTGTAGTAAGCTTCTTATATTTAGAAAGTAGGATCATTAAAATGGGGACAAGGTACAATGTCTGTTAGTCAATGAGCAGAGATTTAGACAATGGCATAGAGAGAGGTTGATGCCAAATACGGCACAATGTAGAGGGATATATATCAAATACACTGGCACAGATGTTTTTGAGGAAAAAGGGAGCTTAAACAGGGGATGACAAGAGCATTATATAGAAGCCATGCCTTCAAATCCAGTGAGCTGCATCACATATCAAATACTATCTCACCTGTATTCATGTGGCTGCACTTCACTGATATTATTTCAATAAATAATGTGCAGAAAGGCCGAGGTGTGCAAGCTCGTGTGATTAATTAAAAGTAAAACCCATCAGCTCACATCAAAATGAAAACAAAATGAGGTCAAGGCCTTTATAACCCAAGAGATGAGGAATAATGAAAACTCACTTCTGCACAGTTCAGAAAGCTTCAGCTTTCAGACAGAAGGGGAGAACAGCAACGGTTCGTTATTTCATGAGTTGTTAACGATATATTGCTTTGAAATTACACTGCATAAATCCGCCCATGCACAAATGAACCACAGCACAAAAGCGGTTTGCTCAAGGCCGCCTGAGAAGACGGAAATATTTCCACATTAGAGACGTTTCTTTGATACTGAAATCTTTGAAGTGTTCCTGTTGCATCTTCTTCTTCCTCTTCTTTGTCAAATATGTAACTGCAGTCATCTGTGGCCAAACAGGAAGTTTCACTTGTGACAAATGTGTCATTTCAGATCTGCATAAGACAGTAAAATTAGAAATGCCAGAAACATCAGATATTAGAGGTCGACTGATGTGGTTTTTTTTTTTTTTTATGGCTAGTGTCAATTTTAGTTTTATTTCTAATCAGGGAAGCCAATAGCTGACTGATGTTCCAGATTTTTTTTCTCTCCATAAAATGGCATATAACAGTTAAAATAATAACTAACATGTTCTTAACTTAGCTTAACACCAATTTAAAAACAAAAGCTGTGTCCTAAGTCAACATTTTGCATTGCACATACATTAAATAAAAATGAGTAACAGGTAATAAAAATCTAAGCTTGTCAAAGTTTAAAAATAAAAAAAAAAGCATTAATACATTTAGCAGCATTTTTTTACGCTCCAACTAACCGTTACGCTTCATTACACAGATATATAAAGCATTCTGAGAAATCAACTATGTGAACAGAAACTTGAAAGCTTTTGGTGTTTTGGTGCACCAACAGAACTTTATGGATACGGAGCAATACAACCTGAAGTGGTGGGGGCAGTAGTGAGCTTAATCACACAATTGTTAACCAAATACAAGAAAATGAACAAGAACACATCGAACAAAATAGCGTTGAGGAGGGATCAGGGGGTTGTCTGAAATTATACAGATTTATATTATGTTACAGGGGCACCGTGACTGTCAAATGTCCTCATGAAGATCCGAAAATACTGAAAAGGACGTTCGTCATCAAATTGAGTGAAATTAGACTAAAGAACTCCCCATTAATGTAGCAACTTTCATTTAGCGGTCTCGCACCCCACCACCATTTGCACCGCTGTTTTTGCTTTCTTCAACTCCTCCGGAGTAGTACAAATATTGAAACCTCCTCAATATCTGCCATGTTTGTTGAACTCAGTAGCTTAACTCTTCACTGCCCCCTGGTGGATGTGTTACTAAACAACCATACAAACACAACGCACGCAAATATGATTAGCAGTAATGGAAATTACACTTGGAACGGGTGGATGTACGAGTGTATGAAAGTGGAGTAGCGCAAAACAAATAATACCAACGTTCACATGCAATAAAATAATTGAAAAACATATTTGAGTAAAGTGTAAAAAAAAAAAAAAAAAAAAACCACATCTGGTGTTCCAGCACGCATAAAAGATGTGTGTCTGAACACGCCTCTGCAGCATGTTAGAGCTGCTTCAAAAACACGATTGAGAAAGTTGAAGCTACCAATAAAACCATCTTTAACCGTTTATCCATGAGTCAGTTTAAGACCGCTGTCAACACAAATCAACCAGTGAGTGCTGATTTGGATTTTCTCCTCAAATGTAACATTTTCTATGCAACAAACTACAGATAAAGAGATTTGAAGGAAAAGAATCGAAGCCATAATATTTTCCCATGAAGTGAAGATATTTCTTCCCCCTCTAAAAAAAAAAAAAAAAGTTACTGTAAACACACCAAAGTCCTTCTGCAGGACCCGAGGGGCCACAACAGAGGGCTGCCCGCAGATGCTCCTGCTGTTAATCAGCTAGTTCGTCTCATGTGTTGGCTGATGGCAATTAGTGAAAAATAGACCAATAATCAGCCTGACTAATCAGTCCACCTCTCATTAAAACTTTACTAGATTAGTCCTAAAACGTATCATTTTGTAGAACCAGTTATTGGTGAGTGAGTGATATATCAAATAATCCATCACTTGTTTAACTCCTATTTTCAGTAAATATACCATATACATCCAAGGTTTCATGTGTGAAAATTAATCCTCTGTAATAAAAAGCTGAAACAAAAATCACACCTGGCTCGTGACTGGAGGGGGAATAGCAGAGGTTAAATCAGTCTCATGTGATAAAGTGTTTAACGGAAGTGTGAGAAATGTCTTTCCCGCATTCAGATTGTGTTGCGCTTCCTCCTCAGGAATGTGGGAACAAGGACCCGCTTACAATAAGGTCTAAACAAATTGTAGGAACGTTACACAACTCTCTCCTGCAGCACAGAAAAATAATCAAACTCTTAAGCCTTTAAAACCTCCGCAAAAATTAAGGTTAACCAGAGTCTTGCTTGTAATCTTGAACACCACAATTGGTCCCACTGGGCCGCAGCTGCAGGCTAAACCTCCAAGACAATAACTGTACTTTGTTACGCTGCCAGCCTTCAAACACGCCTCGGCCTTAAGGCCAACTGTGGCCGTCTGGTTTAACCAGATTATGATCGTGTCACGCGGGAGATTACCCGTCCGGCAGAAAAGCAAAGTCTGATGTTCCTGTTTGCACACAGACACACACACACACACAGAGACAACACACACACACAGTCATCCATCTGTTGGCCACAAACTACTATACGCTCATATTCTGCAGCACTCCAAGCCTGATCTTGGGCAAAGAGGAGGGGAGGAGAGCAATACTGTAGGACCTGCATATGATGATAAGATCTGTGAAGAAAGGAAGAAAAAAAAATCCTCCACAATCTCTTGAGAGGTACTTCTCTGCATCGAGAATAAATAGATCATATGGTTGAAAAAAAAAAGGGCAATGCTGTAAAACTAGGAGTGTTGAGTAGGGAACTAGCCAAAAAAAGCTCCAGGACATACTTAATCACAAACATTAACAGCTCAAGTGACACAAATTCATTCAAGTGTTCATAGTAATAACTATGAAAGGGTGTCATCAGGAATTCATGAAACATGGATACTTTAGTATAAAAACCCAGTGAGTAGCAATAGTGACAAGATACCATCTACATATTTTAAAACTTCTCTATCACACTTAACACCTCACCTTCTGCTCCGCTAAATTGTTTTAAATGTAATAACCTCACATCTGCACAGACCGTGAACAAGCGTTGCTCACTATACTTGTCTGATTATATGAACCCACTAGGTTTGCAGCGATTAGATGAGATTAAAAAAAAAAAGTATGTCCATCATCCATACATTTATTCTCCATTCATCTCTTCTGATGAAAGACAGAGGTTCGCCGTCCTGCACGGGTCGCCAGCTGATCGCAGGGCAACAGTTATGTTGATACAGAACTGCAGTGTTGACACATCAAAGAGAATCACGTAAATGTCACAGATAATTTCAGGTCTTTGAGGTTCTGTGGTCAATGTTCACTTTTAACTGCAGTGGTCAACAGAAAGTGCAGAGGGCACTACAGCTGCTGATGTCTGGACAGTAACTGCCTGTAGCTCTTTACAGAAGAGGAAGATGAGACGGAGGAAATGCAGATAGACAGCTTTATTCGCCTTGGAACCGTTTTACAGAAAACAAACCAGCATAACTAGTAATATGCAGTCGTTTTACCTCAACAGCACTATGGTGAATGCACAAATTAAAAAAAAAAAAACAATTGTCTGACTGGTCGACTACCAAAATAATTGTTAATTACAGCCCTGAAACCAAAGTCATTCTGTGAGCTGCTGCCTCCATTCAAAAATCCCATAAAAGGTAATTTCGTCATCTCCTGCCACAGCTTCAACTTCACTATTGTTGTAAGAACGCAGATGTTTAAGTCATTTCTGAAGTAAACAGACAAACAGATCTGACCTCAATGCAAAAGAAAATTACAATCACTGTCTTATTACATAAGCAAGTCAGTTATCTGTTCTCGTCAGGACAGCTGTCAATCTACAGTTATGTGTGAGCTAAAAACGTAACTTTATTAGCCAACTACAAGCAGCTGGCTCCAGAGTATACTTTAACACACTCATCTCCGGTGGGTGGAAGGGCTGATTAAAATTTCTAACGAGTCCTTGAAGGCTGTTTCTCCTCTCGCCTTGCAGAGGATAACGGTCAGTTCCTGACTTTGTAAAAGATACTGCTGCTGAGTGACTCATGCAGTCTCCAGGATGAACTCAAAACATAAAAGTAGAAGTGTTTAAAATGACTTCACAGCTGCAGACATATTTTTTGGAACGACACTGAACATCGCCTCGACGCGATGAGGTCATGAGATAGCATGTTTACTTCAGCAAAGCTCAGACACAACAGAGTCGAGAGGGCGAACTGCAGTTATCACATCAGTCGCTGCTGTGTTACAAATTTTATTTTATTTTTGTGTCACATAAAATGATATATTTCAACAGTGTCTGACACAACCTATAATGCATTTTACTGCATTTACGTTACATTTTTGAAGTTAGGCCAAACTTTAGAGAGTTCGGCCACAACATGTCAACACACTTGGTGGGTCAAACCTAATTAACTCACACTGGCAGCTTCATCATCATTACTGGACACTTAAAATGAATACTGGTACCATCTGTCCTGTGGTTAATCAGTACCCTGGCACCGACCTGTCCGGAAACCGGTGCCAGTTTAGCACCATTCCCTGTGAAGCTGCAGCATAATTACTTTCATGTATTCTTGTTTAAGCGAGACCAGTAAGAGCACAATCACGACGTTTTCCTGTCAGGCATCGATAACAGACATTCTGCTCCACGATCTTCCCAACGCTCACTGGAAAGACCGCCATGACGATCATTACAGTAACGTGGTGGTCTTCGTCTCTGCGCTTGAAGCAGAAAGGAGCAGCACAAGTAACTGTCCATACATAAATTATGGTTTGTTTCAAAGGTTGCCAACTGTTTCTTCCCAGATACTTTTTAAAGCACATTGTTAAAAGGTTCTAGAAGAAAAAAAAAAAAAAAGATCGGTTTCTACATTTATTTGGCAGTAGTGTTCCTACGGCGTACGATCAAGTTTAAATCTGACGTGTGAATGAGAAAGAGACCAGCAGGGGCCTGAAATGAAGCCATGAATGCAGCTCTATTATAATATTCGTTGCAGTTTATGGCTGCAACGATTGGCGTAACCGATTACGTCGTTGTGAAAAATTGCCGATGCAGAATTTATTTGTAACAACATACTGTATACAAGCACATAAATGCCAGGCATAAACAGGCTTTAACCGCCCAGAGGGGAATGTTTATTCGTTATTGTAATTCACTCCAGGAAGTGTGGGGGCAGTGCTGCTTGCACTGGATGCCAAGATGGCTGCCCATTAAAGAACGGCAACATATGAGCAGCGATGAAACGGTGATAGAGATGGAGCGCATAAACAGAAACTCTGGTTAACAAACATACTTTTGGAACTAAAACTAATTAAGCTCAATCGTCGTAGAACGGCAGCTCTGTGCCAGCCGCCGTGAATCGTGGTCGTTGGAGTCAATGAGAGCAGTCGCATCAGGGGGTCCCAGAAGTGACAGTTTGCAACGGGCCGCTGCCAGGCTGCGTCCATTTACAAACCGCACATCAAGCTGGCAGGAAATCAGACACGAGAGTTGCATAGAGAATGAGGTGAATTTTCAAAATAAAACAACGAGAGCGAGCTTTTATTCATCCATCGACATTACATTGACTGCAGGTGAACGAGAGGATTTTAGGAGCAATTTGAACCACATAAGGGGAGGATAAGTCAAAGGCATATTTTATTCGACACCACTCATCCTTTTTTAAATGTATAATTCCAGAAAGAACAAGAGAAGGTGAGAAATACCTCTTGAAATGAGCAGACTACTGCACCACTGTCACGTGATCTCAAAACCTTCAGGTAAACGCTGCAGTGCTTGCAGACCACTTCAAAATTGGGACTTCAGCTTCATGGTCCTGCTGTTAAATGTCTTGCATGAAGTCACTAATGTTTTTGCCACAATGTTAGAAGATGCTCTTTTTCTATTCTTTTTCTACTTATTCCATTTGGTTTGTGTTGTGTTCCATTTAGTTCGTTTACATGGGAAGTTTAATTCCTCTTTAATTCAGAATTAAAATCAAATCCGATTTAAAATGATTAAAAACTACCATGTAAACACCTAATTCCGAATGAAAATGTCCATTCCGAATTAAACTTAATTCCGAAGTAAGTAGCTGGTTTATTCTGATTTGAAATCCGAATAGAATAATTCCGTGGTCATGTATACACACACATTCCGCTTTAAATTAATTCCGGTCTTTCTGCGCATGCTCGTTCTCTTGCCCGTCTGTCGCGATGACGCTTATATTCCACGCTGGGCTTGTTTTCGAAACAAAGTTTCAAGATGGCAGCACGCAGTAAACGGTTGTCAAGAGCAGAGACAATTTATTTAATAAATACCTAGCTTTTTATTTAATACATTTATTTAATAAATAGCTTGCTTTTTATTTAATAAATAGTTTGGAGGAACTGGAAATAATTAAAAGAACAGATGGCAGGAAACATAAAAATTGTGAACTTTTCAAAGTTGTAGCGGCCAGGTTAAATGAAGGAGGTTTGTCCATGTTGTTGCTAATCGAGTAAGTTTTTTTTTTTCCGGTAGACGTAAGTATGTAAATACGTAAAGACGTCCGCCCCCCTATCCAATCAGAACCCTTCCCAACCCCCAGACCTTAAGCGGAATTGGTTAAAGCCGATCTAAGGTGTTTTCCATGTAAACTTCAATTCGGAATTACAATTTCTATGTAAACTCGAAGGAAAATAGCTTAATTCTGAAATATTCAATTCAGAATAATTAATTCCGAATTAAAAAAACATGTAACCGTGGCCATTGTTTCACCATGTTTGTGAACTGCAACTGTTGGTTGGTGACCCTGTCTGGTGTGCTTGCCCTCACTGGCTGCTGCAGCTTTTCTACCGGAGGCAAGAGTCATAAATATTCGTAAATAAGATATTTGACATATACAGTTTAAGATACTGGACACCAGGAGGGGTCAACGCAATTATCCAGCTCAAAATTGACCTTAAAGCCATGTAGCGCAGAGCCAGTTTAACAAAGCAAAGGAGAAAAACACATTTCAATCCGGTTATTGTACTTCCCGTTTCAACTTTCACATTTACATCTCACAATTTTCTTTCACTTTAAAGTTAGAAGTAGTCAATATTCATCACCGCTCAGAGCTTTCAAACATAAGAGGAAGTGAGCGTTTCTCTCGTCTGCTCGACTGCAGCTGACGCAAAATGGAGCCGCAACAGCGCGGAGAGGAGAATGGGGAGTTTAGGAGGGGTAGGTTGTGGGGGAAGATGGAGAAAGTGTGACAGCAGTACAAAAATGGGGGGAGAACAGTCAGGGAGAGAAAGACACTAATCTGCTCTTCTCTCATCTGTCTGGGCTCCATCTCACCTTGCCCTAGATTTTCAGTCTTCCTCACAGTGATTTCTAATATCGGGGAAAGGAGGGGGGGGGAAAAACCAAGATGACACACAGACAGACACAGACAGGACGACAGACGCAGATTCCTTGTGAAGGCCATTAGTCCTGACACCCATTATTACCTCCTAATCATCGACTGGAATGCTGAAGACTTCACAGGAGTGGGAGGAGTCTGCTAATGTGCAAAAAAACAGATGTCAAAGCAAAAAAAAAAAAAAAAAAAAAAAAGCTGTTATCTAACAATAACGTTCAGGCTGCTGAGAGGGAAAAATGACTGCTCAAATACAGACGGCAGTTAAGGGAATCCGAAGAAGAGCCGAGTGTTTGAAACAGATGGTTGATTTAAAAACGGCTCACTGAGGTAAAAGGATAACATTTTCAAATTCTCAGCCAGAAGAGCATTTGAAAAGTAAATAGAAGATAGAAGGATGCATAATAAGTGAAAGATTTTGTAATGCTGACATACAATTTTAAAGCTGAGAGAAGGGCAAGAGATTTGAGACTTCATTACTGAAGAGCATGACACAAACCCCTCCAGGCAATTACTGGAAAATAAAGGGGGTTAGGCATAGTTACAACTTTTATTTTTAGTATCTCTCTACTAATTTGCCTATTCAAAATAAAATCATTTGACCTGTTTGTTTCAGGCTTGAAAATCTCATGTTTCAATTATGTAGACATGAGGTAATTATTAAGCAGAACATTATCATGTGCTGTAATTTGAATGCATCTTTATCAGATGTACAAATCACATTTAAGTCAACTATTCTTCAACAATTTTCAATAACAATGATCATCTTGAGAATGAAAAATACGAGTATGTTGCTTCAGCTTCTCATTTGCAGTATGAGGATTTAATCATGTCACATGTCACTTTACCTTTACCACCTAAGTATCACTATTACAAGTCATTGACTCCCCACTGATGCATGTACAGTCATGGAAAAAATTGATTAGACCACCAGTTTTTCTTCACTTTCTTGTTCATTTTAATACCTGGTACCACTAAACGTCATCATGTGACTAAAACAGACAGAAAAGAAAACACTGAATGCATAAAAGCAGTGTTTTTGGCAGTACAACGCCATAGCTATTGATGTAAAAACTTAAGTGATTTAGGTTATAATCAAGAAAACCATGGAAAATGGTAAGATATCAGCTCTTAAATAAAACTCTTATGAGCAATCTTTGTGGTTATCGTTATGTTTGTCCAAACAAATGTACCTTTAGTTGTACCAGGCATTAAAATGAACAAGAAACTGAAGAAAACAAGGGTGGTCTAATAATTTTTTCCATGACTGTAATGTCACACATGGTATTACACCACTGGATGCTGCTACTATTAGCCATCTTACTTCTCGTCTCAAGGTTTCTGCCTACTGTTTTTTTTTTTATATTATGTTTTATCTTGTATTGAGTAAATATATTTTTTTTCTCTGCATATTGGGCATTGTACATACTTTATCCATTCTGTGTGTATGTGTGCACTCTATGGGGCAGCTTTGAATCTCATGACACTCTGTGTAATGACAATAAAGGCGTTCTATTCTATTCTATTCTAATCAGAAAATTAGAGATGCAACCGTTGTTTAGCTGGCGATCACAATCAGCCAAATTTCAGTCAACCAGTTTCGACCAGTGATTGACCAGTACTGGTCCAGATAAACTGGAATGTTAAGTGCTGCGTTCGTAAATGATAATAGCTGGACCAGATGATAAAAACAGACTGCAACAAGTGAATGTGTTAGTGAATCAAGGACTTTCTTCTAAATAATTCATTTACTCATTGGATTAATTGCTTTAAAAAAGTAAAATATAAATTTTACATTTAAATAAGCATCTGGAGGGTCCTCTTAAACCCAAGTACGCCCACTAAAACAAGGCATTTAATCCCCGATCCCATCACCAACAGCATAATATTGACTGATAGATCTCTGATGGCTACACACAACACTACGTCCACTAATTACCAGCTGCTAAAACGGAGAAAAAGGCAGTGTTGGACCACAGTGAATGAACTGACGGTAAGATGCTATCAGTCCTGCAGACCGCTTTAAAAAAAAAAACAGCACATTTGCATTTCTTTATCTGTGCCTTGTTGGCATCACTTTTAAGAATTCAATAGCAGTTTCCCCACTATTGAGTGAGTCCGGGCCAAGGCTTAAACACACTTATCGCTCCTAATTAGTGTGCAGAAAAAAAAGAAAAGAAAAGAAAATTCCTTTTCTCGTTCTCAATCCGATGC
The DNA here is from genome assembly GCA_018398805.1 of Hirundichthys speculiger. NCBI lineage: Eukaryota > Metazoa > Chordata > Actinopteri > Beloniformes > Exocoetidae > Hirundichthys > Hirundichthys speculiger. The sequence goes on along the minus strand of JAGFBZ010001577.1, from coordinate 253,418 downwards.
TCCCGCTGTGCTGTCCATAATTTGGATCATTGTGAGAATGTCACGCAGGCCACATCTTTAATTGGGTGGAATTTCTGGAGTGTGTGGGTCACAAATGATTAAAAACATCTTCTGGTTGAATGAACTGAACCGAATCGCCAAATGGATCTGTTCACTTCACAGTTCAGCTGAAAGAGGCAGAGAGCAGAGACTGCATGAGGCTGAACGAACGGGATTGTTTCTCTGCCAGCAAATAACTTTGGTGCATCAGTGTGGCTGGATCTCTTGAGCTAACGGCTAAGATAGCTGGAGGATGGGACTTCACGCAAGATGATTACACTTACACCTGGTTTTAATGGTTTCTCAACTTTCTAAACACAGAACTGAACAGGCTGGTCCATAATGCAAAGAGTCGAAGAGTCTTGTCAATCAGCTGCATCAGGATCAGTGCTCCATTCAATGAACATACTAAAAAACGTAGGAATGCACGATAACTGTTTTTTAAAACCAATAACTTTCAGCTCCTAAAGGCCGATACCGATAACCGATAACACACACATATACCTAAGATCATTACATCAATACTATGAACAAAATCAAAAATAGTTTTGACTTTTTATATGAACAGATATTTATTTTTTTCAATGAAAAACTACTGGCAAGCCTCTCAAACGTTTTCTTAAAGCTATCAAACAAACCTATTTGATATCTCACATCAACTTAAATAAGGTTCATTACTGACTGATATAAAAAATAAAGGCTCCTTGAACTGATGGAAATACATGCATCAGAATTACTAACCGAAAAAGATTAACATTTAAAGGATTTTGGCTTGTGGTTCCATTTAAATTAATATCTTTAATTAAAGTAAATGAGGTTCAGTAGTTTTTATTTTTTTTTAATCTCATGGCAGCTTTAGATGAGAAGAATGAGGGAGAGGAGAGGGAGGGGAGGAGAAACTGCTGCTGGTTTGCGCACATTAGCATTAGCTTCCGTTAGCTTCTGTTAGCTCGCGTTAGCGCGATTTCAAAACTCCATGGAAGCGATTGTTATGTTGTAGGTAGCTGATCAGGTTTTACGTATTAAAGCTTGTGCTTCCCTCCTCGTAGAATTCGCTCGGAGGATTCGTCACAAATAACCACCAAACTATCTTCTTTTGAAACTTTAACGAAGTTCCACGCCGCCATGTTTGTTGTGTTCAGTACGCTGTGCTGCAGGCAGCATTCAAGGTGTAACGTAAATGCTCACGTTCCCTCATTTGCTAGTCGTTCTTTCAGCCTTTTCTATTTTATCTATTTTTATGTGTAACATGAGGGGAAATATCAATTCAAGTTAGCAACTATCAAAATTATGACCGAGTTAACGAGTTGTTTTTCTGGCATGAGGGGGTATTCTTGATTTTCCTTATTGAGTAATAGTTTTTCTGATTATACCGATGTTACTTGAACATAACATTCACTGCTGGTCATTTAAGGCTCAGAGGGAGCGAGGCACTGCTGTGTTGACAGAAATATATATGTTATCGGGGCTATTCGTCATGATATCAGACTTATCAGGATGACATCATAATTTCCTGTTATCGGCCCGATAGTTATCGTGCACCCCTAAAAAAAAAAAGCATCAAAATTAAAATACTAATAGTGAATAATGAAAGTGAGTCCCGACTGATAATCAGTGGCCTAAATTGCTACAACCAGGCTCATCAAATCCAAGAGCAATGCCAAACTGTACCAGGAGGAAGTAGAAAGGGTAACTTAAGTTCATCTCAAACATTTGGAAGCGAAACACAGAGAGATACTTATTAGATACTAAAGCAATTAAATAAACCGCAGAGATGGTGGATTGTAAAACACTCTTCGACCTTGACACCTCCTCCAGCCCCGTTCAGACCTGCTAAGCCGCACAGAAAAGTGAAGCCAGAAATCTGGAGCCAGTGCGGCCCGGATTGGCTCTGCTAAGCACTGGAAGTGAAAATGGGAAAGCAATTGGCCTGGCTTGGCCTCGGCACACTCAGCTTTGGCTCAGCAGACTAAAAGTGGCTTACGTGACATGTCAGTTCACACGCGCCTTTTAAAAGAAATGCTGGGCTGTCCTCTTTTTCAACATTGATGACATGCTTTCATATGAACGTGTGGATGTCTATGCGCATGATATGTATAATGGCTGGTTTAAAAAAAAAAAGTAAAAACCATGAACTGGAAAATGGCAGAACTATAAAAAGAGTATATCAACTACACTCTAATATACCCCATGCCATAAAGGTTCTTAACTGAAATGTGTCTCAGTTGTAAATCTATTCCACTTTTATCCTTTTACTTCTTACCGTCTAAAATATAGTTCCAGATTTCCATTCTCTCCATCATGTTTTGAGATTTTCCACTCAAAAGACACATTAAAAAGGAAAAAAAAAATCCATCAAAATCCCTTTCTGCTTTATTTGTTGTTTTTTGTAACTACTTCATTTTATCCTCTATGGCTAGAGAACTAACTTGGCACAAGCCAGTGAATCAATATCCCGTAAGACTGTAGAAACAACACTGATTACTGAGACAAACACTGCCACGGCCGATGCTGAGTGCCGCTATTTTCTGTTGCTCTGAACTGGTTGTTAACGCTGCCTGTGTAAATGACACCTTAAGGATTTGCAGGTGTGGTGTGGTGCCAAATTTAGATCTGGCTGGCCGGCACATAAATAACAAATTAAATCCTTCATAAGCCAAGGCAAGGATTTAACTTGTCTTCCAGACACCAACCCCTGGAGTCTGTCTAAGGAGGATATCAATTTCTGTCTTTGAAACAGAAGGCAAATGTTAATGCTTCAAAAAGAAAAAGAAACATCAATAATTCATCAAAACTTCTCTTTTCTATATTAAAAAAAAAGACCTCCCTCCTTAGAGGAGCCACAGAAACATTTCAAAATCAAGATTTTCTCTCGACTCCTGTGATGTTACTCTCTGTTTTGGCAGAAAGCCGTTTCCATAGCAGGGATTATAAAAATGACAAATGACTATGTGGAGTCTGAGAAGTGGTCACTTTCCAAGTAGAGGTCAGGTATTCAATCTGCAGCCACTCAAAGTGTCCTTAGGCGAGACAGTAAATCCCAGCGTTGTTTACCTGTAGACGTATCAGGGGAAAAGTACTACATACTGCATACAATGTGCAAACTTATAACAGTAAGCGCTGCATGAGTTTTAGTGTGAACTGGTGAATTATAGATGGAGTTAAAAGGTGCTATATTAGTGTGGACCATTTACCGTGTATTTGGTGAGGCAGCTTTTATGATACATCCACACGGGTGCGGTTTAATTTTAAGATGTTAAACTTTTATTAGTATCCACCCTACTTCTGCAACTTTGAAACTCCAAAATAGAAATTTTATTATAATTTCTATCCTCTACAGACCTCATTTTAGTTCGTAAACACTGGTGTTGCAGTTCAGCGTGGACAAACAAAACCAAAAGCCTTTAGCAGCAACAATGTAGTTGCAACTCCTGATTTGCTCATTTCGGTTACAATTATCTAGGGCCCTGTGGAATCCCCAATCATGGAATCGCAGAATTGGAGATTAAAAACGGAAATTCACTTTAAATACGCCATATAACAGAACTGAATGACAATTAGCGTAAAAGTTTGTTTTTTTTCCACCCGGACAAAAAGGAACTTTTCTTTCGAGACAATGTTCCAAGAGGGGTCACTAAAAGCTGGGGACACTGCACGGTTCTCTGCCCCGCTTTACTCATTAACAAAAAAAAAAAAAAAACACGTTGAAGCGGCCAACTGAGAAACCGGCAAAGAAGCAAAGGAACTAGCGTCTTACTCCCAGGTACAGGGCAGAGCAGTTTCTCTGAGATTATTGTGTCTGGCGATTCAATATTCTGCCAGTTTTGCCAGCACACGGTTGAATGGACATGAAAAGATACGTGTAAGGATCGCTAAATGAATGCAAAGCAACAACGTAGAAAGGCAAGAGTCACTCACTGAGCTAAACGCAGAGGCTGACATTTACGTATTAAAACGGCAATGTCTGTAATAGCTGGAACACCTAAAGAAAAAAAAAACCCACGGACACACACTCATACACACAACCTGAGTTCAGTGCTTTGGATTTCATAGTATTTACATCAGCTATAGTACCATAAATATAGTTTTTTCTGTTATCAGACACACAGTTTGTTATGACACACCTGAAAAATGTCAGCTACGTCATGACAAGTGTCTGATAACAGAAGAAATTAAACAAGCTAAAACGATTAGTTTTCTGCTGTTGCAATTTCTCTTTTTTGCACTTTAAATTTTTTACCTATTTGAGTTTTTTTTTCCTTAGTTATCTATTTCATAAAAAGAACTTCAGAAATTTTTGTTTGTTTGTCAAAAAAAAAAATTGTTGGACACAATATGTTTAAAAGTATGAAAACATTAAAGTTTACAGTAATAATTGCATAAATTGTCTATATTTCATTACTTTATATACTGTCTTGGGGTTAAATTTGCATAAAATGCTTAAAACGTAATTCTCAAAAATTAAAAACCGAAAAACACCGAAAATGAAAACATTTAAAACGGAATTTGAAAAAAATTAAAAGTGGATTTCATAGGGGCCCTAATTATACGTTTTAGACAGAGGGTGGGACCCACCAATCTAGCACTATGGTGGTCTCATGTACAATAGCATTCCCACATTTAAACGTGCACTACAGTTTGTCAGCACTGGTCAATAAAAACAACTAAAAAGTAATAAGAAATTAGGAAGCATTGTGATGACGCTGCCAGCGTCTTCAAAGTCTGTTAATACAGAAATTTTCCAGGGTGAATACAGAACATGCGAAAAGAGCAATTTGCACGAACAGCACAGTAAAAAAAAAAAAAAAAAAATTAATTTTAAGCAATTTGGAAGCTGGCACTTAAAGATACGCATGTTGTGAAAGATTGTTTTACTCTTTTACGTTTATGCTCGTCTTAATGGATGTAAAGTACCAACATTCCTACTTCTGGATTGAATCCATTGTGGAAATATAAAAACGCTGTATTTCCTCGACTGATAATGGGGAGGCTGGGTCCAAAAGAAAGTTAAACTCTATTGACCCCAATGTAAAATGTCCAACTTTGCAGCAGAAAAAACAAAACAAAACAAAACAGAATTACTGGTTCAAAAAAGGTTTTGCTCTCCATAACTAGAGTTCAGATTTCACAGCAACTGTAGCCTATGGCTAATGAAACGAAAAAGATGTAAAGAGAGGTAGCGGAAGTCCGGTGGGACCTGAAGATGCGCTAGTAGGTAGTTGTTGAGAACAGTGCAATAAAAAGACAACACAAAGAGCTTGTTAAACCATGTAATCAAACACTGAAACCTTTCGAGCCTCGTCGCTGCATGAATGATCAGAAATCCAGCAAAGACAGGTGTTTTTGTGAAGATGCCAGGATTGTTGGTTGTAAAGTTGTGAAACGATGCTAATAAATGAGTTAAATAATATAGTATGGAAATACTTTCTTCAACCAAAACTTACAGCAGAAAAAAAAAAGCCTTGATGCTGGTAGTATTTTTTACAAAATACCACATTAAAAAACACAATTTCCCAAAATTCAACACTGCTAACTTCACATTTTCTATAAATGACAAACTTTGTTTCGATCAAAAGTTGGCACCTGGTTCAAACTGGTAAAAAAAAGAAATTAAATTAGAAACAGGAGGACGTCTGCCAGCTCCTGTAAAAAGAAGGACAGAAGGCTTAAAAAGAAAAAGAAGCTTCTTGACTTAAGCAAATAAATTCCTTGGTACTATTTTTTCCAATTCCTCTGTCTGAAGTCAATGACAGATGGTTTGGCTGCCATCAGCAAAGTAAAATAAACGTGTGAGTCAGCTACAGGTAAAAGCAGCCTACTCAAGCTAGCAACCACTGAACAGAGCAACAATACCAGAGGGAGAATACAAACCTCCAAAATATGCATATGCACGCACACACGCACTTACAGACACACAAAAACACAGCACACCTTGTGTTGTTAGTGTTCAACTTGAGAGCTGATTGGAATCTCTTTCACAAATACTCTCTGAAACAGGGCTTTCTTCCCATGTGGTGATCAAAGTGTCATCCGGTGCCACCACATAATCTAACACATCATTATGTCAACACTGCATTACAGCGTTATTCAACAAAAGGCACATTCCTGGAAATGTTCAACCCACTCAGCTGAGTAGTGTTTTGCATTTTTACATCACTGGCTGTTGTAAACATTCAATAAAATGGCCATAAAGCACTGTTTACCGTTGATCGCAAACATATTTTCTTAGTCGATGCATGAGAAAAAAAAAAAAAAAAGGTAACTGACTTGAGTGAGAAATGCATCCAGCAATATTATTCAGTTGTATTTGATGTGGTACAACCTGTTTTATCTCTGCTCTGAATGATAACTTGTTCTGTCTGTGGACTGATATCTCTGCAGCTCCTTGAATACAGATTTTAGACAGATCAGAGCAACTAATGGCATTTTGAGTTATAGTTTGAAACGTATAACATCTTCCCCCAAATGCACAACTCACACATCTGTAAAGTAATATATTATACAGCTAATTGCTCTTCACGAATAACCCTTAGAACGTACAACTGTTTTGAATAAAGTGATCCTTTTTTAAAAACTACCACAGATCAGCAAAAAAAGAACTATTCATCCTCATGGTTCAAGTCAAGTAGACATATTCAATTATGCATATCATGCCTCTAATATAATTTACAACCTCTTTACTTTCTCTTCATAGTTGCCCCTTCAGAAAGCAGCTTATAGAGGCTTTACAGCAGCCTCATTTCCAGCAGAACTAACAGTCAGCAGTGATACCGCAGATTACAAAAACAGGAAACCACATTACAAAACATACCTGTAATGAATCAGCCGTGATGGAACTGTTTCATTAAAGTGTTCTGTAGCTTTAATGACATACTATGACATGCAGGCACCAGGGAGTTATTTTAAATAAATACCTAATCATCACATTCTTAAAGGACCATAGTCAGACTTTTAGTTTTATCATAGTATAAATAAATCCAACAGTATTACAGTGAATGATAAAGGACAAGGAAAAGCTATGAAATTCTGTATCACTTCAATTCTCATAATTTATCTTCACATCTTAAACTTAATGGCTCATGTTAACAGCAGGTTGTAAAACTTTATAATGAGGACAGATAGCAGTAGTTTTTTTTTTTTTTCTTGGACATTCCTTTTACTGAGCTGGAAACCCACCAAAGGCTGGACAGACGGTGGCAACAGAAAATGTTTCTCTTTCTATAGCCAACATCTTGAATCAAGGTCACCATTTAATAAGCTCCGACAAATGTCAAGCGCATTACACAATTCCCAGAGCTGTATCATTACGAGCACATGGTCCTAACAAGGAGCTTACTGCTACTGAGTGTTGACAGACCGGCTTAGTTTCTGTCAAATGGCACCATTCATAATACAGCATCCAGTACAGGTTGTTCTGAATTCATTCAAGATTTTAAAGTAAACACCTTGAAAAACAAGTATATGGCCACCATCAAAACCTATCTGTGGGGTACATCATTTTCCAACAGTGACGGTAAATTGCTTTTCTTAATTCATATCATATATTATTTCATATCATTAATACCTCCAAAATCAGAAACTGACTTTTGTGCGCATACTTCTAATTAACCCCCTGATGTGATTCTTAGTTTTTTATCAGCCCTCTAAGGGAAAAGTCTGGGGAAAGAGCCCAGTGATTCAATAAATATTCACATTTTCTTTGAACACTATATAGCTGTCTAAAAGGTTTGAACACTCAGATGTCCATCATATCTGGTAGCTTAAATAGTCTATTCATCGACTGTTTCAAACCATTTTATTCCCCAGCCCACAGCAAGAACAAAGTGGTGAAAGACTCAATATTCATCCCTGCACTCCACAAAAACTAATGAGGACTGAGAGGGTTTCTAGACAATGGTTACTCCTGTGAAAAATGTATCTAATGGCATTTTGTGCAAAGAGAATTTCTTTTCTAAAAGGCTCAACAGGGAATTTTCTGCCATCTCTTTTAAAAGGCATATTTAGAAGATTTTTTTTTTTTTTTTAGTGGGGCTGTTTAAAATACGTATGAGTTGTGTACAACAATTACAGTGTTCTGTTAAGAAAATCATTTATTTTAGTGTGAACTGTTATTCAGTAATTTTGATGAGGAGCTTAGCCATTAGCCACAGACGTAAGAATTTTCACCATCTAAACCAACTCAGACCTCAGAACTTTTATAGCGGTTCAGGCGAACACGGCATTATGTATATTTACCCCATGACAGCTTTGGATCAAACAGTTACACGGACTGGGTTTGTTTAATATGGTCTGTTATGTGACATCAGGTTATAACACGGATCATGTACCGTGTTGCCGCGCTGACGGTCTGCACAAGTGAATATGTAGCAAATTAGTGTCGGGCGACAGTTTGCATGAGTAAAACTGCAAATAACTGTGGGGCACAAAATGGTTTATATATCGGATGCAAAATTTGCTCAAACTGCAAAGAAATTTCAGATGTTTGCTTGAGCTGGTGAAAATCGGCTCCTTGGTGCCCGTCATTCTCGGTAGCTTCTTATCAAAACTCCCACATGCTGCTTTCAGAAACAAATCCCAGATTTTAACCAGTCTGCAACTCAGTGGGAGAAAGAAACCGTGACCATTAATATTCAGGTTGCAATGATTAATCGACGTAATTGATTATGAAAAATCATGGATGTGGAATTTTTAGTGCCACAGTGTCGTATAAAACCACATTAACGTCTTGGACAAACAGGTCTCTCTTTAGTGCTTAGAGGGGAACATTCATTACCTCCGCCAAGGAGGTTATGTTTTTGCTGGTGTTTATCTGTCTGTCTGTCTGTGTTCAAGATAACTCAAAAAGTTATGGATGGATTTTGATGAAATTGTTGTCAGAAATGTTAAAAGGAAGAACTGATTTCTTTTGGCTGTGATCCGGAAGAAATCCTGGATTCTGGATCACTTTTAAATTTTCGATAACATTGCGGTCAATGGGGCCGAAAATTTTGTTTCTCAATATCTCTGTTAATTATTGCCCAAAACTCATGAAATTTCACTCAGGGATTGACAATGGAAACCTCTGTCAAATTTCAGAGGCTGATCCGAATCTGATCCGAATCTGATCCAGAACGCGGATTTTATCGCAATCTGTAAATTGCTATAATATGCTATATGTAAATTGCTTGGCGGAGGTCTGCGCTCTCTTGTGCTTTTCTAGTTTGCTATTGTAATGCACTACAGGGGCACCAAAGAAGGACGCATAAATGGCAACAAGGGGAAGGGGGTGGGGGGCTTTATAACCAGGATTGCAGATGTCTTGCTGCTTTGCAGCGGCGAGTGGGACTGATCCACCAAGGATTTCTGGTTCCTGGCAGTGCAAAAGCATCCTCTGCCTTCTTCCTCAATGGTGAGTTGCGGGTTTTTTAATAATAGAAACAATCATTGGCTACGACGGGTCTCCACAATAATCAGTAGATTAATAGACTGTCAAAGTAGTCAGTTATACATTTTTAACAAAAACTAAACTACCGACACCATTCAGGCTCATTTGCACACCAAAACCTACTTCAGCTACAATGATTGACATTGTTTTTTGTTTTCAAAGTAATTTCAAGTTATTAATCACTTGTTATTTGTTTCTGCAGACGCCTCTGTTGCTGAGTATTTCAACAGTTCCTCTGTATAAGGCTGCTTCCCGCCGTCCAGATTTCCTCTGGGTGCTCTGATGGATTGCGGCGCTCTTGTGTGTCACTGATACCCCACACAGAGATGCATTATTTATGTCACCACATCATGAGATAACACACGAATGCCGGATTCACACAGCAGCATTGCTTCATCATACCAAAAATAACCAATCAAGTTTCTTCCATCTCGCTACACAAATAAGCCCCGCCCCCTATATGTACACAATTTCATTGGCAGGCTCTCGCTGTGTAGCCGCAACTCGACTGGCTGATGCATGCACTGAAGCAGGAAAAGTTGAAAATCCCCCAATTTCTGACAGATGCAACACTATGAACCCACAATCCAGTTCAGCAATAGTTGACATCACCCCATTCAAAGTCCATGGAGATCGACGCAGGCGATGCTTGAAGTCATTATGCTAATCATGCAAGGCGTTTAGCATCCTGTACATGTGGTTTATAACGAGAATCCTCCCTTACTTGCAACATCAACACAGTGACATACAGAGATGCCAGACTTTCATTAAGGTTCAGCAAAAAAAAAACACCCTAAAAAGGATATGCATCAATTTCCCAAAATCTGAACTCTATCTGCTGAACACTGTTCATGTGCCGCTTTGTGCCGTCAGTTACCAGGACACCGACAGCGGATCCTTCAGGTTTAGCGGCTTGTGGGCCGGGACCTCCATGAATCAGGGTTATTACTGCACGTCGTATGAATACTCAACTGAAATGAAATGTGGGGAATGTGGGAGCCAGGTCAACCTCTAGGGCTTTTTGTTTCCTCTTTGTGTTTCTTGAGCTATTCCTGGCAGTTTTTTTTTCCCCTGCTGTGTGGCAGTGAGTATTGTCCTGAGGGTGGGAGGGAGGGAGACACTGCCATATGGGAGCGTCGTTAACATAAGGGCGGGGGGGTATTCACAGTCTGCAGCAGCGTTTAAGTGGGTGATCCATATCAAAATATAGTCTGCGTGAATGCCAACACCAAAGGTTTCCCAGTCTGCTAATGTGTGTACAGTGAGTGAAACTACAACTCCAACAGGAACCCATCTATATGTGTGCATTGGCAAAAAAGTAAACATCCTCTGCAGCGCAACTGGACTTCTATGCACTCATTAAAGAAAACGAGGGACAAAATATGTGTATGAGTCTAAATGTGAGTGTTTTTTAAAAATCATAATAATGGAAAGTATCTGATCAAAAGATTGCAAAAGGGTTTTAATGAGACAATATAGAGGAAGCGCATTGCCTGAGTTTGTATGTAAAAGGTGTAAACACACACATTTCCAACCTAATTTGCATTTAAATCAAAAAACAATTGCACCACAACTACAGCAGTTAAACGATTTAACACCTTCAATTGCATTTGGACACTGAATGACAAGCAAAAGTAAACAAATAAATGCACAAATAACTAAATCACTGGTTGGAGCAGGTCTATCTGGGCACAGTGCCTGTATGGATTTTATGGAAAACGGGTCCACGGTCCTGCGCTTGACGAACTGAAGCACAAAGTTTAAGGAGAAAAACATCAAGACTTCCAGCGCCTGATAGGTCACTCATCAACTAAACTAACTGAAGATTTGCATAGCAGGGAGTGTAAAGGAAAGAAAAAATCAGTTGGTAGTCGTGGTTAATCAATGAGATCGTTAAATCCACCAATCATCAAACGTTTAGCTATCCCAGTTACGGGTACAGTTCCAGTTTCCTCATTCAGCTTTTCCCTTTAGCGGTCGCCACAGCGGATCTTTCATTTCCAGCTTCGTTGGGAACTGTGGCTATATACCAAACGGTGTACTTCCATGAGTAAACTCTAACTGGAGATGATCCAACAACCATTTTCTCTTTCCTGATCAGACACCGTTATTTTTTTATTTTTTACTTTTTAATGAACAAATTAAACAATTTTCCAAAATAAACATCAAATAAAGGACATCTTTTATGTAAAAAAAAAAATTAATCCAGGAACTACACTTAAAGGGGAACCACAAATACATGAAATAAAAAGGAATTTATATGTTAACATTTGAACATGCCTGTTGTAAAGCCAGTTCTCAGACATGAATTACATCAGTTTCATACTGATTGGAGAAGTTTCATAGATGTATTTCTGACCCAGGAAACAGTATCGTGGCTCCAGATGTTGTAATATGCAGTAAAATCTAACATGTTGAAAGACAGACGGGGCCCGGTCACCTAAGATGATGATGTTTGGTCTGGCATCGCTCCGGGTCCCTGGCTTTCTTTGGGGAATTTCTCTCATTTCTAGAAAGCAAACTCCAGAGCTGCTGCTGCGCTGCGTTCATTTTTCTCTCTTTGACTCGATAAACTCACACAACCTCAAGTGATGGATCCTTAAGCGCTTCATGAAGTTTGCTTGTGTTATTTCTAGCGACATTCGTGCCTCCTCTGGAAAATGCAGCCTGGTGTAATGAGCACGTCACAGTTTACCTGGTGGGAAAATATAACACCATACCACCACTTCTCCACTTAAGTGATTCAAAACAGGAAGTTGCAAGGCAATATCATGTAACTTCCTGTGCCGGCTTTCAGAGTGACAGAGAATAATTGAGATTCTATTTATTACATGATATCAGTAGGGCTGAGCAGTATTACCTAAAATCAATATTATGAATAACTGCAAAGGGAAATGCACAGATCAACTATTTATGGTCATTTATACAGAATACTTCAAACAACTAAAATAATTGGGAAATTCTAGATTGGTTATAAATTCTGAATGCCGGAAATTAAATTTCAATTAATTGCCCAGCCCTATCTAACAGCACATAAAAGCAAATACTTTTGGACCTTATTATCCTTATTGTCAGCAAGTATGAAATAATACGTATTGGGAACAGAACTACAGTGATCCCTTATTTTTCGCGGTTAATGGGGACCAGCGCCCCCCCCCCCGTAAATCAAAATCCGCGAACTGGAGCCGGAGCCCCCCGGGCCTCAATAAGGTGTTTAAAATATGTTTAATACCCCAAAAAAAGTAGCGAAACAAGACAAAGGCTCAACTGTGGTCTTTCTGTTACCTTCACAGCCTCTGGTCTCTGAAAGGTAGTAAAGAAACCGCTGGTATTATGCTATTTTTGGCTCGTAATTAGCGGCTAACACGCTAACAACAACAAAAGAAAAAGTCCGGTTTTCTCTGCATGGAATGGGCACTTTATTCTGGCACTGAATATGAATGCAAATCTATACATGCTGGGCTGCTGTTTATGCTCACTCCACTTTTCATTTAACCCCGTTTTCTTCTGCCGTCCCACGACACACACACTACATTACCCATAAGACCACATCATTACCCATAAGGCCACCTTCTTAAAGGGGCCAGGCTGGCTCACAGCATTTTTTCACTGTGAGAACGCGCACAACATCCTGTGATGTTTCCGCATTTTTAAAAAATGATATTATATATTTCTGAAAAATCTGCGAATAACTAAAACCGCGGAACTTAAACTGCAAATTGGCAAGGGATCACTGTATCTCAGTGTACTAGTGTACACAGTGTACTACTTACACATGTGCAGTGCATAAGTCCCATATGGAAATTGTTGCTGGGCTCTTTACTGCAACTTATACCTATATTATATTATACAATTACAATCATATTATTATATGTATACTGAGTATCTATACTATACTATATCACATTATATATACACTTAAATTATCTATACTTATACTATCATTATTATTATTATATTACACACTGTGACCTACTGTAACACTTACCGCATATGCTTGAAATGTTTTCATTGCATATTATGTTGGAATTCTCTACTGTGTAGACTGTATTTTTATCTTATTTTTTTCTTTTACCAGTATTCCCTTGGCGAGTCATAAGCGGTTCTTTCTCCCAGCAAGCATTTCATTGCATCCTTGACCCTGTGTTAACTATGCATATGACAAATAAAAGGCTTGAATCTTGAATTTTGAATCTTGACAGCGAAATCTTTTCTTTGACGGCTTCACCAGAGTTACAGCCAGGATTTAACCTTTAGTCTATCGTCAACTCTAACAAAATACGTCAATTAATAAATAAAGCCAATATTCCTTATGTGTTTTCCCCCTTCCCCTTCTCATTTTCTGTTATCATAATGGACACGACTTATCGACCCCAGTGTGTGATATTGTTTGTTGCCATTCAGCTAGCTTGATCACGTACTGCTGGATTTTAGGAGCTGCTATAGTTGACACTCCCTCACAGATTTGTTTACTGTAGCGTCTCTCACAGATTGTTTACTGTAGCGTCTCTCACACATTTGTTTACTATAGCTTGGTTTGGAGCCTTGTGTTTCTGACCAACAACAGTTGTGTAATGAGGAACCCTCGCCCCCAACAAAAAGCCTGCAGAAAGTCAAATAATAAGAAAAGATTCAAGAACCTCCAGACCCTGGATCAATTAGAAAACACTGAAGACAACTTCATCTCATTTAAAGGTCCTGTGTTTTACAGTCTTGATCGAGTCCCACAATATAGTTGTTTTATTTAGATCACAACTCAGAAGCTCTGTGTATCTGATGGGTTGTGCAGCTCAAATCTTCTATTGTCTGTGTGCTGCAGTGAGCACCCTTGTTTGACTTCCCCCTCCTTCTGCTGGTTACCTTCCTAAAGCTTTCAGATACACTTGATATGCATTTTGAAGGCCAATTTATATATACAATGCATACTAGCAAAAGAAGAGCTGGAGGCTCCTGGTATGACTACTCTTTCAAAACTTTGACTTCCTGCTTACTCGATCACAAACCTCTTGAAATGACAGACAGCCAAAAACACTGGGTATATGAGAGTTTAAGACAATCTTGAACCTTTGAAAGTCAGAAAAAAGCATAATGTGTCCTTTAAAGGCAGTTGTCTTGCTTGTAATATTTTTCTTTATGGTTCCAAAGCTATCATAAACTTGAGGTATGACGGGGGCAAAGCTAATGAGGAAGTACCCTAGATAAGACACAAGTGGTTGGAAATCAAGTCTGATGTCAACTTTAAAGATGTGCCTCTTTTTGACCCAAAACATGACAAATGAGCGTCACATCACTTCCACTATATCAGCAAAATAGCGACCAATGGCGGTGGGAGGTGCCCGCCATTTCCCTGGTGCTCTCTATGATGAGTTCCTGCGGAGGTGTCAGTCGGGATATCAGTCCAATTTAAACAATCCACTAACTTTAAAATACACTTCCTATATTCCTTAAACCACATATTTTTAAAATGCGTGGTTTAAAAGGATCTCCATATTGGCCATGACTACAAGATGTTTTTTAATTCGGAATTAAACCATTTTCCTTCGAGTTTACATGGAAATAGTAATTCCGAATTGAGGTTTACATGGAAAACACGTTTGATCGGCTTTATCCAATTCCGCTTAAGGTCTGGTGGCTGGGTAGGGTTCTGATTGGATGGGGGGGGGGGCATGTTTACATCTACCGGAAGAAAACAAACTTACTCAATTAGCAACAACATGGAGTTCTGCATTATTAGCATCCTTTTTGGATTTGTTTTGATTTTATTTTTGAAGCAGCAGCACGACAACATCATGTCAATGATTTTGTCGATGAAAACAAGCCCGGCGCGGAGTATAAGCGTCATCGCGACAGACGGGCAAGAGAACGAGCATGTGCAGAAAGATCGGAATTAATTTAAAGTGGAATGAGTGTATACATGACCGCGGAATTATTCTATTCCGATTTAAAATCAGAATAAACCAGCCACTTACTTCGGAATCAAGTTTATTTCGGAATGGACATTTTCATTCGGAATTAGGTGTTTACATGGTAATTTTTAATAATTTTAAATCGGATTTAACTTTAATTCTGAATTAAAGAGGAATTAAACTTCCCATGTAAACGCACTAAGTAAGTCCCTTAAGGGATTAAGGTTGTAAAGTCCAAGAATGGCCACGGTTACATGATGTCTTTTAATTTGGAATTAATAATTCCGAATTAAATAATTCCGAATTAAACTATTTTCCTTCGAGTTTACATGGAAATAGTAATTTCGAATTGAGATTTACATGGAAAACACGTTAGTTCGGCTTTATCCAATTCTGCTTAAGGTCTGGGGGTTGGGAAGGGTTCTGATTGGATAGGGGGGGCGGACGTCTTTACGTCTACCAGAAGAAAACAAACTTACTCGATTAGAAACAACGTTCCACTTATTTTTGACCTGGGTGGCGTCTCTATCTGCAAAACCTCCTTCATTTAACCTAGCCGCTACAACTTTGGAAAGCTCACAATTTTTATGTTTCCTGCCATCTGTTCTTTTAATTATTTCCAGTTCCTCCAAGCTATTTATTAAATAAATAAATAAATCGTCTCTGCTCATGACCACCGTTTACTGCGTGCTGCCATCTTGAAACTTTGTTTTCGAAAACAAGCCCAGCGCGGAATATAAGCGTCATCGCGACAGACGGGAAAGAGAACGAGCATGCGCAGAAAGACGGGAATTAATTTAAAGTGGAATGAGTGTATTCATGACCGCGGAATTATTTTATTCGGAATTAAAAGCAGAATAAACCAGCCACTTACTTCAGAATTAAGTTTAATTCGGAATGGACATTTTCATTCGGAATTAGGTGTTTACATCGTAAATTTTATTCAGATTTAACTTTAATTCTGAATTAAAGAGGAATTAAACTTCCCATGTAAACGCACGTAATGTCAAGCATTTATTTATGTGAATTATTCATTTACAGAAGTGGTCAGAAGATTTTGTTCATACCTACGAATATTTTTTAGGAATTTCGCTCTGCTAACAGTTTTACATGAATGAGGCGCAGTGTCATCAAAACTGAAACCTCATGCAATTTATATTCATTTAATTTGTCTTCATCACTATTGCACAGCTGGATTAACCCAGACACCTGGATCAAATCATTTGATTATCAATTAATGAGCCTGAAAATGTACTGTATTACTCAAACAAACACCGAGTTCTTTTTATGTGCACCACAAGAAAAAACAATTTGAAAAAGACAAAAACTTCAAACAATCAGCACGGCGGTTCTCCCAGTGCAGAAACTTGCTGTGTGAGCTGAGCAGTGTGGGAAAGACAGAGATGATGGAGGATAAGTTGGCAGGCGAGCAGGCGGCAGACAGCAATCCAAAACAGCCTGCATGAGAAATCACATGGCTGACTGTAAACAAAGCGGTTATGCAACAACCTGAGATCCGCACAGCTGCCAGGAGCACCCCCCCCCCCCCCATCAGGGTGGACCGCACCGGGGTCAGCGGATACGGACAGCTGAGATTGGTGTCCGTTTTGGGGCTGGCTTGTGGAGCCCATCCCCCCCCATCTAATGTGACTCATGTTTCCCCCGCTCAGTGTTGCCTGCTTCCCGCACGGAAGGGGGCGGGAAGGGGAACGAAGCGCCATAATAACCGTGTAAAACATGCAGGACTCTTTTAAAAAATAAAAGCCGTTCACGTGCTGTCATTTGCTCCAAATAAACAGCGACACGTTCGTTATTTCTGCCCGAGAAAAAGTCCCCAAACTTGGGACGCGAGAAGCTTCGCATCCCTGATGTTGACACGAGAGAAAGTAGTTACTAGAAACACACCGTTAACCTCACGTTGTGTATTTTTCGCGTGTGCTGGGGGGAGGTAGGTGGGGGGAGGGGGGTGGGGGGACCCCCCGAGCTAATTGGTTTATAACATCTGTGGGGAGAAGGCGTTGAGCCGGTGACAAATCTAAGCACAGAGCGCACCCGCCGTACTGTACAATCAGATAAGGAACAGAAGGTGATGCTCTGAATCCAGCAGCCCGCAAAGAGCCCAGAAAACACGTCACACCGCGCGGCTCTTTATTTGTTGACAAGACAAACTCCAGCGCGGGTGAAAACCGCTGGCAGAGCAGGTAAAACCGCGACAGCCGCTCGCCCCTTCGAGCAAGTTGTCCTTGCCGACATTTTTTTTTTTTTTTTTAATGGGGGAGCTAGCTCGCGAAGCTAACAGCCCCGCTAGGCTACAATGTAAGTGAGGAAGAGAGAGAAAGCGCATTCGGCTCCGTTAGCCGCTAGCGCCCATCCCCCAACCACCCAGCCTTCCCCGTCTCTGTCCACCATCTTTAATCTGCGCTACGTCTCCCTTCCCACCGCACAAAACACGACAAAAACAAAAGACACTCACCTTTAACGACCATCGCCAAATCGATCATCGCCTCCCGAGATATAAAATCGATTTTCGTGTGAATATAGTGCGTATTTTAATATTGAAAATTGGCCGTGCGAGCGGAACCGCGCCTTGAGAGAAAGAGCAGCAATCCTAAACCGCCATCTGGTGGTATTTTCCTCTCTGTGATGCAGCGGGAGCGGCGCAGGCTCAGACCGGGACACAGCTGCCCCCTGGCGGACACACCGCGATGCGGCGCCTCCGGGGCGACCACGGGAAGGGAGGGGACCCGGTTCCCCCCCCCCCGCGCCAACTGACGGGGGCGCGCACTGAAGCTGTGGGACTCACAATTATCTCCCAGTTTAATTAATATTGCGACGAGGCTGTCCACTTAATGCACCAGACACAAAACACCTGCACGAGGAAAAGATATTTAACTGTAAAGCAAAAATATATATATGATCATAAATCAGTGGGTACATGCAACAAACAAACATAATAAACCCTGCATAAGAAACAAATGGCTGTATTTATATCATTCTATATCCCCGTCAGACATTTTTCATCTTTTTTTTGTCATTTTAAACCCTAATTTTCAATCTTTTTGTGTCTCATTTCATTGCTTTGTTCATTTTGTGGTCCACTTTTGTTTTTCAGCTTATTCGCTTAAAATAAAATCTTTCCTTCCCACAGCTATAACGGGGTTAAGGTTCAGGTTCCTTTATTTGTACATGTAGCTAAATTCGTTTTGCAGTGCAGAAGGAAGGCATTAAATCGTACACACTTCACAAAGCACAACAAAATTAAATGTAAGTCAATTAAATTAAAATTAAAAAAAAAGATTTTAAGTGCTTACTCAGTTGACCTCAGCAGCATCAAGTACTTTCTTTTTTTAACTGATGGCTGCAGGAACAAAGTTGTTCTTGTACCAAAGAACCATCAATAATGATTCTTTAAAGAAACTTTTATAATGACAATTTCTTCAAAAGTTAATTTTTCTTTCAAGATGGATTATATTAAATATTAAAGTATGTTTTGATTTAACTTAATTTGATAACAACTGTATCTATATATTAATGGTTAATGCCATAATTTGGCAAACCATTTGAAGTCACATATACAGTCAGGGAAAAAATTATTAGATCACCCTTGTTTTCTTCAGTTTCTTGTTCATTTTAATGCCTGATACAACTAAAGGTACATTTGTTTGGACAAACATAACGATAACCACAAAGATTGCTCATAAGAGTTTTATTTAAGAGCTGATATCTTACCATTTTCCATGGTTTTCTTGATTATAACCTAAATCACTTAAGTTTTTACATCAATAGCTATGGCGTTGTACTGCCAAAAACACTGCTTTTATGCAGTGTTTTCTTTTCTGTCTGTTTTAGTCACATGATGACGTTTAGTGGTACCAGGTATTATAATGAACAAGAAAGTGAAGAAAAAATGGTCGTTTAATAATTTTTTCCATGACTGTATATGCATTTTGCTCTTGCAGCAGATGTAACTTCTCTTGTGTGTGTCAGAGTGACAGTGAGCTTAACCTTCTTTGACAGTCTCATCTAACATATTTTATTTACACCCGATTCTGTCAGAAGGGACTGAAATCACCGACAATGGGAAGCGAAAGGACGGGACAGACAAAGAGACAGGACAGTGATGTGTGCGGTGTGTGTGCAGCACGGTGAGTCCTGCAGTGTTTGTGTGTTCTGGTGGATGTAAATCAACGTGTGGTGGATTAAATAAAAGGACAGACATGCCAACGTGAGATAAACAGAAACAGAGCAACGAGGTACATAGATGGTCAAGAAAACTGGTCAGTAGAAAAGGAGAGCAGTTATACTCAGTTACACAGTTAGTGTGTGTGTGATGGGCGCGTGGTGTGCACGCAGGATGTGTGTCGGCCTTTCAGCATTGGTTGATGTAAAGGATAAATGTTACATCTACATGTGTAGGCCCATAAACACACATATACATGTACCTTAAGATAAACATACGTGTTTATACACAAATATGAACACACACACACAAACAGATATATGCAAATTAGGGATGCATGAAAAAAAAGAAAAAGAAACAAAAAAAATTTACCGGCAACTGGCAATGATTGTTATGTTGGTAATAAAACTGATCAGTTCCAGGTTCAGTGTCAGTTCAGTGTTGTGATGATTTTAAACTGATGTTAAACATAAACAAGTATATCAACACCTCTCAGGGTTTCCCTCTATGCATATACACACATACATTATATACACACATACATTCACACCTACACTAACTTATATCTTTACATTGATTATTATGATTATTATTATTATTATTATTATCATAATCAGCATCATTATTATTATTTGAAATAATGCTAACAATATCATAAACGATCATAATATCAGTAATAAGAGTACCAGCAATAATAATAATACTAATAAAGTATTTCATTTTATTTCTGCTCATTTATTGTAGCTTGTTTTATTCATAAAACGTGTTGTTATTTATAGCTATGTTGATATTGTGGCATTTTGTGAATTTTTTTCACCATGTGTGGGAGGTGGGATTCCCTTTTTTTTTTTTTTTTTTAGCTATTTTGTGTCATTTTCCTTCTTTTATATTACACCCTTCTCATTTTCCAGCTCTGTCCAGCTCCTCTGTGGTTCATATTGCTCAGTTTCTGCATCTCTGTGCGGCTGCTCGGATTTTATTTAGATTCTGTTGTTTTTTTTTTTTTTATATCTCATTTTTGTGTTGCCTTGAGGCTACTTTACATCACAGCCGGGCTGTTTTCTGCCTTGTTTATTTTTTTTACAGCTCTTTTCCATCATATTTTCTAGTTTTCTCTGCTCTTGCACAGGTGTGAGTTTGGATTGCAAAGTCTTGATAGATGAGGAAAATATGTTTGCTTGTAAATTTGATCTGTTAGCTTCTCATAGTTCTCAATTTGAAATAAGAAAAATAAATCAACAAGTGTCGTAGATAAATCTAGTTGCAGACTGGTTTAGGTCTGAAGTCATGAAACATACAAAACAGAGAACAGAGACACCTTTAAATATCTTCTTTTTCTCTAATCAAGTGACTAAAACCTAAAAAGAGTTTATCTTTATCAAACATTATGAAGTAAAGTTGAAAACTTTTCATAATTGCTTCAGAAATGACAGATGCAAGCAGCCACATAACAACCAAAAACACATGTCAGTACGTTTTATTTCTGTCTGCAAAAATACATGAATCAATTACGACGGCTTCAATAAGTTTCCAAAAATAATAACTCAAAAATAATGAAAACTATCCAGAGCTTGTTCAGCGAACATGTATTTCGGCTCACGGATGACCTTTGACCTGATGTTTCTGTCGAGTCTGTCGAGCGTGTTCACGCACCTCAGATCCTCCGCCTGGCCTCAAGGCTGAGATTGGTTGTAGAAAAACCCAATTACAGAGTCCGGATGGACTCGCATTACTCACTCCGGCTCACAACGGCCCGATAAAGGGGGGGGGGGGGGGGGGTAAAATGAAACAGGGAAATGACTTCAGTTAATTTTATTAGTGCCACTTCCCCGACATTAAGTGGAAATCAAACACCTGCGTTACAGACTGGAAGAAAGCGAGGATAAAGGACGGTAACGGTTCTGCACTGCCCCCCCCCCCCTTCTCTGATGTGTTTGTAGTGGCAGATAATGCACGTGTGAGCGCACGCACGAGTGTACTGGGAGGTGCTTCATCTGATGGGTGCACCGTCGTCTCCCATGGCAACAGCAAGTTTTACAAGTGAGAGCAGCAGCCACATCCTCCCAGGTTAATTAGGTTATTTTTCCAGACGCGCACATAAAAAGACACAATTCGCACCATTATCACTCCTAGATGCTCTGAAAAGGCTTTAGAAAAAAAACTTTTCTGATAAACTTGTTGTTTTTGAATCATTATTTTAAGAAATCAGCTGGCATCGATAGAATATTTCACTAAATGTTCAGATGAGGCCGACATGCTGCTGCAGCCACATCATTCATGTTGAATGATGTTCCCACGACGAAAACTTTCTGTCACAAAAGAGCGATGAACCAGGAAGCAGAGGAGGCGGCAGTTCAGATTTGATTCACGTCATGTCAAGGTGGTTAGAGACTCGTCTCCGAGGCTGTCGTCTGCTGTCATGGAGTTTGACTTGAATCTTGAATAACTGATTGTTCGATTGAAGATGAAAGATGAGAAAACGACACGGTGTTTGATTATCAGTCGTTAGATTACAGTGATGGGATCTCAGACGATGTGATTATAGACTTCAAAATCAGGATACGTCCAAGGAAGTGGAGGAGATTGCTAAAGATGTATTGATCACTGTCAGGTCACATGTATTTAGGAGCTCATGTGACACAGAAATGTGTTTTTTCCTATTTACTCCTCATCTGGGTTCAAATCCTTCACATAAAATGGACTAAAATTTCTATAGCGCTTTTCTAGTCTACTGACCACTCAAAGTCCTTTACCCATTCACACACTGATGGCCGAGGCTGCCGTGCAAAGTGCGACATGCTCACCAAGAGCAATTTGGGGTTCAGTATCTTGCCCATGGATAATTTGACATGTTGCCAGGGGAGCATGGCAATCGAACCGGCAACTTTCTGGTTACCGAGCAAACCCACTCCACCACCTGAGCCAGGTTGTTCAGGTTAGACTAGTGCTGGGTGGTATACCGGTTCATACCGAATACCGGTGTTTATTTTACTTATGATATGAATTTTTCATTTACCGTAATACCGGTGAGTATGTACTGTAGCGTACACAACGTTGGCAACGCCGCGCGGCGGAACGTAAGTGCCGCAGAACATTGTTTGACAGGGGAC
Organism: Hirundichthys speculiger; assembly: GCA_018398805.1. Lineage (NCBI taxonomy): Eukaryota > Metazoa > Chordata > Actinopteri > Beloniformes > Exocoetidae > Hirundichthys > Hirundichthys speculiger. Next base: position 230,759 of record JAGFBZ010001577.1, on the reverse strand, counting down.
TGTTTTGCAGTTGCACTGGAGGCACAACACGCTACTAGCTTATGGTTAAATAGTGATGGCTGCAAACAGCAAAAGTCCTGAAGTGGAAGCTCCAGAACGGCAACATGAGACTGAGGAAATTCTTCCCTAAACGAGGAGCCGTGTCCTAAAAGACGACGTCCAACAAACTACAATAATCTGCAAATGTTGCCGAGCTAAAGTTGTAGCCGCGGGAGGCTACAATATTCACTCCTCGTGACAGTAAAATAGGTCATTCTAAACCAATTTACTCCAGCAATTCCTCTCTAAATGATTAGAAAATGTGGTTAACATTCAGTTGTGCCTTCAAAAAAAAAAAACGTGATATACCGTGAAACCAATATAATTTTGAAAAATACCGTGATATAAATTTTTGGGCACTAGGTTAGACCATTTCAAATCTCCATAGAAACTATGTCGTACTATTTAAGTTTGTCTGGTGCAGGAAACATCCATGTTTGACTGCTGTTGCCTCAGTTTTGTGTTTTGTTAAGAAACTGGCAAACATCTGCAGATATAAAAAAAAAAAAAACAGCCTCACACAAAATCGACTCGATCGCAGCATCTGGCATCATCTAAAAACTTTTCTTAGGGCTGTATCCATGGAAACAGAGGCTGTGTGTTTCGACATCAGCAGAGAAAACTCTTTTTTTTTTTTTTTTATGGCAACAAAGGTCGTTTTTATTCTTTTCTGGAGATTAACAGGAAGATTTATGTGTTCCAGATCTGCAGGCCTTTGCTATTTTTGATCTCACCTGACCTTGCAAACACCTTTTTTTTTTTTTTTTTTTCCAGAGCCTGCTTCCTCTTTGACACCCCTCTTCCCCCCCACGCTGCCTCCCTTTCTCCTCCCTGCTCCCTTTTCACCTTTTTTTCTGCTGTGGCGATGCAAAATGCATGAGAGTCAGAGTGCTACGCTTGCTGGACGGGGGGGGGGAGAAAAAAAAACTAATTTCAGTTCATCAGAACCTCACTTGTGAACGAGGCCGTTATCGTCCATCACATCCACCTCCGTCGCTGGATCACACACGCAGACGGCGGTGGAAACAGCTCCAGCTCTCCTCTGCAGTGCCGTGCCTCCTTATCTCAATCTGAGCAGGGACGTATGGTTATTTTCTTCCACCTTTTATTGACAAACTCGCTGGGTGGCCTGGTGATGTATGCGTCCTCTCTGTCGCTGGGGTTGACGGATTTCTGCTGCTGTGCCGAGAATCGGGCCGATAAGCAGTTTTAAACAACGACACCCTGATTATGGTCAACAGACAACACCCAAACCAGACCCGTAATCCCCTCAAACAGCGGGGTATTAAATCGCTCTGAGTTTGTTTTATGTGAATCTCACTAAACTTTGCATTCAGCTCATGCAAATGGACTCTTCGCTGCCCAGGAAGGTTCACGGCTCATTTAATCTCTCACACCCTGTTATTTCCACGCGCACAGAGAAACACGGCTCATTTATTATTCCTTCAGCTCGCGGGAAGAAGCTGCTCAGCATCCTGCCGGTTCTGAAGCCCCCTTCTACCATCTGGACCTCCTCCCAGATGGCAGGAGACAAAGGATGTGGTGAGAGGGAAGATAAGGGTCCTTCATGATGGAGGTGGCCCTGTGGAAGATCCCGCCATCTTCATCATCTTCTCCTTGTCATATGCCACGCGTCTGGAGTCAGGAAGCTGGACGTTGAAGCAGCGCTGCAGAGGAAAAGGTGGAAGAGCTGGATGCAAACGGGACCAGAAGCAAACACCTGACTGACAAACACAGGTATACGACAGCTTCTACAGACAGCCCGCGTGAGAACAAAGTCACCACAACGTGAAACTTTACAGCAGGGCCGATTCTAGGGTCGGAGTTTTAGGGGTGCTGAGCACCCAATGAGCCCCACCACAACCCACAACCCCACCTTTTTTTCACACAAAACCAAAAAAAATTTATTGAAAAATAATGTTGGATAATCATTATGACATTTATGAGAGAAGAGCATCATCTTTTAGGAAAGAAACTGACTGGAAAACATGCAAATCTTTGAAAATTTCAATGAAATTTGAAATGCTAACTGAGCTAACGCGCTAACTGGTAAACGGTCAACGAAGAGGAGAAGTAACGTTAGTAAGAAGAGGATGATACCATTAGGCGGGGGTCGTTTTCACTTTCATTCTTAAAATATAAACTTAAACCACAAACTATGGATTAAGTTTTGGACATTATCTAAGCCTGTCAAATGCGAACTAAAATTTTAGAATAACAACATTTCTTACTCCAGGTTTTTGGGGTGCTGAATTTCAGTTTAGGGTTGCTGAAGCACCCCTAAAAATGGGCTAGCCTTGCCCATGCTTTACAGGATACAGCGACACAGGAACCAACGAAGGCAAACAAAGAAGAAGCGTTTCAGTTTACAACAGGAGCCGGTGGTGAAATGTTGGTTTTCTGCCACGATGAAGGTTTTCGTGAGCCGGCTAGTTTTCTCCAGCGAGGTGGAGGTGCTGATGTTGGGTGTGTGTTCTTCGGGCCGGACCACAAAGTTACTCTGTCGGTTCGGGAGGTCTCATTCATTCTAATATAAGTCTATAACATGTCACAAAGATTCAGAAACCATCATTTGAAGGTGTAAAAGTTATACAGTGTCGCTTTAAGATGTTTTCAGTGCAGCCAAGACTTGCTTTCCAGTCTCCAGAGGGCGTGAAGATGCACTATCTGACAAATTAACATCCTACAGGTGCTAATGTGTGACAGTGGGTTTGAGGGCATGCTTTAGAAACATGTCCGCTTGAATCCAGCATCAAGAAATCAGAAGAAAGCACAGGTTAGGCTTCTGCAGCTTAGGGCTGGGCGATTTTATCGATTTTGCGATATATATCGATATTTTATTTCCCAGAGAGTATCGATTTTTCAGCCGCAGGTATCGATATTCTAAGCTCTTCCTGCAAAGTGCCATTAAGTCCTCCAGCCGCTAGTGTCGCTGTAGAGCATTTCTAACAGGGTATCCAGAAGCTTCTTTCTCTTCTGGCTACAGCAGAGCCAGTCAGGAGGATGGCGGCGAGTATAAACCCAGCGCCTGCGTGCTTAAAAGCAGATGTGTGGGAGAAGTTTGGGTTGAAAAAGAAAAAGGAAAGCGAAGATTTAGACAAAAGTATGGCGGTTTGCAAGCTGTGTCACACAAACGTGAAGTACTCTGGCAATACCACCAACCTGCGAGGCGAGCCTTCCTGAAAAGTCACCACCCGGACAAGCTAATGCTAACTGAGAGCTAGCCAAACTTTATTTGTCAGGATTTGAGACCATATTCAGTGGTGGAAAACGCCAGCTTTAAGGGCTGTGTTTACTCTCGCGGCAACGTGTCGCAGTTACTTTTGATTTATGCTCAATGTTGAAGCGCGTCTGCGCTGTTATTCAACGCCAGAACGGAGACCGACAATCACGAACTAGCTAAACTTACTAAACGTATCTCTTGCGTTTTTCCACTTCCTCACCGTCTCGGTCGTAACCAGACCCACATTCATCGCTATCTCCCTCCATGAATTACTAGAATATGTGCTGTCTTTGTAGTGAGGAGAACCAGAATCGTACAGATGTGGGTACTTCCTCATTTCTTCGATGACGCAGATGTAGAATTGACCAATCAGAGGCCTCCTTTCTCTCCTCTCTGCGGTCACCTACCTTTCAGTTCAGTTAATTCAAACAAATTGGAACACTCACAAGATGTCACCAAAATCATTTCGTCCCTTTAAAATCTTTCAGAAAATGATGTAAATGTATTGTTTGAAAAATATCGATATAATATCGTATCGTGAGCCAGATGTATCGTATCGTATCGTGAGATTAGTGTATTGCTACAGCCCTACTGCAGCTGCAAATGTGCTCAGGCCAACGTTTGGTGCACTTGAAGTCAAGGTTTCCCTCTCAGCTGCTGCTCCTTCGGCATACTCTATAAATAATTTCTTCTTGACCAGAAACAAGAGAGACGGGCAGCAGCAGCAGAAGCACGTCGACTTTTCAATCTACCAGAAACCTTCCTCTCGTCTCCCTGCTGTCAGCTCGTCTCTTCTCTCAGCGTATCCTCATCGCAGCCCGTCGCTGACCGCTCCAGGCGTTCACCTGGGATGCAACGGACCTGTTTCCCGAAACCTGCAGAGCAGTCGATTTGATTTAAACTGCAACCCGAAATAGCCGGGTCCGATGTACTCTTATCTGCCGTAACCATGGAAACGCTTGCTATTCCTCCTCATCCTCGGAGAATGAAGCTAAGCCAGATGAGAAGCACAGAGAGACAAAGGAAAAAAGTAAAAGAGAGAGAGGGAAAGAAATCTCTCGTGGCAGAGGACATTACCTGAGCCAAGAAATTAAATTCCTCTTGAATCCATGTGACTCATTTTAACGAGTAATTTGGGCTGTAAAACATCACCCTGATGATGTTGAATAAATAAAGAGATCACATTTAGTTTCTGCAACTCTTCAGTTCCAAAGAGACGTTCAGGGTTTTTAAGGGACGCCTGAGACGTGACGCTCACTTTCTCTTCTGCTGAAGGAGTTGAAGGATGCTAGTTGTTTCTGAGCTCGATGACTCTCACTGCATCGTGGCGAAGCCCTCATCTCCACAAAGGAAGGAGCCATGATGTGAATATTCCAGCTTAATTAGCTGGCGACGGGCCGTACACAATCTCATGACAAAAGATAAAAGCAAAATACACAACGATTGCTGGTATTTTGTTCAAGTCTCCAGTCAGTTAATGAACGGTGTGTGTGTGTGTGTGGGGGGTGCTCTTGTGCTTTTGATTTGTTTTTTAGTTTTTTTATAGTTAGTGTTGTGCACCTCCCAAGTGGAAGTGGAGGAGTCGTTCATATTTGCTAACAGCTTGAGGCTTCTTGTGAAGGAAGGACCTCGGTGGTCCGACCCAACAACAGTGAACCCGGCTGTACGTGACAAAGGTCAGCGCAGTTTAAGACTGAACAGAGCGCAGAAGTGTTATGGCAACAAACTGCCAACACAATTACAGCCAGGCAGCAGACGGGTGTGAGGATATGCGTGAGTCGAAGAACAGAAAGATGAACTGTCCTGAGGAGCCTTTTCCTTGTTTAGTTTGCTTCATCATTTAACTATCGTGACCAACACCTAATAACTGAAACATTTTTATCTGAAAATGATTTTTTTTTTCAAAAGAACTCCAGATGACACAGTATCAAGCATTTCTCTATAGGGACCTCTAAGATGACGGTTTTATTTTGTATCACATGACACGTGGACAGACGTCATCTGAAAATATAGACATTTAATTTGAAAACTCATGAACGTTCCTAATATTTCACATTTTCCTGAAGTTGGTATTTTATTTCATCTGAAAGATGTTGTTTCTCTGCTGATGACTATGTTTTTCTACATCAAACTATTTATTTGTGGAGCCTATTTGATGAGCAGGAGCATTACTACGATGAAACAGGAAAGACAGCGCATACATGTGCTGATTTTGAATTTGACATCAGCAAGATGTCTTGAAAATCTTGTAAAAAGAGTGAGAAAAGAACAAGTGACATTTAAAAAAAAGAAAAACAAGTCATGAAGTTTCTTAGAGTTCCAGCTTGTTGTCAGCACATGGTTCAAAAATAAGTATTTGTGCTGTGATTCAGTTCAATTCATGATCCGGTTCATTCCAACTGAGCTCAAAATGAACAATTTTTGTGATGCATATTTGTGAAAAACAGCCAAGCTGAAGAACCAAACAGATTGCATCAAATCTTGAGTAGTGGTGGAGTCAGAAAGGAACCAGTCTGAGCAAGCATGAGGCGACAGTGGAGAGAAAACACCCAACAACTGGTAAACTGGACCAGAAAACCTCCAGCAGAACAAGAGTCAGGGAGGGTGAACATCTGCCTCCACTGGTTGGAGGTCTGAGTGACAGGAGAGACTGGCGTGATAACTACATAAAAATACAGGAAGTGCATACTCATCATCAGTGATTCCTTCTCTATGAGCAAGAGGACAGCCTGATAACTTGGGGCTCATTCATCGATGAAGACAACTCACTGCTAAAACACAAACAACAAGATACATTTTCTGTCTACAGACTCGACAAACTCAACAATAACACCACTGCTTTGTTGCCAACTGCAAGACCACTTTTAATGGTTTTTACCAATTTAATTTTATTATTTTAATTTTTTGTTAATTATTTTCTGTTATTGCTTTTATATTTTAATACTCAATACCCATTGTATCCTCTGACGAGTGTCTTAATTATTTTGTTGTATGTCAGCATACAATAACAATGATAAAACTTTCTGATTTCTTCTGAATTTGAGAGCAAAATGCTCTATTAGGAAGATACAGGATCAAAAGTCCCTTAAAATAAGAAGGAGCTACCACTAGATGCAAAAATAATTTAGCATCACGAAATAACTAGACATACAAAGACAACATTTTCAGTCTTGTCTGGGTTGAATAACAGGACATGTTTATCCTGTCAGTTTACATGTCTCGTCTGGTTTCAGATGGGTAAAGCTGAGTATCATCTGCATAGCAATGCAATGAGAATAGTACCAAACGGAAGCATGTGTTAAGAGAAAAGCAACGGCCCGAGTACTGAACCCTGAGGAACACCGTAACAAACTCTGGTGTGTGAGGAAGACTCTCCCTTTACATGGCGATCGGATCATCTGTGAAGTCTAAGTGATATATAGCCTTCCTCCATTGGCTTCCCATGAAATTTCTAATTGAATTTAAAATTCTGCTTCTCACATATTAAGGCCCTTAATGGCCTAGCTCCTCGTTATCTATAAGACCTGATAGCACGTTATGCTCCTAATAGAGCTCTCCGCTCTCAGAGTGCAGGATTACTCGCTGTTCCTAGAATATCTAAAAGTAGATTTGGAGGACGGGCCTTCTGCTACCAGGTACTTTTATTATGGAACCAGCTACCAGTTTGGGTTCAGGAGGCTGACACCACCTCCATCTTTAAAACTAAACTGAAAACATTTCTGTTTAGTCTGTAGGGGCTACTAGTTATAGCCATAGTTATAGTAGCTAAGACTAGAGTAGGCTCGTCTTAATCACAGCTTCATCATAGCTATGCTGCTATAGGCCTACGCTGCAGGGGGACGCCAACATGATCTGCTGATCTACTATTTCCGATTCAAACTGCACGATCCTTTCAGTCAATAAATTTGAGAAGTTGGAAATTTTCCTTGATTTGGGTCACGGCTTGTCATTAAGGGTGATGGTGGGTCCTGAAGCCAGACCAGTTGAGAACCACTGATCTATATCTGCTTGGTTCTGTGCAGGGTCATAGGGATCTGCTGGCACCTATCCCAGCTGGCATATATTATACTGAGAAATATATACTCCCTCACTTTCATTGTGCTATTTCCATTTCATCATATGCAGCGTGCAGATCACTGAATTTTGAAAACAGAGTTGTCTAAAGCAGGGATCTGCTTCATTTACTTTGTCTGCAATGGGATTCTTACACAAATAATCACTTTAAACAGTGAAGCCTGCTTCTGATTGTAATGCAGTAACGCATTTTATTTAGTAAACAACTGATGAGTCAAGTGACTCCTACAAGCGGCTGAAAGGAGTTTTCTCATGGCTGGACTCTCCCTTAGAGATAAGGTGAGAAGTTCAGTCATCCGGGAGAGACTCAGAGTAGAGCCGCTGCTCCTTCACCTCCAGAGGAGCCAGTTGAGGTGGTTCGGGATGTTCCCTGGGTGAGAGGTGTTTCCAGCCTGTCCAACTGGGAGGAGACCACGAGGCAGACCCAGGACCAGCTGGAGAGATGACATCTCGGCTGGACTGGGAGACACCGTGGTGCTCTCTCAGAGGAGCTGGTGGACTCCACCATCAACCGGTTTTCCAGAAGATAATGGTTGGATGGATGGATGGATGGATGGATGGATGGATGGATGGATGGATGGATGGATGGATGGATGGATGGATGGATGGATGGATGGATGGATGGATGGATGGATGGATGGATTGGATGGATGGATGGATGGATGGATGGATGGATGGATGGATGGATGGATGGATGGATGGATGGATGGATGGATGGATGGATGGATGGATGGTTGGATGGATGGATGGATGGGATGGATGGATGGATGGATGGATGGATGGATGGATGGATGGATGGATGGATGGATGGATGGATGGATGGATGGATGGATGGATGGATGGATGGATGGTGGAGGATGGATGGATGGATGGATGGATGGATGGATGGATGGATGGATGGATGGATGGATGGATGGATGGATGGATGGATGGATGGATGGTTGGATGGATGGATGGATGGATGGTGGATGGATGGATGGATGGGCTGGATGGATGGGTTGGATGGTTGGATGGATGGATGGATGGATGGATGGATGGATGGATGGATGGATGGATGGATGGATGGATGGATTGGTTGGATGGATGGATGGATGGATGGATGGATGGATGGATGGATGGATGGATGGATGGATGGAGGATGGATGGATGGATGGATGGATGGATGGATGGAGATGGATGGATGGCTGGATGGATGGCTGGATGGATGGATGGATGGATGGATGGATGGATGGATGGCTGGATGGATGGATGGATGGATGGATGGATGGATGGATGGATGGATGGATGGTTGGATGGTTGGATGGATGGATGGATGGATGGGGATGGATGGATGGTGGATGGATGGATGGATGGATGGATGGATGGATGGATGGAATGTAATAACTGACTTCAATGGTTGAAGCTGTAAATAGAGGAAACATTTGAAAAGCTCCCATTTTCCACTCTGATATGGCAGTGAATAGAAAACATGAAATAGCATCCTGGTTACTGGATACTGTTTATTGACTAACTAAAGAAGCAAAAAGCTTTTTTCACATGCTATGCCATGGCATGCACAGAATTGATTTTATTTATTTTTTCAATTGAAAATTCAGCTGTAGAAAGGACCATTAAATCTCACGCAGAGGGTGACAGATAAGGGCTGCGGGATGCCACGCATGCCCAGACGTCATGATTAGTTCCTCCCCGCCTCATGTCTCCTCCAGTCTCTCTGACCAGGCTGAGGAGGAGCATCTTCATCAGCGCTCAGAGAGGGATGGACGCGGGCGGCAGGCTGCCGTATAGTGCGCACAATACTCGGCGCGAGGTGTGAGTGGACGCCCGGCGGAGGCGCGCCGCGGTGCCCTTGAGGACAACCGGGACTGCCGCGGGAGAAAGGAGGGACACAAATGGGCAAGGAGAAGGTGATGGGGCGTTGGAGAGGCTCGGTGAAGGACTGAGGCTGACCGTCGGTGAAGTTCGGTCCGGTGTTCCGGCTGGTTTGCGCGAAAGCAGGTGAGTCAGGCGTCTTTCACAGAGAGTGGAGGGACGCTGCTGACCCACTTGGTGGTGTATTCTCAGAAGTCCATTCAATAATTTATCACGGGTCACGCGTGTCCACATCATTATATTAATATATAGTCTATACATGCAATGTATGATGGATTCAAAAACTCGTCATGTGACAGGCGCGGGGCTCGAACCTACGATCTTTGGGTTGGCGACGGCGCTGCACAGTGTTGGACAAAATAACAAAAACAAAGAAAAATAAAACTGATAATGATGCCCATTGTTTAATCCCAATGCTGCGTATCTCCATTTGTTTTCCACCGTGGCTGTGTCTAAATCTGTGCGTGTGTGTGTGTGCGTGCGTGTGTTACAACCCTCTGGCGTCACAGAGGCGCTACACTGAGCAGCTTTAACCTTGAAATAACATCTCACAAAACCCCAAAGCACATAACCCACAAGCTTTCATCTCTGTTGAGGACCAGCCTATTTCAGCATCTCATTTTTAAACTGCTCTGAATAAAATGTCTTCTCAGGAGCATCATCTATGAATTGACTTGGATGTCAATAATTAATATCATGCTGCTATTAAAACAATGCAAACCTTCAGGGGGATGTCTGTCACATGAAATATACAGGAAGAGGTAAATACACTAGATGGACAGTCTGCCTTGTGTATTATTTTTTTTCAAAAAGAAGAGGTGCTCTCTGGGAATCTAAGGTGCCTCTGCAGGTGAGCAGTCATGATGGCTCACTTATTCGGTTGTGTAAGGTGTCAAATGAGCGTTTGAGAGTAAAGCGGCGGCAGCAGGAGCAGCAGCAGCACTGCGGAGGCTGTCTGCATCATCCGGCACAGTTAACCGACTGTGAGAAAAGCCAGACAGGAACATCCTGATCTTTTCTTTCTCTTTGTGCGAGCAGCTGATCAGGTTTCAGAGAACAAGACAGTGAGATCAATCTTCTGAGTTGTCACTACGGGGGCAAACTCTCGCCCGTGCCCTTTTTCAGATTCAGATCGTGTCTCACCAATCTGGATTGGAGCTGTTGAGAGTCTTGACAGTTTTCCGTCAAAACGGTCTTTTCCAGTCATTTAGGAGATCTGACTAAACCAGAAAAACCTCCCAGCAACCTCACTGTGAGGCATCAAGCTCGTCTCCTTCCTGATTTGTTGGAACCGTCTAATGTCCATCTCCACGGAGAACCAAGGACACATGGATTCGCTATAAATTCTGAGAACTCGTCCTGCTAATCGAAAAGTCTGCGCTATTGATGGATGGAGAAAACAGCAGTGAGCTGCCAAGACTACACTCACTTTGACTCGGCCTGCCACATCCCACCATTTGTCTTTAACCCCCTCCAGCAAACATAAAGAAAGCTGTGAAGATGTGAAGTGATGTCAGGTCATTTGTTGGCACGGGGGAGGAAATTATCTGAAATTTTCAGCTTCCAGGCATTTGGCCTCTGACTTATAACGTGCTTTATATGATGTGTGCAGTCCACCGGAGGGCGTGATTAGTTGTATCCTAATTAAAACTTCAGGGATGATCCACTGATATATCAATATCAAAGTTAATGTCATATAAGATACAATACAAGACAATAAAATCAGTCTCACCATATATTTGATCCATCATACATTAAAGTATTTTTTCTAGGGCTGGGCAACGAATAAAATTTTTAATCGCAATTAATCGTATGATTTCCCTGATTAATCACGATTAATCGCATTGTATACGGAAAATCAAATAATGAATTCAAAAGTAGTGTAAAAGTCACTTTTATTTAAATATTCTGCTGCCATATGAACTAAAGTGTCATAACATTTGTTGTTCAAACACTTTTAACGTCAGCACTTGTCAGTAACACATATTTAGTGTAAATCTCATCTTAAAAAATGTCAAATAAAGTAAAGCTTATTGCCACTGCCAGGGCATTAATGTCATCCTGTTTTTATGAAAAATTAAAAAAGTCTACCAACAAAATCCTAACAATCTAGGGGCCACAATCAGAACATTAAAACAGGTAATTTCTTAGGTAAAACATTATTTTAACGGGGAGTTCAACTTGTCAGTTCTCGCCTGGGAGAACTTTAAAATGAAAATGTCCATGTTAAAGTTCTGTAACTTTATCAATTCGTAATTATCTGTGTATCAATTGTTTGTTTACACTTTCAATTGTCAATCAAAAATTTAAAAAGTTAAAAAGTGACTTTTTTGTGTTTTTTAATCTAACACAAAAAACAAACAAAAAAAATTATATTTCAATTTTAGCTAACAGGCCACAGGACTGAATTTGTTTTTAATATTTTATTGTCTTACGTGACCCAGAAATGGCTTTGTTTTATAATCAAAGAATAGACTTTCTGTTGTCATTACACATCTGTGCCACTAGATGGAGCCGCACTACAGTAACCAGCTAGAGAACAGCAGGACAGTGAACACATGAAGCAGATCTGATGATAAATGGAGGAATGACGCGATCGTCTTGAACAAAGGGGTTTGAAAGTTTTTTTTTTTCAGAGAGAATTGTTAAAATTGAGTTGCTACCCCAACTGTAAAGTACACTGATTATTACCGTTCTCCATGTCCGCATGTTTACCTGCCAATTATTTTCTGGTTCCGCAGCAGCCAGTAACAGACTTTTTTTTTTTTTTTAAAGCATGTGAGCAACATGCATGAATGCGCGATAAAATAAATGTCGGCGTTAATAAACTAATGCGTTAGCGCGATAACAACGCGTTAACTTACCTAGCCCTAATTTTTTCTAAATTCTTTTCAAAAGTACATATTTTAAAGTCACACTATGTAGCAATAGCACTTCTGACCAGATTGGTGGGATGGGGGGGGAGTAGTGCACCAAAGTGGTATTACAAGACATGTTGATGTTTTGACGACATATCATATTCACTAAAACGTCCAACCTTGACCAAATACGCGAGCGCATGAGTGCAAAAATGTCACAACACGTTGTAGAAAACTTTCCTACTCATCAAAGCGTCCTACCATGGCGCAGGATTTAGAGGAAATTCCTTGAAGACGACACAAGAAAAGGCGGGAAAGATTATACGCTGCAGGGTATTGGTTGGTCACTAAACTAACATCAGTTCACGCCAAGTGAATTCTGAACATGTGAGACTCTTATGACATTCAGTGAACGTCTGCTAACATCCTGTTAGCGCTCCATGTTTTACTACGTAAAAACACTTTTTAAAAAAATCATAGCATGCCTATAAAATGAGAAGTGTTTTTGGTAAAAGAGTCAAATGTGGAAGAACGTGCCTGCGCGTTAGGCTCGTCAGAACACCGGACCATCCCTGTTCATTAGGACATTACTGTCAGTGGCTCTTTTGTCAACACAGCAGAGCTTTATGCCCCCATGTGGCCATAAGTGGTGTTGCTGCATAGAGTGGCTTTAAAGACCGTTAACAGCTATAGAGAGAACAAACAGTTTTCCTTTTGTTCATAAGACACATATCACTAGGAAAAAAGACTAAATAACTAAATTAACCTGTAATAGCAAGCCTCGGGGGAGCTTTTATCTTTTAAAAATAATATACTGATCTGAAGTTTGTATGTAATTTGTTTAAATAGATTGATGTCTCTATCGGTCACTTTTTCAAATGAGCGGTTGGAGATTGAGTGCAAAATTAATCAAACCAAGAACCTCACAGTTGGTTTATTTTTTATTCATGAAATACAATCTCAAAATGCATCACTGTTGTTATAATGTAAACTTATTTCTTCTGCATAGAATATAGATTTATTTTTTTTAAAGAAAACATGGGATGTCTCTAAACATCTTAACTCTTGGAAATAACTTGTAAGATTTTGCACCAATAAACATCACGTTGTAAAGAAAGCGGAGCTGCGGTTCTGGACCATAAAACATCTGCAAACCCATATTGTTCTGCAGCGCAGTCAGAAAGCAGTTTTCTTTATGTCATCAGCAGAGCACGCAGAAGTTAAAGAGTCGAAGAAAGAGGTGGTAAAAAAAAAAAAACATGTAATGGAGAAGGAGGTGGACTTCAACTTGCAATGATTTCGTACAAATTAAAGTTTGATGGTTCAATGGAAAAAGACAGAGAAAGGAAAAGTCATCAGAGACCTGCTTATATAACTGTAACTGCCAGCGGATACTAACCCCCCTTTAAGGTCGTGTTATCCAGATGAGAGAAAGGCACGATAAGGGCACGATGAGGGTAAATAATTCAGCTAATGTGGATTGAATCTGTCTCATCTTAAAGTGAAAAAAACAACATTAAGGCGTCATTGGTCTGAGCTGATGTACGTTCACTGACAAACAGGAAGGACGCTGTGAGTCACTGCTATTATTATCTCTGATATTAAAAATCTATGAGATACCAAGCTGAATCCCCAAGACAGACGGCGTGACGCAAAGAAAAGAGGAGATGGAGTTGTGTGTGCACGGCGCTAAAAGTGTTGTTTCTCTCGCAGGTGTCCGTCATCTCAGAGCTTTCAAAAAAATGGAGTCCACTCACCTGCTGACTGGCTCGAAGAAGCGAGTGAAGATCCACCCCCACACAGTCACGGCGAAGTATGCCACGCACCCCCCCTACTCCCCCCAGCCCGGGGTGCACACGCACTTCCCCCAGCCGGGGGACGAGGGCTACGACGACGCGCCGTCTTTTGAGGACTTTGGCTCCTTCCTGGAGGAGACGTCGGACAGGAAGCGGCTGACCGAGGGCAGGAAGTGGCCTCTGACGCTGTTTGGCTCCAAAGACAAAGAGCGGGAAACATCCCATAGACTTCAGGTGACTGGCGGAGGAGAGGGCAGCGAGGGAGGAGCCAAGGCGGCAAAGGGGCTCCGGGAAAGGCGTCGGCGAGCAGCTGGCCAGCTTCGGCGAGGCGTCCGTGTCCGCGTCCCGGCTCACCTGGGTGTTCCTCCTGGGGGCGGCGCTGGCGCACGGCGGTTTGATCGTCCTGACCCGCCTGGCCTCCGAACGCTTCGGCCTCGGCCCGCTGTTCCTGCTCCTGGTGCGCTCCGTCGTGCAGCTCCTCGCCGTCGCCGTCCCGCTGCACCGGGGCGACAACCCCTTCGGACCAGAGGGCTATCGGCTGCGTCTGCTCTGCTACGGCGTCACGTACTCCCTCGCCCTTTGCTGCGCCTACTCGTCCCTGACCTTCGTCTCGCCTGGAAACGGTACCACAACTTGGCGTTTGGCGACCACGGCGCTGTCGGCGGTCCTCGCCTTCCTGCTCCTGGAGGAAAAGCTCGGGTTGTCCGATGGCATCTCCATTGCTGCGGGGCTGTGCGGTTTGGGGCTCGTGCTGCTTCCCGCCACAGATGAGAGCAATTCAAATCCCCCAACTGACCCGGTTGCGTTCTGGAGGGGTGCGTTTGGATGGTCTCTCTCGGTGCTCGCGGGGCTGTGGATGGCTCTGGCGCTGGTTGGGTATCGCTCGCTGAAGGACAGGGTGGGGGTCGGCACCGCGTTATTCACAGTGAGCTGGACGGGCTGCCTGCTGGCCCCGGCCTCTCTGGCGCTCCTCCAGGAGGGCTGGTCCTGGCCAGTGAGCGCCCCCGCCTGGGGCCTCGTCCTCGGGTTGGTCGCCTGCTCAGTCGCGGCCTTTCTGGGGGTGACCCACGCCCTCACCCGACTGCACCCGGCTCTGGTCTCCGCCTCCCAAAGCCTGGAGATACCTGTCGCCATGCTCCTGCACCTGGCCGTGCTGCCCCTGGCTCCCACGGCGCCCGAGGTCGTGGGGAACGCCATGGTGGTCCTGAGCGTCGGCTGGCTGGTCGCGATGAAGCTGCTCCCCTCTCGAGGCGGCGGGCGGCGCCAGAGGGAGGAGTACGAGGAGATCCTGGACTCGCCGATCAAATAGACACCTGGCCACGCCTCCTCCTTCACGAGATCGGCTCCAGTGTAAATAAGAGACTGCTAAATGTTTATCGGAGCTTTAATTGTTTTGTATTGTTGTTTTAGCTCTCGGGAAAGTGCCAATATTGTGTCTGTTACAGTGACCACGTGATGTGAAATTAAAATCTCTCTGATGAGCACGATGTGTTCTCGTAGACCAGTGATTCCCAAAGTGTGGGCCGCGGCCCCCCTGGTGGGCCGTCGTGGTACTGCAGGTGGGTCGTGAGAGGTCGTTAAAATCCTCGATCTTTTTAAAATGTTTTTGATTACTGTAAAATATTAACGACATGATTTGAAAACATTAATAAGAAACAAAACAAACCAGTTAAGTGTTATTCTACTGTCATCTTAACTTTATATGACAAGTGTCACCTTATTTGTTGACCCCTCACATTAATATCGGATCATGGTTCCTGGTCCTGTATGTTGATCACAGTTGTGATTAAAGGTTTCGTTGGGCCGCGGAGATTTTTCACATTTCATATTGGGCCTTGGTATTCTGAAGTTTGGGAATGGCTGTTGTAGACAATTCTAATTTTTAAAAAAGGAGTGTGCACAGGTGTGCATGTCGGTAGTGCGCCATCAGTCACCTTTAGTAGCCAGCTGAGGTCGGACCAAAGATTGATGTAGCTGCTTTCCACTGATGAGAGAGAGAGAAAATAAGCTGGGAAGAAAAGAAGATCAAGAAACACAATCAGAGGAAGATATAAAAGGAAGAGAAACTGACGATAAAAGGAGGAGAGTGGTGGCAGATGACTAAACACAGATGAAAGGGAAGGGATTTACGGCTCATGGAGGCTGGTTGGTGTGCAGCGTCTGGCCAGTTGGCTGATAAAAACCGCTGTTTTATGTGTGGCTACAGTCTCGTAGCTTTCCAGCAGGCACGTAAGCGCAATTTTTCTGGGTCTCTCCTTTTCCATTTTCCCCCTCATTAGCCTCCTGCTCTCCCCTCTCCGTCTCTCTCTCTGTTAAAAATGAACCAACAACAAGCAACAAAGCATCCATTCACCCGCTGCTCCCCACACGCTGCACAGACGGAGACCTCTGCTGAATTTCAAAGCCAACCGACCGCTGTTTCTGCAGATGCACGTGTTTCTCCGGGACGTGAAGCAGGTGTAGCGTGAAATCTGGCGGCGACACACAGCTCCTCCTTGCTCCTCTGCGTCTTGTGACATTTAAGAGAGAGAGAGAGAGAGAGAAAAAAAAAAAAGACGGCAGCAGAAAATTGGATTCAGTCTGCAGGTTCAACCTGCTGCGGATTCATGTAGCATGTTAATGCAGAAAGTGATGAAAAGGAGTAGGAACGTCTATGTCAGTGAATCAATAGTGGAAATCAGAAAAGGTGCTAATAAAATGACCGACAGAGGTCTTTCTGCAGCACACTGACCTCTGTTTTAGGGTTAATGTGGCTATTTTTTGCAGAAGGATACGTCTATGATGGAGGTCTGGTGTTTTCAACTTCAGCATCTTATTTTTACTTTGTCTTCATCTTCCTTTCCTCTCAGCTTTCACAAAACAGATGGAGAATAAATGGTGTCCCAAGACAAAAAAACACCCATCCATTGTCTATACAGTGATCCCTTGCCAATTCGTTCTTTAAGTTCCACGGTTTTAGTTATTTGCGGATTTTTCAGACATATATAATATAATAAAAAAATAAAGAAAAAATTGTGAAAACATCACAGGATGTTGTGCGCGTTCTCTCACAGCAAAGAAATGTCGTGAGCCAGCCTGGCCCCTTTAAGAAGGTAGCCTTATGGGTAATGTAGTTTGTGTGTCGTGGGACGGCAGAACCAGCGTTGCCAGGTGTATGATAATTATTGTATTTGTACGATAATTTGGCCCTCTGTACGATCAATAATCCGAAAAAAAAGGCCAAATGTACGATAATTTGACTATTTCAAATTATTGCCGGGCGCAACTGTCTGCTGGAGAGTTTTTTTTTACCCTGAAGGCATCTGTTCCTATGTGACATGTTTCCAGTCAATCGGGCTTTGCTGAGCAGAAGATACAAATGTTTGTCTCACAACAATTAGCATGATAGGCTCAATGGGCTGTCAGCATCGCCCGCTATTTAACATTAGAGTGATTAAATTTGACTATAGCACATCACTGGGCTTGTTAGTTTTGTTATGACAGATGTACGATAATTTCCCTCAAAATACGATAATTTTGAGCCTCTGGTACGATAATCCTACATTTCCCACCTGGCAATGCTGTGCAGAATGAAAACGGGTTTAGATGAAAAATGGAGTGAGCATAAACATCTATTTTATGCATAAACATAGATTTGCATTCTCTGTTAACCGACAGGAGCCCAACAATACAACCTGTGTGATGTTACAAGTTCCTGCAGTGCCAGAATAAAGTGCTCATTCCGTGCAGAGAAAACCGGACTTTTTCTTTTGTTGTTGTTAGCGTGTTACCCGCTAATTATGAGCCAAAAATAGCACAATACCAGCAGTTTCTTTACTACAGTTCAGAGACCAGAGGCTGTGAAGGTAACAGAAAGACCACAGTTGAGCCTTTGTCTTGTTTCGCTGCAGTGTCTCACTACTTTTTGGGGTTTTTAAACATATTTTAAACACATTATTGAGGCTCGGGGGGCTCCGGCTCCAGTTCGCGGATTTTGATTTTCGCGGGGGGGCGCTGGTCCCAAATAATTGCGAAAAATAAGGGATCACTGTACCCGCGTAATCCTCTGCAGGGTCACAGGGATCTACTGGAGTCTATCCCAGCTCACCTCCGGTTAAAGGCAGGGGTCCACCTGGACAGGTGGCCAGTCCATCACAGGGCCACATGTAGACAAACAACCATGCACACTCACAATCTCTCCTACGGGTAATTTAGAACCAACAATTAACCTGACATGCACGTCTTTTGACTGTGGGAGGAAACCCGGGTACTCCGGGTAAGCACATGCAAACTCACAATCACTCTTACGGGTAATTTAGAACCACCAATTAACCTGACATGCATGTCTTTTGACCGTGGGAGGAAGCCGGAGTACCCGGAGGAAACCCGGGTACTCCGGGTAAGCACGGGGAGAACATGCAAACGCCACACAGAAAGGCCCCTGTTGAGGTTCGAACCAGGAACCTTCTAGCTGTGAGGCAACAGTGCTAACAAACAAACAAACAAAAAACCATCACACAGAAATTGTAAAATATATTCAAACTATACTTCTGTCCACAAGACACGTCCCTCCTTCTGGCAGGTTTTCACAGATCGTAATGGCGCTGAGCGTCGTAAATCGTGGCCCCTTTCCTGTCAGACACTCTTAAACCCGCTAACGAGCGGGAGGGGACACGCTCAGATTTACGCACAAACCAAAACCTCCGACACACCTTCTCGTAGCTGTGCGTCCCAGCAAAAACACCAACAACACGCACAGACGCCGGGCCTCGCTGCGAACTTTATATGAGCGAACACACTGTCGAGGTGTGGGAGGAGGGAGGAAACCTTTCCATGAGAGTGGTTTGGTTGTTGAGTTGATCTTTATTTGTTATAACATGACCACCGTCTTTTATTGTACAGTAAAGTTTATTATGGCCGGAAAAAAAAACAAGCTCTGATAGAAAAGTAAAGAAAAAGTGATGATATATAAAAAGAGTATGTGCAAAATCCCAGTAAATCCTGACATAAGCAGTGCAGCTCATGCGTCTCCTCTGTCCGCGGACAGTCCCGCGCGCTCGATCACTCTCCTCAGCTGCAGGTGAACCCTCTGAAGCTCTGTTGCTATAGCGACCAGCTCCCTCTTCATCGCGACCACGTCCACGTGCGAACCTGCTTCCTGCCCCGTCGACCCAGATGGAAACAGTCTCATCACCGAGCGGATCACGCTCCTCAGACTTCCGGGCCTCTCCGTCGGCTGGTGGGTCACCGCCGCGTCATCGAGGAGCGCCGGTCCGGCGTTTTCCTCTCGTCTGCCGCGCAGGATCATCTGCAAGGTGACGTTCATGCTCCTCTCCCTCTCCGCCTCTTCCTCCCGCAGCTCCTTCAGGCTGCGGTGGAGCCGGAGGCTCGCCTGCTCCGCCTGGGCCCTGCACGCAGACACCAGGCCCGGCGCGCAGTGCTGGCACGTCCCCCTGGCCAGCGCGTCGACCCGGGTCCTCAGAGAGGCCACCCCCCCGCAGCACTGCTCCACCGACTCCAGCAGCATGTTCTGCCTCATGTGGGAGTCCTCCAGGGCGGTGAAGAGCTTATCCCAGCGGGCCACGTCTGCCTGGCACAGTGTGGCTGGAGCCTCACCTGTAGATGTCAACCAGAGCAGCATCAATTATACAGGTGTCATACAGTTATATGACATTACTGGGTGTCAAAATTAACATCAGAATACAGAATAAAGCTTCACTTCAACTCAGTAGTTCAGTCTGTCAGAAACAGGAAAGTAACAGCTGAATATTGGACAATAGTGCTGGGCGATATGGAAAAAAATCATATATCACGATATGGACTATTTCATATCACGATAACGATATATATCACGATATACCATAATAGTGCTGGGCAATATGGAAGAAATCATATATCACAATATGGACTATTTTATATCACGATAACGATATATATCACGATTTACCATAATAGTGCTGGGCAATATGGAAAAAATCATATATCACGATATGGACTATTTTATATCACGATAACGATATATATCACGATATACCATAATAAAGTATGTTTTCAGTTATTCTCTGAAAAGTTTGACAAAAATTTCATTGCTTACTTTTCAACTTTATTTTGAAAGGACATTTAGCTGAACTGTCACAAACATACATTTTAGTGCAGCAAAAACAGGTAGGTACAGAGGTACAGTAGCTTTCACATTTTTTTAAAAGTGCACAACAGTTTCTGAGAGGAAAAACACATTTTTGCACTGAAGTTCAGCTATAAAAAATAAACACAAATTATTTTTCAACTTTCTGAAATCTGTAACCTTGTAGTGCAAAGTTTGCAAACCAATATAAAGTGTCTAAAGTAAACATCAGGGTTGAAGAGAACTCTGTTTAAGGCATTAACCATGAATAAAAGTGCAAACATAAAAGGCTACTTTGTAGAAGTAGATGTTTCTATCAAATTTATCGTTGCAGGTTATTTAATTACATATTTGCTGTAATAATTGATAAAATTAGGTTAGAAACGATAGAAGACAAATGGCACAATACACACTTTTCTATCGTCCCCACGATATATATCGTCATATTGCCCAGCACTATTGGACAATGTGTAAAATGTAATAATAAAGAAAGTCATATGAATGCAAATCCCATCAACCCACAGTAGAATATTCAAAACATATAAATGCTGAAAGAAAGACTCTTTTACCATTTCAGCATGTTGCTATTAATAACGTTGATTGGAAATGGGTCAGTCAGATTAACGGTCTTAAAAAGAGGATCTTAACCCTTTAGGCGCCGGAGTTTTTTCAAGAAAATATACGATTATGATATCAAGATTTCAAAAGGCTCTAACTTGAAAAAAAAAATTGTTCAGTATGACTCAAGGTCTGTGATGGGAGTGAAATTATTCATATAATTTGCATATTATGACGTCACAAGGTGGCAGCCATATTGGAAAAGGTTCATTTTTGATGTCAAGGTTTCAAAAGGCTATAACTTTAAAGTGGTTTGAGATAAAGGCATACTGTAAATGAGAACTATCTTCAGTATGAACCAAAACTTAGAATGGAAGTAGATTTGTCATCTAATTTGAAGTAGTAGCTCAGCGCTGCTACCACTGCTTCGCCATGCGTCTCTGGAGGGCGGAGGGTGTTTTACAAACTCATCTTACGCTAAAACTTTGAATAGCGCCACCTCCAAAAATGGTTCTCGGATTACAGGCGCACATGTCCCCCATCTCCTGGTGAAAAGTAGTAACAAGATTCGGCATCACATTTATAGATACAGCCTGTTTTATTCACCAATGTTGCTTGTCCTAAATTTGTGCGACTTTGGCGCTTAAAGGGTTAAAGAGGATGAGCGTCTCCAACGGGAGGATAAGCAGAGGTTCACCAGTGTGCAAAAAAACTGTCTACAAATTGTGAAACAATTTCAGACTCTGTAAATGCCACCATCTAACAGAATTTGGAGGAATCTCTGTATGCACAGGACGAGGTTGAAACTCAGAGTTGAATGTGGACGATCTGCAGGCCTCTTAGTGACACTGTAATAGAAACAGGCGTGGTTTCATAGAAACAGTTCTGGAAATCTCTTTCTCAGAACAAAGCTGGCCGCGCCATCCACACAGACAGGCCAAAGCTCTATTGTATAAAGAACAAGCCATGTGCACGTGATTCAGAAATGCTGCTGTCTTCTCAGGGCCAAAACTCATTTTAATGGACCTGAGGCAGAGCGGGAAACTGTCCTGTAGTCGGACGAATCGATATGTTAAATTGTTTTTGGAAAACCGTGGACGCAGCATCCATCATCTTTCTCATGGAAAGATTCGCATCTTTCATTGAGACGATGTTAAACTGAATACGGTCTCCGTTAGAAAAGAATGGCTTTGTAATGGAAGAGTCATGATGCGCCAGAAACAACAACAAATACAACAATGAAGACCAGGGTCTGTTGAACAGCAGAAATAACGTATTAAACAAGAAAAGAACAACTTTCTTCTCCTAAAAACTCCAGAAACTGGTCTCCTCTCTTCCCAGACGAATGTGGACTGAACATTGGATACTAAACACCGTCCCGTCCAAAGCTTTGAGGCATGTCGCTGTAAACAAACTCAAAATGAACTCGCTTTTTAAGACGGGATATTTCTTCCTTTTAAACTTAAAAAAATAAATTAAAAAACAGATTTATGATATTTGCAAATGACATTTTTCATAGAGTCCTAAATCCTAGATTTCCAGAGTGGTAGTCAGAGGGTCCAGTAACTATGGTTTTCAGTTTTTTTTAAGTATGGACAGGCTGCAACAAAGAAGTCCTGTTTTGTTCTTTTTTTTTTTTTTTTTTTATTTACTCTGTCGGCCAACATGATAAATCATACATACAGTGTGGACAATATGGATATTAGATATTTTATTCATACATGAGGTGTATGGATTCAGACTGGGACGCTCTTGCATACTGTCCCACATCTAACAATTTATTTGCAACTTTTTAAAATCAAAATTCAGAATGGAAATATTGCAGTTGTCGCCATGGAAACTGGGCACAAAGTCTCCCCAGAGATCCATCTGTTCAAACAAGCTTTGTTCGGAGAGACAAAGGGACAAATAAACCAAACTCACCCTGCTGCTGGTCCTGAGAGATCTCGTTGTCATCGCCGTCCCCGTAATTCTCATAGTCAGGTTCACTGCCACACATGGACGGACCCACGGAAGCGAGCACACACACCACACACCAGAACCTGAACCAGTGCATGATGGGGCTGCTGTTTGGATCGGTTGAGGTTAAGTGCATGTGTGAAACATGCAGTCTCTCCTGCAGCTCTGCTTACTTGTTCGCCCCCTGAAGGTCTTCTCACTGAGCCGCCGGTCCAGGGCGCCGACTTATAAACCCAGAAAGGGGGGGGGACTGGGTGAATAAGGCTTCCATGGATGCCATTAATGTCAGAAGTCAAGCTGACAGGGAAAGGTGGGGATTATGGGTAGTGGGTGTGGTGTCTTTGTGTGTGGGGGTGGTGTCAGACGCTGTGGTCAAACTGAAGAGGATGGAGTGAAGTAAAAGAGAGAAACGAACCATTTTCAGCCACTTCACAGAGCTAAAATAGTTTTGATATCTGTATTTCAGCTGCTTGAAAGGAACTTTCTTTCAAAAACTACTGCGATATCTGAAAAACAAAAGCAACACCTGCTCCTGCGCAGCCGTACGTTCTCTGATTTGTTGTTTCTGTAACTTAATAACTTGTCCGCACATGTGGAACTGATATAGGAGGCTTAAACCTTCAAGCGAAGTGACTACAACTCAGCAGACGCTAAGCGGTCAGAGCTTAAGGAGCATTTTACAAATCTATACGGATTTATAGAGCGGGTTAAAGCACTATAAACACTCTAAAATCCCATCAGGCAATGCGTTACCCTCTGAGTCTAAATCGAAGGATTGGATCCAGCACCGGTTTGGTTAAAAACCTTTCAAGAAAATGTCACTATCTTCTCTGGGACAATCCTCAACATCTCAACACACCAGTCGTCAGTCGTGTTAGTTGTCCTGTTACATACAACCGTCTCTGCGTTGTATTTATTTTGTCATCTCTAAACTGACAGTTTCATCCATCACGTTCTGCCAGAAGCTCTGAGTTTTCACACAGCTGCCCATCTCCTTGTCCTAGTTCATAAAAGAGGACAGACTTTGCTCCTCAGCAGAGCGGTGTGTAAATCATCTTAAACTGTTTTCCCCGTCAGTATCTCTGGTGAGAACAGATGGGCTGTTTGTTGTCAAAGATGATCATTGATCTTCCAGCCCTTCTGATGTCGTTTCCTGATATGTCCTGTAGACCGGCTCCGCCGTGAGAAGAAGGTCTTTATTAGGCGCACCTTGTTAGTTCTGGGGTAAGAACTGACTTAATTCTTGGTGTTCTAGATTCAAGAAGGTGCTGGAAACATTCCTCAGAGATGTTGGTCCATATTGACTTGACCAGAATCTCCCCGTTCCACCACATCTCAAAGGTGTTCTGATGGACTGGGATCTGGTGAGTGTGGAGGTCATTGGAGCGCCGGGAACTCACTGTCATGTCCAGGAAGCCAGTTTGAGACTGTTGGAGCTACAGTCATGGAAAAAATTATTAGACCCCCCTTGTTTTCTTCAGTTTCTTGTTCATTTTAATGCCTGGTACAACTAAAGGTACATTTGTTTGGACAAACATAACGATAACCACAAAGATTACTCATAAGAGTTTTATTTAAGAGCTGATATCTTACCATTTTCCATGGTTTTCTTGATTATAACCTAAATCACTTAAGTTTTTACATCAACAGCTATGGCGTTGTACTGCCAAAAACACTGCTTTTATGCATTCAGTGTTTTCTTTTCTGTCTGTTTTAGTCACATGATGACGTTTAGTGGTACCAGGTATTAAAATGAACAAGAAAGTGAAGAAAAAATGGTGGTCTAATAATTTTTTCAATGACTGTATACTATTTTTCTTTTGAGTAATGATAAGTTTAATGGTTGATTTGTTTTTTATTTTCATTTTTATTTTGCTCATATTATTAATCGTATTTTGGCAATATTATTTTCTAGTTATTTGTTTAGTTAATTGCTTTGCCTTATTAGTCATTTTCTTTGATTTTTATACTAATATATGAGTCGGACATTTGGGGGCAGTAGTGGGCACAGGTACACGTATAGGTAGGAAGTAGGTGGTGACTTGCGTTGGCACCTGGGTAGGGTTAACGATTCCGGTTCCGATTCCGATTCTCTGATTCGATTCCTGTTCAAAACGATTCTCGATTCCAATTTTTTTGATGTGTAGGTCAACAGATCACGACTTATTTAACAGTAAAATTTTTTTCATTAAAAAAAAACTGACTGCCAACATGAATGGGGTGTCACGTTGTTTGTTTGGTTTGGGAAAGAGAATAAAAATGTCTCCTCCAAACGTTCTGGACGCCTCGAGTCACTGTTGCAGGTCCCCAGCAGCAATATTCCACCATGGGGTTATTATAGTATAATATTAACACTAATGATACACATCAGAAAAAATAGCGAATTAACACAATCCTTAACGGAGGAGCAGAAAGTTTGTCTGACCTAGCAACAGTAACTAGGAAGGGGGCGGTGCTTGCCGAAAGGTCAATTAAATACGGTACACTTGTTTATTTTTCTGATGCCATGCAGGCGAAGGTGTTTTGCCATATTAGTCGTGCACCCTCCTTTGGCAGTAACACGCTTCCTGCAGATGTTGCACTGCGCCAGGTAGACGTCATTTCCCGGACTGAAATGCAGCCAAACTCGAGAGCGGCGTCTCTTGGAATCCACATTGTGGCGAGTGAAGTCCAGTCGGCGACGGACGTGACGTCGACACTAGCGCGGAGTTGAGTACGCCGGGCGGAGTAACATCAACAAACTAGTGCAGTAAATCAAAACAAAACAAAACAAAAAAAATATAAAAAAAAATAAAAAAAAATTTAAAAACCGAAAAATTGAAAATTGAAATTCAAAAATCTTCCCAAAGTGTGGGCCGCGGCCCCCTGGTGGGCCGCCGAGGTATTGTAGGTGGGTCGTGAGACGTCTTTAAAAATAAACAAATATGTTTTAAACCATCAATTTTTAGAAAATATATTCTTAATTACTGTAAAAGATTTATGACATGATTAAAAAATATCTATAAGTAATATAACAAACCAATTGAGTGTTATTCAACTGTCATCTTAACTTAATATGACAAGTGTCACCTCATTTGTCGTCCCCTTACATTAATATCGGGACGTAGCTTCTCGTCTTGTATGTTGATCACAGTTGTGATTAAAGGTTCTGGTGGTCCTGCAGAGATTTTTCATATTCAAAATTGGGCCTTGGTATTCTGAAGTTTGGGAATGACTGTTTTAAATGATTCCAGAACCGGACGTTAGGAACCGATTCCTACTTGGAATCGTTTTTCGGTGCCCAACCCTACACCTGGGTGATGGCCATGTGGTTTTTTCTTGCCAGTGCGAGAGAGACCATGTTTGTTTGCTCTACTGAAAAATAAACCTCAAGAATTCTGCCTGGAAATTTGATTTAGTCTTTTGCCTGCGTACGTTACCTGCCCGTGGTGCCTGAAGTGTTCGTTTGATTCGCTTTAATTTGAGTTCAATTTGATTTGTTTGACAAACGGAGACGATGAGACGGGTCCACTGTGGTCATAAAGGGAACCACTCTCTGTAAACCCTAGAGACGGTGGCGTGTTAAAAGACAACGCCACGTTCTGAGTTGCTGTCATGTGATTGGCTGATTAGTTATTGTGTGTTAACAAGCGATTAAACCTAATAAATGTTAAAAGGTGAAATCTCAATGACTTCTTCTTTAAATGTACACCCCAGTTTTCTCGTGCACATGACCAGAAATCACTGACTAGCTGCGTCAGTGGCACTTAAATGCACAAAGCCTACACTCCCTGTGTTTATTCAAATAAAAATTTTAAAGATTTTTCTGAATCATATAACACTTATAAACTGATTACAATAATAATGTCTACATAAAGTGACACTACAAAGTCACTGTCTGACCTTTAGATTCCTGCACTCTAATTATTATCTATATCTATCTTTATAATGCCTGTATTGGATCTTAGACATAAACTGTCAGGAACCGGCGCTACAGCCGTGTCCTGTGGTGGTCTGAGTCCACGTACAGGTTTTTCCGTCTTTAACGTTTCACTGATGAGTCAGAGTCCCTCCCTGCGCTCGCTGTCATCAGCTCACTGCTCTCAACATAGAAAATTGCAACACTGCAGCGTCTGGATCCTATTTTAAGCTCCACTGACATTGTTTTCACCTCTTTAAATTAAATTTTGTTGCTAAGCAATGCTAAAATTCCCTCTCGGGCATCGATTGCGTCGAGTTGCCTGGTGACGATGGTGATAATCCGCCATGGAGAATTCAAAGTTACTGTTTTCCTTCTGAGGCCCGTAAACCCGGTGTGTACGGACAAAGAGGAAAAGCCTTGACCTCCAGGCCGCTCTTCAAACTGCACGCCAAGCATGCAGGCTCTGGTCGTCTCTGTCCTGTAAGCTATAACTGGGAGCTGTGGGTGTAACTGGGGAGGAGGTGGCAGATTTATCTCAGGAAAGTGGACAACCTGCAGGAAGAGACGAATGATGCTGGAAAAAAGAGAGGAGAGGTGGGTTGTTGATGCTTAAAGGGACTAAAAGGTAAAGGAAAATGTCAGCACAGTTTCCTTTCCTCTTTTCAACAAACTGGCTCAAATCCATAATATAAACTTCATAGCATCCATTCAGCAAAAGCAATAAATCAGCATGTTGGAACTTGCAGGTGAGGCGATTTTTATTTATTTTTTCCCTTCATAGGTCACCTTTCTACCAGGACAGGACGTTTATAGGCAGGTGCCAGACTGTTCACCACCCCCACCTGGGCAGTTCAGCTCCCACGCTGGTAGTGAGGGGGGGGGGGATGACGCAGAAATGAAAGAAGATGCTGGGATTTTAGGACAATTCAGTGGTTTCATTCAGCTACAGGGAAAGAGAAGAAAACAGGATCAGTTGTTTTTGCTCGTCCTGACAGAACCTGGGACACGAGGCGAAGCGGGACGGTGGGCTGTCGACTGAAGGGATTCACATCAGCTGAAGCCAACAGACCAAAAACAGCCGCAGGACCTCACCGATGAACAAACCACACACTAACTAGAGGTGGGCGATACTGGGAATTTTGGTATCGCTCCGATACCAAGTAAATACAGGGCCAGTATCGCCGATACCGATACCGATAACGATACCGATACCGATACTTTTTCATATTAAGCTTAATCTATCATGAAACTGCTGACCTTTCGGCGTTTTGGGGATTTTCTGTCTTTGGATTATTTTGTTAAAACCTAGGATAACATTTCGTCAAACTTTATAAGTGACAGCAAAATACTTTATTATAAGATTTTTGTGTAAATAGTGATTGGAGTTAAATTGTTCTGTTCTTAATATTTTTTCTTTTCTTTTTTTTTCTCTTTTTTCCTGTTTTTTTTTCTTTTTTCTTTTTTTTTTTTCTTTCTTTTGTCTTTTCTTTTTTTCCTTTTATTTTTCCTTTTTTTCTTTTCTTTTCCTTTTTTTTTTTTTTTCCTTTTTTTTTTCTTTTTTTTTTTTTTTTTCTTTTATTTTTCCTTTTTATTTCTTTTTTTTTTTTTTTTGTTCCCTTTTTCTTTTTTTTTTTTTTCCTTTTTTTTTTTTTTTTGTTTTTGTTTTTTGGTTTTTTTTATTCTTTTTTTTGTTTTTTTTTTGTTTTTTTCTTTTTTTTTTTTTTCTTTCTTTTGGTTTCCTTTTTTTGTTTTTTTTTTTTCTGTTTTTTTTTTTTCTTTTTTTTTCCTTTTTTTTTGTCTTTTTTTTTTCCTTTCTTTTTTAGTTTTTTATTTATTTTTTCCTTTTTTTCTTTTGTTTTCTTTCTTTTTTCTTTCTTTTTTCTTTTTTTTTTTCCTTTTTTTTTTTTTTTTTTTTCTTTTTTTTTTGTTTTTTTTTCCTTTTTGTTTCTCTTTTTTTTTTTATTTTCTTTTTTTTGTTTTCTTTTTTTTTTCCATTTCTTTTTTTTCTTTTTTCTTTCCTTTTTTTTTTTTTCTTTTTTCCTTTCCTTTATGTTTCCTTAATGTCTTTTCTAAGTGGGCGGGCCTGGGGGGAGGGGCCAGACTGACAGTCTACCTGCATGCTTGTTTGGCTGACGCCGCTGAACCACGTGATGATGCAACGTCAATAGTCATGACGAGGGGGTGGACGAGGGGGGTGGACGGGGGGGGGGGGGGGGGGGGGGGGGGGGGGTGGACACACAGTGACAGCGTGTCAGACACAGACTTCAATGAATTCTTAGTGTTGTGGAAGAGAAAAAAGAAGCTTGAGTATCGATCTTTTTACACGAGTATCATTCGATATCAATACCAGCACTGGTATCAATATTATCGATATTTGGATCGATCTGCGCACCTCTAACACTAACATGACGAAGACAGCCGGGACGGGCCCGTTTATGAGGGTGGTGTGGCGTGTATCCTGTCTAACGGTAGTCGGAGGAGACTTTAAGTGATACCTAATCACGCCGAAATGACACGAGCTGATTATTGCGGTCGCTTTTCAGATGAGACGGTCGCGGTTTAACGGGAGTCCCAGTAGCAGATGTTCCTCCATCTGTGGATGCCTGGAATATTCCCTAAAGAACTACTAAACATTTCCTTTGGAGTATAATGGCAGATTAGTCCACTCATTAGTATTTTTCAGAGTAGTATTTTGGTATTCTCAAAATGTCCGTAGTTACAAGATTGAACTTGTTATCACAGCAACTGGGATGATTAATGACATTCGTCAATGAACACAGAGAAAATGGATAAATCTACATAAAGGGTAACATACCTAACTCATGTCAGCGTTTTCACTTCCTCTAAAATCACATCAAATGAAAAATATGTAGTAACTGGAGAACAGTCTCCAGTTGTAACTGGAGATGCGCACAACATCCTGTGATGTTTCCGCAATTTTTAAATTTTTTTTAATTATATTATATATTTCTGAAAAATCTGCGAATAACTAAAACCTGTGGAACTTAAACTGTGAATCGGCGAGGGATCACTGTACTTTCCTCTCTGTCTGATGACGTATGAGACAGCAGTCACACATGAGGACCAGCTAGAAGGCTCTGATGTCTGCTGGACTGAAAAGAAAAGAAAAAAAAAAAAACCTGGGAAATGCCACAAGGACCGGAAGAACACACACGAGCAACTGCAGACAGATTGAGGAGAATCTATTCTTGCTTTATGAGTCATGGGAGGAAAAAGAAGCGGCATTTAATCTGTCTGTAAATGGCGGCTGCACATCCGCTTAAAGACCAGCAGAGCTCATCTACTGGCGTGATTTAAGTGTTTATAGTGTTACTGAGCCGGGGGCCTCCTGACTGATGGCAGATCAATACCACACAGACCGCACCTGATCGATGGAATCTGTTTGGGTGGCGGTCGACGGGGAAGAGACAGAGCAGGACCAAAATGGAGGAGAAACACAGACTCCAGTCAAGGTTTCTGGAACAGTTTGGAGGTGTTTGTGTGAATGTTGAAGTGTTGGGGCGGCGTTTCATTCACGTTATTGATATCTAATAACAGAGAAGCAAGTCAAGGTCAACAAGTTTTTCAGAGTGGACCATCTCTTAAAACATCACAAGACATCAGGATCTAAACTTAAAAATGTGCGAATGCATCTGCAAATGTTGCACAGCTGATATCAACAGGCAAATAAAGCAAGTCCTCCTTCCAAAGAGGAAACTGATTTGGCTGTGTGTGACATCACCGTTTGCATGTTGAGTGAAAACTCCAACCTGGCACTCAGCAACATGAGTCAAACCCACACACTTTATTTTATATAATACACATTTGTGGACACACAAAAAAAAGGCATATTTCTGGTGGGTGGGTGATTACATCAGTATGACCAATGTTACATTAGTGCGTGTCTGTTTCCAACAAGGGTCCCAGCAGCAGAAAATCAGCATCTGGAAATGGAAACTTCTACCCATTTTACCTCAGTGGGGGCTTCAAATGGTAAAAAGAATAAATTAAAATAAGTACCTAAATAAATAAATGTAATTTGAGTGTGTACATGCGGAAACACAACCTGCTGTGTTACCACCCCCCGGCAGAAACACTCGAGGGACTGTTTCATGTGGAAAATGATCTCACCTTGTAAAAACATGTAGTAGTTACATACCAGCGGCTTTCTAAAGGTGTCACAGGTCTGTGTAAACCTGCAAAATCAAAAGTTAAAGACGCACACAGATGCAGTGTTCCACACTTGGCACAAGGTTTAATTGTTTCAGTTATTTAGTTAAATGTAAAAATCAAGGTGAGGTTTGACAGGTAACGACTGGACTCAACTTTACACTGTAAATACGTAACAGTCAGAATGGACTTCCAGCCTGAAACTGGAATATATCTCTTACAAGTGAAAACTTTTTATATAACATGAATTTGCTACACTCTGGCACTAACATTACTGCGGCACTAAATCATATTTAAAAAAATAAACACTTTCACGACCACTTCACATTATCGCCCCTATGGGACCAGATGAATTATATTCCCATATATACTTACCATATATGGGATATATGGTATAGTACATTATACTACACCGCTAGCGGAGAACGTTAGTGGAGGCTCCAGAGGTGGTCAGTACCAGCTGACGTGCTTCGCCCCGGTGCCACGTTCCCCACCAGACTGTCTTTACTCGACCACATCATGGCTGCCTGACACATCCTCTCCATTAACGATCGGATCCTCGTGAGCGTCGCCGGTCGTCTGGGACTGAGCAGCGGCGCCGTTGGGCGTCATGGCCTCAGTGGCTTCTGGATCTGCTGTCTGGGACCCACCGGAGGTTTCACCAGATTGTGAAGGTGAAGCTGCTGTTGTTGGGTTTATCGGAGCAGGACCATTTATAGTCGAGACAGAATCTGCAGCAGAGGCCCGGCTGTTCGTTGGCGTGCTGGGTGCTCGCCGCTCATCTGTTTGGTTTGATGCAAAGACGAGGTCGGACGCTCGTTCTGCAGATGGCTGGTTTACAAGGCAGGCAGTGGAGAAGGTGTTGTTGTTATTATTGTTGTTTATGGGCTCGGACGGTGCAGTTAAACAGGAATCTTTTACAATTCTGGGCAGTGAATTTATAGTCCATGAGTCCTGGTCGAAGTCTGGAAGTTGGTGGAGAACTTTGGGTACGGGGGTAACCTGATCTAACCCAACGGGCCCACTGGCTACATGGCTACTGGTTGATGGCTGATGAACTCCATTATTGATCGCTGATTGCCAGTTATTGGAGCAGAGGACGGCCGGGACGCTGAACAGACACACAAAATCACAAAATATCAACATTAATATCCAAATCATAAAAGATTCTGTACATTCTCATATTCTACTGTAATACACAATGTTTCATCTAAAGTCCCGTCTGAGTGGTGAAACATTCATCTTAGCTGGGATTAGCGTAACAGCAAACAAATATCATCTTGAAAGCTGTTGATCTCAACAAGGATCTTTGTGACCTACAACAGAATCAGTACGTGTCCTCATATTTAAACGGGCCTGATTTAAACGCCAGGAAAACTGATGTGAGAAAACCTGAAAGCTGAGGCCTGGATGTCTGACTTAACCTTCGACAGCAAGATAGGTGTGTAAAAAAAAATAATAATAAATTGCTGAATATATCTGTGATTGTTCCTCTGAGGCTGTGAGTCTATGCAGTTCTTAATACAGACCAAAACATTTTTTTTTTTTTTTACATCAAATGCTCACAAAAGCACTTGCAGTAACATCAACTTTAAATGAGAGATGCTAATGAGCTTATATTTTACGGTATGTGCTTTTAGCTTTTCCCTTTGTAGGAGTCGCCTCAGACGATCTCTTGTTGCACATATTTATTTGACGCGTGCTTTAGATCGGACTCTCTTCCTGTCACAACCCTCCAGGCTTGGAACAGCCACTAAGAGTGACTGGGGGCTATTGGAGGCAACATGGGGTTCACGTGGCGGGGCTGAGTATCGATCTGACCCTACACTTGGAAGGTAAGCAACTCTAACCACTACACCACGTCCATTCCTCATGATTGTACAAAAATCCTTTTTAGTCAGATATTTTGCATCAGATATTTTGGCTCACATTCATCTTTATGAAAGTCTGCATGAACATAACCTCAAAATGCATCAGGTATCAGGTATCAGGTACCGTGACATTGCCGGTGACAGGTGCATTCTTTCTTTTTGCAGCTTGTGAAAAACCCCTAAACATCGTGTCTAAAACACATATAACTTTCTTAAGATAACGATGATGTTCCTAAATAGAGCAAAAATGGGAGCATTGCATTATAATGAATGCATTAATTCAGACCTGGCGAGCTGCCTTTGAAGTTCCTGAGCGTGTCGGTTGCACTGAGCGAAATAAGAGGCCTGATCGTCCACAAAGTCGATCAGGCTCCGCATGTGGCTGATCTGAAAAAAGAGAAACAATATAACAGAACTGGACTTTGAAACCATGAAGGAACATAAAGCTTATTTTCCATCTTTCAGAGCGTTCATGTGCTCTTTTTGCGTGCACATACGTGAGTGTTGCTGATTCCCTCCAGAACCCGTCTCGTTATTTCTGACTGTCGGTCAAAAAGACTCTGACAGATCCTCAGCTCCATCTCTGCCTACGCGCACACGCACACACACACACACACACACACAAACACACACACAGTTTATTGGTTTATACCTTTATGCTGTGAAAATAATGATTTTAATTCCAGAAATGACTCCTCAGCAGAGAGTTTACAGGGTTTACAGGAAGGAGCTATCGTCTGCTGATAACCGGCTCGTATTCGCTGCTATAATTACACACAGTTGTTGAAAGGTCACTGTTGCTGGATTGGATGGTTTTAGGTAACGTTGTGTAACGTAAAACAGAGCTCATGTTTAAGCTAACTGTATAATTACATTAAAATGACAAAAAATATATTCTGAAATTATATTCATTAATTTGGCAAATGCATCAGCTTTTAGCTCAAGTTTGACTAAATGTAATTCTTTATACTGTGCTAGGAGCAAATAAAGCCTCCCATCAGCAACAACCCAACATGAGGATTCTTCTTTCTTTCCCCTCATCGCCGTCCCTCCTTATGTATGAATGTGGGAGTAAACTATAACTGTTACTATTACTTATGAATTTTTGTATCGATAATGTGCAGGCACTTTTCCTTCTACCAACCTGGGCTGATCCTGAACAATTATTGGGCTGTAAAAAAACATCAAAACCGTTCTAGCAGAACCGCCTGACGTGCAGTGTGATGTATATTTGTGCTCTCAGAAGATAAACCCCGTACGTACCTGAGAGATTTCCTGAGCCCATATCTGTTGGGAGGAAAGCGAGAAGTGGCTTATCTAGAGACCGAACAGCGGCTTCGTCCGTGACGGTTTTCACAAGCAGAACCACTGACCTTGAGCCATTTGACCCGCAGGAAGCTGAACATGTAGGAGACGTGGGATAAGTAGTCGTCTTCCAGTGGGTTAGCGTTAAGGTTCTGACAAAAGAGCAGGAGAGAGACGGGAGAAGGGTGATGAGGAAACAGTAGATTTCGGATGTCGGTTTGATTTTGCTTTGATCGTCGCGCTACTGGCGCAGGTATCGCCACCGGCGCAGGTATCACCACTAGCGCAGGTATCGCCACCGGCGCAGGTATCGCCACTCACTCTGGCCTCTCTGTCGGCCTCGTGGGCTTTCCTCACTCTGTTCTTAGCGATGTCAAAGTCCAAGCGTTTGTTCACCAACATCTTACGCTCATCCTGCAAACAGTAAAGTAGTAAAGTACGGACGGCTGAGAGCCAGAATGAGAACCACAGTAATGCACCTGTGTTTTACCTGCATGGCTCTGTATTCCCCATCACTGAAGCTCCGCAGAGGAGTCAGGAAGTGGATGTTGGTGCTTTGGACGAACTTCCTCTCCGCCTCTCCGAGCTGCTTCTGGGTCTCACCGCACTTTATCAGTGCTGCACCTGAATGCAAAGAGACGACCATGAAACATGGCAACGCTCGTAAGTAGCGATGCACGATAACTGTTTTTTAAAACTGATAACCGATAACTTTCAGCTCCTAAAGGCCGATACCAATAACCGATAACACACACATATACCTGAGATCATTACATCAATACTATGAACAAAATCAAAAATAGTTTGGACTCTTTAAATGAACAGATATTTCTTTTTTACAATGAAAAACTATTGGTAGCCTCTCAAATATTTTCATAAAGTTATCAAACAAACCTATTTGATATCTCACATCAACTTAAATAAGCTGCATTACTTACTGATATAAAAAATAAAGGCTCCTTGAACTGATGGAAATACATGCATCAGAATTACAAACTGAAAAAATGGATTCCTCAATGATAATAAAAAATAATGCACAAGTCATAATGTACTGACACAAGTTAGACTTGTCTGTGTAAATAAACTAAAAAAAGTGCACTCCTAAGTAACAAAGAAATTATGTTTAAAAGGATTTTGGCTTGTGGTTCCATTCAAATTAATGCCTTTAATTAAAGTAAATGAGGTTTAGTAGTAGTTTTTTTTTTTTTTTATATATAGTGGAAGCTTTAGATGAGAGAGATGATGGGAGGGGGGGGCTGGGAGCGGAGGGGTTGACTTGCTGCTGGCTTGCTCATGTTAGCTCACATTAGCTCACGTTAGCGCGATTTCAAAACTCCATGGAAGCGGTTATGTTTCAGGTGGCTGATCGGGTTTGACGTATTAAAGCTTGTGCTATTTTTCCCTCCTTTGCTTGGAGCATTTGTCACGAAACTATCTTCCTCTGAAACTTTAACGCAGTTCTACAACATCGCCGCCATGTTTGTTTGTTTTTATCAGCGCACTGTTCCACAATGCTGCATTCAAGGTGTAACGTAAATTCTGACGTTCCCTCATTTGCTCGTCGTTTTTTTGGCCTTATCTATTTTTTATGTGTAACATGTGGGAAAATACTGCGAATATCAATTCAAGTCAGCAACTACCAAAATTATGACCGAGTTAACAAGTTGTTTTCTGGCATGAGCGGGTATTCTTGATTTTCCTTACTGAGAAATCGTTTTTCTGATTATGCCGACGTCACTTGAACGTAACATTTACTGCCGGTCATTCAAGGCTCAGAGGGAGCGAGGCACTGCCGTGTTGACAAAAATATTTGTCAGGATATTGAACCTATCAGGATGACATCATAATTTCCTGTTATCGGCCCGATAGTTATCGTGCACCCCTACTCGTAATATTTCATCAGATCCACATGAAAGTTCAAAAACAGTCCGTCAGAGGAGTGCAGACTCACCATACGGTACGTTTGATCCCAGCTCCAGCCCAGCCAGGGTCATCTGCTCGCCCAGTGACTCCAGCGCACGTGGCCGAGGTGGGATGCTCCACTCAAGATGCTCGTAAAGACGGTCCTCGAACCGAGCTCCTGTCAGTCAGAGGTCAGATATATTCTATCAGCTCAACAGTGAAATGTGACATTTTATAAGGTACCGTGCACCTGTGTTGCTCTTTACCATCCGTCCATAACGTGTGTGTTAAAGGTAAACAAATACTGACTCTGATTTAAAAAGATAAGTCAGGGGTTTAACATGGTTGTAGGCAACAGGATCTGGTGTAAACGTTAACGTTGTGGGTTTGAAGGTGGGAAGTTACATCCATGTATGTGATGATGGGAAAAAAATAAACTTGCTTTGAATTCTAAAGTTACACAAATGAGGGCACAATAAATAACACCTCGGATAAACATGATATAACACATCATTATATTATTCACTGAACAGCAATTAAACAAAAATGCAGAAGCAGTGCGTGAAAAACGAAGGACATTACAGCTCTATGAGAATTAAAGGGTCAGGCGCTGTTTATTAAATACATTTGATTAAATGATCATCAGCAGGTGTAAATACCACCACAAAAGTAGAAGTTTAGACGGTTTTGCTGATATGAGGCGTTCAGATGTGTTAACACAGCGCCAAGAAGGAAAGACATCAGCAATAACATTTGAGGAGCGATTTTTGCTGCCCATCAATATAAGAAGAGTTATGACGCTATTTCAAAAACAATTCCATCATTCTGCAGCAAGAAAGATTGAAAACGAGAGGAAAACATTTAGGACAGTCGCCAAGCTTCCCAGAAGTCAAGATGACATACCATCAAGTTCATTCTCAGGTCACACTGCAACACAACAACAAAAAACAAACAAAATAAAAAAACAAGAGCTACATTTTCAGACTCCACATGCTTCAGTTAACATGTTAACTATTGAAGGTCATGACAGTATACTTTAAAAAAAGGAAGATAAAAAAAAAAAAAAACAGACTGAACAGGTATGGAAGCCTCTCGTCTCTTAAAAGAACATGACAGTACGGTTTAGATTTGCAAAACCATCTCTAGACCAGCGGCCCACAGACCGGTTTAATGTCAGGCAATATTTTCACGGACCAGTCAGTAAAATGTGCCGCAGATAAATTAAAAAAATAAAATAAAACGATACGACCAGCATGAAAACTGTGGTATTTTCTATATATTATAATAAATGTAAATCCGCTGTGTATTCACATGCAACTTTATTAGCAGCGTCCTCGTAACATCCCACCAACAACAGAACATCAGTAACATCCTCTGCAAAAACACTTTCTGAAGACGTTTGTTTTTACTCATTTTGCCAGCTCGGGGGTTTAAACGGATCACGTAACCGAGACGCGGGTCTGGAAGTCTTCTCATGCGTCAAGAGTGAGTCACAGAGGGATGTAATGGAGAAAATCTGGTAATTTCTCAAAATAAAACATCATTTATATTCAGACAATAAATCAAAAAGTAATAATGGACGTTATTTGTTTTTTCTCTGTGGCCCAGTACCAAATGACCCACGGACCGGTACATTGACAGGCCTAAGGAATACATCAGGGTTGTGTACAAAATCAACCCCCTACTCATTAACTTAATCTATCCCACAGTTCTTCATGAATAGTGTAATCAATCGTTTTATATGTGTGACTGCAGTGAACAGCGTCGACAAAAATAACAATAATGTCTGAAAATTCATTCCTATGAGTTCAAGTCAATGTTCCTCCCCTACATAGAACTCAAAACATAGTGAATGTTGAATAAAGCACTATAATTGTGAGTAGGAGGTGATTTTTGATACAATATAGCTTTTTTTTTTTTTTTAATTACAAAAATAATTCCTGGTGCCATAACTCATAGAACTGTTCCAAACATTTATGAAAAGATATTACTACAGGGTTTAGGAGAGCCTGTTGTAGTGCTGGGCGATATGGAAAAAATCACATATCACAATATAGACTATTTTATATCACGATAACGATATATATCACGATATACCATAATAAAGTATGTTTTCAGTTATTCTCTGAAAAGTTTGACAAAAATTTCATTGCTTACTTTTCAACTTTATTTTGAAAGGACATTTAGCTGAACTGTCACAAACATACATTTTAGTGCAGCAAAAACAGGTAGGTCCAGAGGTACAGTAGCTTTCACATTTTTTTTAAAAGTGCACAATAGTTTCTGAGAGGAAAAACCACATTTTTGCACTGAAGTTCAGCTATAAAAAATAAACACAAATTATTTTTCAACTTTCTGAAATCTGTAACCTTGTAGTGCAAAGTTTGCAAACCAATATAAAGTGTCTAAAGTAAACATCAGGGTTGAAGAGAACTCTGTTTAAGGCATTAACCATGAATAAAAGTGCTAACATAAAAGGCTACTTTGTAGAAGTAGATATGATTCTATCAAATTTATCATTGCAGGTTATTTAATTACATATTTGCTGTAATAATTGATAAAATTAGGTTAGAAACGAGACAATAGAAACGATAGAAGAGAAATGGCATGATACACAATTTTCTATCGTCCTCACGATATGTATCGTCATATTGCCCAGCACTAGCCTGTTGTATAGAGGGGAACGGCGGCCATGCTGGTAGCTACAAAAGTGAATAATAAAAGAGAGGTGTTTACCATTTATAAATCAGTAAGCACTTTAGTGCAGTTAATTTATTCACATAAAACTGTTCCAATTCTGATCCATTTAACATTTAAGGGTGTGTCTTAGGATGCTAAACAGTGATTCAGGAACTGTCACCTGGACTGGGCTGCAGCAGAGCCTCTGTCTGGGAGATGATCTGGTCCGTCCATGTTTTGGTGGCGTCTGCCCGGACCAGGAGCTCCTCCAGTCCGGGCTCCAGCTCGGTCCTGTCGGCCTGGCCGAGGTTTTCTCCGGTGTACTGGGGCGACACAAACCCAGAAAAACTGATATGACCTTCACGTTTAATCGAAACCGCTCACAGTTAAGCTAAAGTAAAGCGTTCATTTTTATTAAAGCAATTATTTATTTATTTTGTTACCTGTACAGCGCGGTTGATGAACTGACCAGCATCCACAGCCAACTGCGTCACATCCATGACGGAGTCGTGAAGGTCGACCACCGTCTGAGGCGGACCTGCCTGACGTTAACGTTTAACGGTCGCGCGGGGCTGAGCTGGCTGCTACAACATCAAAGACGGCTTAATGACCCCGGCATAGACTTAACCTGCTGACCGTTACCGGCGACCGGCCGTTCAATACGCACCTGCGTGTGATGTTCATGTCATAATCCACCGGTTACCGAGATTCCGTGTATTTTGTAGTCTGTATATCATTTTTAACCTCGTATTTAGTTTACAGCCTGAGGGAATTAGTAAAATAGGTCCCTGCTGAGATGATGGCCACTTGTCACCTCATCTTTTAGGGTTTTTAAATCTATTCGTCACACCGTGAGGATATTGTTCAGACTTTTTATTTATTTAACGTATTTTTATAACAGCTAGTAACATTTTCAACGATGAAACAGAAGATTCATGAGTTGTTTAAAATTATATAAATTAAATTAAATTAAAGAACGTAGAAAATGTACCGATGTAAAACGTTAATCACAACATCCGGTTTGTGGTTTTCAAAATAAAAGCCAGTCTGTACTGTTCTACACTTCTTTTACGCTAAATATGACACGATGCATCCAGTGAGGCGGTTACGATTTTAAGATTTCTACAGTGAATGGTGAAAAAGTCATTAATCTCCAACCATTGAAGGCTGCTATCCCAAAGCAAGTTGCCAAAACAGCCATATATTGACAAAAAAGGAGAAAGATTATGATAAAAAATACTGTAATGTCCTGGGTGTCTGAACCCATGACTGCGCAACAAAAATAATGGCAAACTGAAGAGAATATCACATGTCACGACAAGTCAATAGTTCCCTCATTCAGTCCTCAGTCAGCTTCTTAAACAAAGACTGTGTCTGGAGAAAATAAAGGTTTAGCTGAGAGCGCCAGGAGTAAAACAGAGAGACAGAGGATTAGATCAATTAGCTGACAGCAGGGAGCGCTTCTGTGGATCTCAAGAGGGTTAAGGGATTAAAAGACACACTTAGAAACGTTTACCTGAAAAATCAAAGCTGCAAAACAAATCTTTTATTACAAGACTATGTACAAAAAAAATACAAAAGAAAAATGAAGCGTCAACAATTTCAACAGAACAGATAACTTTAAGAAATTAAAGGCAACTTCAGAATGAATATTATCAAGATTTTTACATCAAACAGTCAACAGAGCAGGAACAGTTTAACAGAAGGCATCTGTATAACTGGGTTTGCCTCTGGGAGTGTTTCTACAGATATGGACCCCAGCCCAAATACATCTGACACAGCAGTTTGTCATCGGTGGCCTCTTGGATCAGGTAGTGTACGTGTCCTTCAATGGACAGAGGTAGACCCAGAACTTTGTTTCGGCTCTTTATCACCCCCTGTAGACGCTGCTCGATTTCACACACGTGCGTTTTAGCCTGGCAGAGACGGATGAGAGCGTCGGTGAGTCTTTATCAAGACTGAATCCTGCAAGGAATATGTAAGGAAATACACACCTTTTCATTAACTATCTCGCCTGTCTCGCTGGCCTGGGTTTTTGACAGACCTTTGGCTTGTTTACTCCACTCAACCAGCGGGTCATGCAGGAAGGTCTTAAGAACACTTAAAGAGAAAAAGAAAAACAACTAAAAAGTGTTATCTGAAAGTGGAGAGCTCATGAGTGAGTTTGTGAC
Organism: Hirundichthys speculiger; assembly: GCA_018398805.1. Taxonomy (NCBI): domain Eukaryota; kingdom Metazoa; phylum Chordata; class Actinopteri; order Beloniformes; family Exocoetidae; genus Hirundichthys; species Hirundichthys speculiger. The sequence continues at coordinate 190,281 of JAGFBZ010001577.1, read as the reverse complement.
AGAAATCTTCCAGCCATCTTTTGGTACAGTTATCCTCATAAAAATGTGCCAATTTTAATAATTGCTTATTTTTGATTATTATTTGAGTGTACCTCATGAGTGGCTCTCTCTGGTCTCTCATTAATCTTATTGTGACCTCACAGGCCTGTCTAAACAGGCCCTCGGTACCCATGGGCCCCATAGCATGGACCATGTTTTGGGTCAGACGGAAAGGAACCACCTCAGGCACGTCAAATGTCTCCCCCTAGTGGATAGAAAGAGAATTGCATTACAGAAATTTAGGGGAAACAGGGAAGAGATTTTAAGTTTTCTATACAAAAAATTAGAAATATTGTTCTATAAATGATCCGTCTTATACATCTGAGGCAAAGCCTGACCTTGTTGAACAGGCAGTTGAAGTCCACATGAACGGATTCTCCGGTGAAAGCGTCAAAGAGGATGTTTTCTCCATGGCGATCTCCCAGACCCAGGATGTAGCCGACCATGGACATCACAGCCGTGGAGCGACAGTACGCAGAGCGACTGCTGTACCTGTGATCGAACCCAAATAAATACATCCAGAATGGACATTAAACGTCTTTTCTCAAGGAAATCAACTTCCATTTACGCCAGGGTTCGTACAATGATGCAATGATATAATTCTGGAGAACCACGGCATACCATGAAGTTGGGTCAGGGAACGTCCGGAGGAACCACTCATAGAAGACTGGGGGATGCCGAGCGCACAGCACCTCCTTGTGGATTCGTAGTTTCTCCTCTAAAGGAGCCGTCTTTGGTAGGATGAGCTTCCTCAGCTCCTTCCCTGATACGTAGACTCCTTAAAAAAATGCAGACGTAAACCATCAGATTATTTGACCATATTTAACGGCTGATTTCACAGGATCTCCAGGTGACGTTACCTCTCTCTTTATACAGCTTGGTGAGGATGTGCCGCAGCCCGGCGGTGTTGCTGACCCATTCAATGATGCCACACTCCTCATTGAGGGGAATCACAGCATACGTGCGGATGTGCAGCTCCCTTCGCCTCGATTCTGCATCTTTACGGAGGCACTGCACACAGAAAACACGAACACTAGCAAAGCTGCTCCTCCAACTTTCTTTCTTTTTTTTTTTTTTGAGTATTTTAAGTCAAATTATTATTTATTCCTATGCAATATAATGGCATCCATACAACAGCCTTGAACTGAATATCATTTTGTTAATTTGTTGTTCAAACACTTTTAACATCAACACTTGTCAGTAACACATATTTAGTGTAAATCTTATCTTAAAAAAATGTAAAATAAAATAAAGCTTATTGCCACTGCCAGGGCATTTTTATGAAAAAAGAAAAAAATCTACAAACAAAATCCAACAAAATGATTGTGTCTCAGCACAATCAGAACATTAAAACAGGTAATTTCTGAGGTAACAGCAGAAACTTTTAACGGGGAGTTCAACTTGTCAGTTGTTACAAATAACCCTAATTTCTGTCAAATCCTCCTTCTGGGAGAACTTTAAAATGAAAATGTCCACGTGAAAGTTCAGTAACTTTACCAATCCGTAATTTTTTTTTTTCTGTTTTATTTAATCGAACACAAAAATGCCTGTTTTTTTATATTTCAATTTTAGCAAACAGGCCGCGGGACTGAATTTGTTTTTAATATTTTATTGTCTAGTTTACGTGACCCAGAAATGGCTTTGTTTTATAATCAAGGAACAGACTTTCTGTTGTCATTAGACATCTTTGCCACTAGATGGACCTTGTAAGTACAGTAACCTTACCAATCTGTGTTATCATTCATTCTTTTAATTTTGAATTGTCAATCCAAAAAAAAAAAAAAAGAAAGAAAGAAAAAAAAAGTGACATTTTGTTACAGTTTTCGTTTTTTTAATCTAACCCAAAAAAAAAAAAAAAACCAAAAAACCGCAAAAAATGCCTGTTTTTTTTTTTTTTTTTATATTTCAATTTTAGACTTGGATCAAAAATACGTAATTAAAAAACGGGCCACAGAACTGAATTTGTTTTATAATGGAGGACTGGACTTTCTGTTGTCATTACACATCTGTGCCACTAGATGGAGCCGCACTGCAGTAACCAGCTAGAGAACAGCAGGACAGTGAACACATGGAGCAGATCTGATGGAACATGGAGGAATGATGCGAAAGTTTTGTTGCAGTCCAGAATTTTTTTTTTTTAAACAGAATTGTTAATATTGCTACCTGAGTTGCTACCTGAACTGTAAAGTTCACGTATTTTTACCGTTCTCCATGTCTATTTTAGCTTTTCCTTATGTTTACTGTTTTCCGGTTCCGCAGCAGCCAGTAACAGACTTTTCAAAACAAAAGCATGTGAGCAACGTGCGTTAACGTGCGATAAAATAAATGTCGGCGTTTATAAATCAATGCGTTAACGTGATAATAACACGTTAACTTGCCCAGCCCTAAAAAATATATAATAAAATAAGAGTAAGAATGCTAGATCTAAAGCTAGGGATATTGGTGGTATCATGTTGGATATAGAACATAGAAAAGTTTAATAATGCCACATTTTTTACCTCTATAGGTATAAATAAGACAGACAGATCAGTCAAATGCTCCACCGACCTTGTTGATGAGGCAGTTGAACTCCATGAGCCTGCAGTCTTTCCTCAGATCATCTTTAGGTTTGCACATCATGGTGTAACTCCGGCCATCTGAGCCCTTCAGGCTAATCTTCTTGGGCTTCTGTAAGGAGGCCAGAATCTCCACCTAAAACACACACATCTGTCTCAATATTTCTCACTTTCATCGACAGTGCACTCCCTAGCCCCTCACAAAGGAACCTCAACCCTTACCCTTCAAAGACGACCGCTAAAACCAAGTTTTTAGCTCCAGAAATGATTTTAAACTGTTCAGTCCCTACGTTTACGTACGTGTCCTGCCAGGTTTGGTCCCCATAATGAAATAAAAACATGCCCGCACGCAGAAAGGGCCGTTACCATGTCAAGGTGAGTCTCTGTTAACATGTTCCCGGCGAGACACGGCAGCTCCCTGAATGCTAAAAAAAAAAAAAGACCACATTCAACACCCTCTCCGTCTTACAGCATCTTCAAATCCATCCAGGTACGCCCAGTGTCCGGGGAAAGCGTCGTGCTGCGTGTGCGCCCCGCCAGTCGAGGGCAGCGTCGGGATGAGGACGGACTGCAGCGGGATCAGGATCTGGCTGAAGGTCGGCTCCTCCACCAGACGCTTCAGCAGCTTGAAGTGGACGCCCATGCTGAGGGTGGTGCTGTTCCCGTCCACCTGGCAGACACATTCAGAGCATTTGTGTTCTCAAATTTGATTCCAATTACGTCCATTTTTTAAATAACGTGCGTGCGTTTGCGTACCGGTTTGTTGCAAAGCTCCAGCAGCTTGTCGGTCAGTCTGGTGGCATCTCCAATAAACTTCTCCAGAGACTGTTTTAGACTCATGGCGTTTTTAAGGATCTGATTACAGCGGTTCATACGCATGGGGTAGGACGACTGGAAAACGAAGAGGCGAGAACACACAAGAGATTCTTAAAAAAAAATAAATAAATAAATGTAATAATTTTGCAAGTGCTGACAGAACAGCTGTTGAAATAATCACACACACGCCCACCTTGGAGACGGCAGTCATCAGCCACATGGCCTGCTGGGGGTACGCGAGGAACACTTTGGCCACGATGGTCATGAGGACAGTGAAGACCTCGTTGCTGGAGTGGCACACCCTGGAGATGAGCTGGGAGAAGGCGGTGAGGAACTGGTACGGCGCCAGATTCGAGCAGTGATCGCTGACGACCGCGTTGATTTTGCTGAGCTCCTGTCGCATCTGTCTGTCGGCTCGGCCGGCTGTGGAGGAGGCACGAGGGCAGGGAATGTAAAGTACGGGACAGTTTCGGTGAAAATATCTTTACTGGGAGCTTCTGAGTCCTCTCCGCTACTCACCCTTCTCACATTCGCACACTTTGGCACCGAAATCCAACCAAAGGGACAGCATGCGAGGCATGGCCTGGTAGATGTACTGGTTTCCAAACTGCAGAGCTCTGAGAGGGAATGAGTTTATAAACTTGATTATTACTGAAGAAGCAGTTGAGTGAAAACCCCAAACCTGTCTGCATGTGAGCAGAAAGAGCGACGACTCACTTCCCAAAGTATGTGACGATGTATCGGATCAGGTTCCCTTGTTTCTCCATCTTGTTATCGGTCACCATTGGCATCACTTTGTCGTAGTACTTCGCGAGGTAAAAGTTCCCGTCCTCCCACTCTGGAAGGAGGTTGGTCACATCCTGAAAAAAAAAAGTAAAGGGAATTCTCTTGTGGGCTTCTCACATTTAAAATCATATCTGGTGCTTCTAAAAGGTATGAGAAAGCTACCAGGTGCATCTGTATAAACTACAGTAAAACACCCAGCAGAAAATATTAAGGGAGCTCATGCGGGCCGGTACCTTGTAGGCTTTCATGATGGCATTAGATTCAAAGTTGGCCGTCTCCTCCATGAAGCGTCCCACCAGCAGCATGGCTTTGCCTTTAGTCTGCAGGCTGCGAGGGTCCGACAGGGGCTCATCGTCGGGGAAACACTGGGCCACGCCCTTCTGCAGTACGATCAAGGCCTGGTGGACATCACCCTGATAACACAGCAACACAGAGGAGTGCAAAACGTTAATACCAGCTGAAAGACGGGCGGTTTCGTGAAGCGGCCTGCTTCATACGGTGTGTCTGAAGGTTACCTTGGACCAGAGCCACTTGGCCCTCTCTGTGACCAGCTCGGCCAGATGTGTGTTATCTGCGTTCAGAAGAGCGTTGAAGGCTGTCTGGTGGTGTCCCGCCTTCCTGGCCACTCTGGCGCTCTGGAGCCAGCACTCGCCCACCAGCTCCTGACTCACAGGCCTGCAGAGCAAGAAACAGGTTAACTGAGAATAATCAGTACCCGTACGTTCAATATAGTCCATACTGATGTGGAAAGAAAATAAGAGATTAATAAATAAATAAAAAAAGAGAGGAGATAAAAGAGTAAGGATGCAGTTTTTTAAAACTGATACTGATAACCGATAACTTTCAGCTCCTAAAGGCCGATACCGATAACACAAATATACCTAAGATCATTACATCAATACTATGAACAAAACCAAAAGCAGTTTTGACTCTTTAAATTAACAGATATTTATTTTTTCCAATGAAAAACTATTGGCAAGCCTCTCAAACATTTTCGTAAAGCTAAAATCTCACATCAACTTAAATAAGGTTCATTACTGACTGATAAAAAAAAAAATAAAGGCTCTTTGAACTGATGGAAATACATGCATCAGAATTACTAACTGAAAAAATACATTCCTGAATTACAATAAAAAATAATGCGCAGTGCATAATGTACTGATACAAGTTAGATTTGTCTGTGTAAATAAACTGAAAAAGTGCACTCCATAGTAACAAAAAAATACATTTAAAGCATTTTGGCTTGTGGTTCCATTCAAATGAAAGTTAATTAAAGTAAATAAGGTTTGGTAGTTTTTTTTTTTTTAATCTTATGGAAGCTTTAGATGAGAGAGATGATGGCAATGAGCAGAGAAGAGAGGAGGGGTTGACTTGCTGCTGGCTTGCTCATGTTAGCTCACATTAGCTCACGTTAGCGTAATTTCAAAACTCCATGGAAGTGATGGTTATGTTTCCTTTCCTTTCCTTAACCATTATTTATACAGGTAAGACACATTGAGATCATGATCTCATTTTCAAGTGTGACCTGTTCAATAATAAATCACAATAAAATACATATAAAACAATCAATATAGTTATAAAAAATAAAATAAAATAATAAAAAAAAAAACATAAAATATTTTTGACGAGGCAGCCGGCAGTTTCAGGTGGCTGATCAGGTTTGACGTATTAAAGCCTCCTTCCCTTGGAGCATTTGTCACAAATAACCAGCGAACTATCTTCCTCTGAAACTTTAACGAAGTTCCATACAATCGCCACCATGTTTTTTTTTTTTTTTTTTTTTAATAAGCGTACTGTGCTGCAATGCTGCATTCAAGGTGTAACGTAAATTCCTCCGTTCCCTCGTTTTCTAGTCTAGTCTTTTGGCCTTATCTATTTTTTCTATTTTGTATGTGTAACATGTGGGAAAATACTGCGAATATCAATTAAAATCAGCAACTACCAAAATTATGACCGAGTTAACGAGTTGTTTTGTGGCATGAGGGGGTGTTCTTGATTTTTTGCTTACTGAGAAATGGTTTTTCTGGTTATGCCGACGTCACTTGAACATAACATTCACTGCCGGTCATTTAAGGCTCAGAGGGAGCGAGGCACTGTCGTGTTGACAAAAATATATATGTTATCGGGGCTATTCGTCATGATATCGGAGTTATAGGGATGACGTCATAATTTCCTGTTATCGGCTCGATAATTATCGTGCACCCCCATAAAAGACTATTTTATTTGTGCAGGGCATTTAAATATCAAGGCGATTTTAAATGCAGGAAGCCTGTGGGCAGGTACCAGATGGACCCTCCCTCTGGTTTTATGTAGAGTATTTAAATCAGGCTGCAGTTAGAAAAAATATGATGAGCTTTGATTGTTTTCCTCTGTGTGACAGAAAATTATTTTAGGTGGAGACACACAAAAGATGAAACGGCACGTGCACGGCTGCTGATTGTTGCTGCGTCCTTACTGTGGTCCCAGGCTGAGCAGGGCCCGGCGGAGGGCCAGGATCGGCTCCTTGGCCCTGAAGGAATTCTGGGTCATCTCCAGCCGGTCGGACCAGTGACGAGGCAGCCGGCTGAGGCTGGAGGTGGAGTCCTCTTCATGTTTCTGCAGCTGAGTAAAAGTGTGCTCAAACTCACTGAGCATGTGGAGCCTAAAAAAACACAGATGGACCAGATGAACTCTGACAGTTACAAGTTACTACAAACAGAAGGAAAAAAAAAAAAAAGCAAAGAGAAACCAAGAGAATTATCGATTCCAGCCACAAACCTGACGATGTACTCGTATCCCCTCTGGTAGGTCCCGCACTCGTAGCTGGCGGCGGACAGCGGCACCACTTGCTCCTTCCTCACCAGCTTCAGCTTGTCATAGAAAGTCTCACAATCCCGCTTCTTCGCCGACAGCAGCAACTGGCCGAGCCGCACGGCCCAAGTGCTCGACTGCTGATCTAGAGGTCGCAACGGGAAAACAAACTTGACTCATGAAGTTTTTATTGAGGCTGGGTTGTTTTTTTTTTTTCCTCTCTTTACCTGAACTCAAATAATCTTCCAGCAGGTCCCATTTTCCAAGCTTCCAGGCCGCCTCCACTCTGTAAGTATTCAGCTCTGACTTCCACTGGGGCCTAAACACGTATAAACGAAGTCGTTCGACCTTAAAAGCATCATCGATGAGGAACGTGAAGAACTGGTCCAAGGTATGTGCCTCACCTGTTGGCCAGTACTCCGTTAACCTGTGTCATGACGGTGGACAGCTGTCCCAAGCCCGAGCATGGACGTCATTACTCCATGATAGTGACCGATCTGGAAATCGATTTTAAAGCGGTTTATCAATTTGCATTTTTCAAGATCTAAAGCAAATACGAAGTTAGCGTGGCGTATTTGCGTTCAGGTACCTGGTCGGACTCCAGCTGGATGGCTCGGTCGTAGCAGGCGGTCGCATCTCGGAGCAGGCCGATGCTCTCGTGCTCAAGTATCTGTTCCTGCAACGACGGCTCCTCCCTCCTCAGGGCGTTGACCCCCCTCACCCCGTCGGGCTCATGCATCGCAGCGTACAGCGTCTGAAACAGCCATCAGGACGCAGATGTTTGCATCCTCTCCTCTGTCACAGTTTTGATAGCACGTGTTTCGATTTGCGAGTCAGCCTGACCTGCAGGAAGGAGAGATGATCCTGGATGTTCTCTTTGTTCTCTAGGATGAAGGCTTCGAAGTGCATGAGGGCGCGAGTGTAGGCTTTGGATCGCAGGGAGGCTCTGGCCAGAACGTCTTGCGGGATTCCCTTCAGGAAGGCCACCACACGCTGATAGTCCCCACTCTCTGCAATTATAACACTTCATTTTTTTACTTTTACCTCAAACAACAACAGCAGCTGTCCCTCAAACTAAGGATTTTATATTCGATAAGCTCTTAGTTCCTGTTTGTTTGTCAAATGCCAGTGATCATGCAAATCTAAACTTAGATAAACTGGAGTCGGCTGTGAGTCTTCTGAGCTCTGCAGGTGTCCAGACCAGTTCTTACCACCGTTGACTTTGGGTTTGGAGTAGAGGGTGTGGCGGCTCCACTGGGTCAGATGTGACAGCATGCTGAACACGGTCTGAGTGCTGAGCTGCGACAGGCTGGAGGCCGTCTTCTGGACGCTGCCCGCCTCCTTGCCCATCGCCCTCTGTCAGTACAGCCAGCATTTCCTCGGTTACCTAACAAAAAAGACAATTAAATGAAAATAGAAACGCGTGCACCGTCTCGTTTCGTAAGAGAGGCGCATCCTCACCTCCTGCTGCTCTGCAGGTGTGCAGCCCAGCAGCATGTTCAGCAGGATATGAGGCAGCAGGTAGATCGTGACCTTATAGTCGTGTTTGATGATGAAGCTGCAGCATTTGAACACCTTGCTGGCCAGTTCATGTCTCACCTGGAGCACACAAGGGGAAGAAAAAAACAAAAAAAAAACCCTCACACTTCTGAAGAATACAAACAAGTCCTGACTGAGAAGGGATTCTCTGACGCCGCTCACCTTGCTAATGAGGTATCCAGCCCAGGTGGCGGACCAGTCAGAAAACTTGCTGCCTCTGTTGCTGAGGTAGACCGGCTTCTTCAGTTTGGACCAGTTCACGTCCTTCTGACTGCTCTTATATCTGCAACATGAAGAGAATAATGATGTAATATAAGTTGAGTTAAACAAGGAAGGCTGAAGATGAGAATGTAGACAAGAGTGTTTGTGCGCAGCCTGTGTGCATGAATGGAGGCGTGGCCTGATCACCTGCTGTTGAGGTGAGGCTCCAGTATTTCCTGGATGTGCTCTGGGAATCTCCTCCACAGGCGGCGGCCTGGCGAATCACTTCTTCCCTCGCGGCACTCAAATATGGACAACAGCTCCTACGGTGCGCATGAAAAAAAACGCACGCAAACTAGTGCTATAACCAGTTCATAACGCAGCGGGGGGGACAGAGACAGGGCTAAAATCTGTGTGTGCATTAAAGCGTCATGTGAAAACCTGAATTGCATAAGCAGCTGAGTCCTGGGCTCGCACGTCATCAGCGTAAGCCAGGAAAGTTCTGGTCAACTCGGTCAGCAAATCGTAGGCAAAAGTTCGGATCGCCAACCCCGCTCTGTCACAGAGAAATATAAACGATGTTTTAAGGTTTTCTTCGTTTGGAAAATGAAAAGAGAAAGGATGAAAGGGAAGTCTGCAATTATTTTAAGAGCTAAAACAAGATGATCTCATTGCCAGCTTCTGTAACAAAACTGAAAATGATTTTGTGAAACTGGACATGGTACTGATGAAACTCTAAACCTGCTCATTAAATGGATCCGTATACCCTGTTGCTTGGTTTTTTTAGCTCCTTTTGTTCAGACAAGCACCGCCTACCACGAACGTGTTGCGGTCGCCGTTGGTTTGCGTGTGGGACAGGTCCAGACGTCCGGGATCCACGGCGCCCAGCTCACCCAGACACTCCCCGCAGAGGAGCCGGGCCTCTGGGGACGAGTCCTGGCAGCCCTTCAGCAGCACCGACACCAGGTTGGAGATGGACCGGCTCCACCGCCTCACTGGCGCAGACCTGCCGCAGCAGCCAGTCCTGCAGCCCACACACACACATAAATAAAAATATCAGTGAGCTGTTACAGACTTCCAAGCACAGTCGTCTCATTTTTGTACGAGGCCACGCCTACCTGGTTGCTGTGCATCACGTCCCTGAGGCTGGTCAGCGCGTGGATCCTAACGTCAACGTTCTCATGCTGAACAGCCCTCATGGAGAGCTGCAACGCTGCAGCCAGGTCGCTGCTGCTGGATGTCAGCTAGAGAGGGGAAAAAACAACCAAATACTTCACTTATGTTCTTCAAACATGTTTTTCATCTTCCCCTTTATCATCGTCAGACCTTCTTGTAATTTTGCAGAACCGTGTGAATGTCTTTTAGCTCAGGATGCTCCGGCAGGAAGTAAATCTCATGAAGGTAGTCGTTGACTTCTTCCCTGCGACAGATCAGGAGAAAAAGAGCACAGAAGATGAGCGTGCTAAAAACAGACAACGTAGTCGAGATTTATCAGTGAGTAAAAAAAAAAAAAAAATGTGACTGTCCGTATTTTAGACAGAAACATAAAAATACAGTCTATGCAACACTGAGATGTTTTCTGAAAAACATTTTTTATTTCATTTAGCCACAAGGAGACACAAGGATCTCTTTTTCCAGGGAAGCCTGGTCAAAATGCAGCTTAAAAACATTAAGTTAAAACACATAGACAACAATAAGATCGACACATCTCGTCACATCGTAGAGAAGAATATGCAGCTATGGGCAGGAACAAAAACAATATGAGGCAGCTTCTAGGTCACTCATAAGGTTTTTAAATGTTCCAAGAGAACTTAGGCATTGGAGCGTGAACAGTAAATGCTCTGGGTTCTTGAAATGTAGCCACAAAGATACTGGAGGAGTAGATCTGAAAATGGCTTTGTTAGTAAAAGTATGCCAATGTGAGAAGTGACGTGCAGCCAGCGACTCAACTCTACCATGTCAGGTACCATGGTGAGTGAGGTGTTTGCAACATGTGACAAACCTCAGGGCACTGTGCATAATAATAATTATATGCATGTAAAGAAGGTCGCTATAATCCAGTAGAGGAAGAAAGGTGGCAGCGACTAACTTCTTCCGGGCAGCAAAGGTAAAACACGTCCTGTTGCGATTGACGAACCCAAGTTTTAGCTTAAGTTTTTTGACCAGACTCTATAGATTTAAAAGAAGGCTGATCATCAATCAAAACACCCAGGAAACTAGCCCAATCTAGAGAGAACACACTGGGAGGGAGCTCAGGTATCTTCCTAACATGTGAAAATATCATTAACTAGATTTTAGAAACGTTAGGAACAAGTTTCAAATCTACAACCTGATGTTCCACGAGGTTAAAGGCAGTCTGTAATTAGCTAACAGCCTCAGCAAGTGTGGAGCCCCAACAATACATTTCAGTATTGTTAGCATTGAAATGAAATTTAGCATTAGGCAGATTTCTGCCAAGTACGTCCACAAAAATGTTAAACAAAATTGGACCCAAAACGGAGCCCTGGGGCACTCCAGAAGAGACATTTAGCAATGTAGAAGAACTACCACCTAAGTGTGTACATTCCAGTCTGTCTGACAGTTGACAAACCAAACAACTGCTTGATTTGACAGACCAATATCCAAAACATAATAGCATATTACATATGCTATTGATCATGTTTATGACCATGATAATCATTTTATTGAGATCAGATATTTGTTTTGTTCAGATCCTTTTCTTGCCTTTATTTGTCTTTTATTCCAGTTTATTTTGCATCCCTGCACAAGCAAGCCTTTAACGTTTAATTGTCGTTATGTCTCTTTGAACATTACCTGTTGTCCAGGATGAGGAATCGGATGATGGCTGCAGTTTCTTTGGGCTGTAGCGGGATCAGGGGGAGCAGCGCAACGATTACGTGGCTCAGCAGAGGGCCGAGGTGTGAAGGCTCCACGCTCCTTACAAAACAGTCCCACGTCCTGTTTGCAGTAAATAAAAACAAGGGGATCTTTACATGTTTGTTCAAAAGAAAATCAACATTCTTCCATGCCTCGGCTGCACTTAGAAATGTATGAAAAAAAAAAAGGTCACGTGTCATAATTTTTTGAAAGATCCCACGACTGAGAGGTGGTTTGGACTTTACGATCGGATGTGTGAACGCAGGTACTGACTGGCAGCAGAGCAGCGGGAAGTCCTCTCTGTATCGGAGGCTGGTGCGGAGCGTCGTCATCATCTTCACCCTGACGGAGCTGATGTGTTTGGAGCCCATCAGTCGCATCAGAGCCATCACGCTCGTCAGCGCCTGAGCAGACGAACAGAGAGCAGACGTCCTTTTTGGCCTCCGGTAGCAGAGTAACCATCTAAGACTGTAACTGAAGACAGCGGCTCGATCTGTCCCGTCAGCAGCGCAGGACTCACCAGTTTCTTGCGGTCCTTCTCTCCGGCGCTGGAGCTGAGCAGCTGCATGTTGAAGAAAGCGAGAATTCCCAGCAGCTTTGGCTGCAAGTAGTCGGCCTAGAGCAAGAAGCCAGGCAGAGTTTTATTATTAAGGTTCTTATTTAAAATAAAAAATAAAAAATAAAGACAAGATGATGTGTACCATGAGGTCTGGAGTGGTGATGTCTCTGGGTCCCTGATATGGGTCATCATTGGATGCAAAGGAGGCCAGAATTGCCAAACCATTGAACACCTGCAGAATAATTTAAACAAACAGGGCAAGAATCGCTAGTTTTTAGTCAAATTTGAAGTCACTGCTTGCATTTATTGAGGAGACAGACAGAGAGGATGGAGCGGGCTGTGTGCGCTGACCTGTTGGTAATGTTCTCCTAAACGCAGCAGCAGCTCATTGTGAAGACCCTGGAAGTCCTGCCGCAGCAGAGAGCCCAGCTCAATCTCCGTCTCACTCTGGGACAACGTGAGGAAAAATTACACGTCAGTGCTCAGCATTTCTTAATCAGGCACTGCTGTTTTTTTCAGGAAATACAGCGCAACAGATGAATACAGTCGCAGCTTTGAAGCTACAGCCCCATAACTGTGACTGTGACCGTGCTGAAAACCAGTAAAATTATACCTGATAAAACACAAAGGTATCTTTGCTCTCCAGTGTGTTCTGTTTTATGATACTTTGGATCCACATTTCACATTTCATGTTAAACTTTTGTTACGATTATGTCTGCTATCTGCACAGCTTGAAAAAAAAAAAAAAAAAAAAAAAAAAAGGATCAGGTGCAATTACCAAGGATGTAGATAACAACCAGCTGTCTTTTCTTTAGTGTCAGCTGTTATGAAGTTAACGCCTGTATTCAAAAGCACCAAAACTGTCGCTATATGCAGGAGCATTCTGCAAAAACAGTTACTTAAAGCTAAGTTGCAAATATCTGGCGTGCACAGATGACAGAGCGAGATGCATTTCCTGTGGCGTAGATATCTTTTCTGTCAACACTATCGTGGATGCAGCTGGGTTTCTGGACTAATATGGGACCATTTACCCCCAAAAACATGCCCATTAAAATATCACTGTCCATTAGGAAAACTGGAGGTTTAAGGCAGTGGATCAGAGGTTATGCTGTCTTAATCTAAGTGGTATCGCCTAAAGTACACGATTAAATACATTTGTGACGGTTAGCGTCAAATACCTGCAGGTAGTGAAAGGCCCTCTCCAGCTCCTCTTTGGTGCAGGAGCAGACCAGATGGCTGAAGATGTACTTGAAGTTGTTGATGAGAATCTCTCTCCTGTTTGCCTTCAACTCGATGGCCAGCGTACGGATGAGGGCGGAGCCCGTGGCGCTCGCCTTCGCCGCCAGGTAAGGCAGCAGCACCTGCAGGGTCCGCTGTGCAGACAAATGTGAAAGGAGGCGTAACTGCCCAGAAAGACTCAACTCTGATACACAATCTGCTGTCCAAACTGCGTGGCGTGCGACTGGGCGTACAGTGAGGAAGCGGTGGAGGTCTGGGAAGTCGAAAGCATGGGCGATCTGAGCCAGGATGTCCAGCGCCAGCTCCCTCTGATTGGCTGACTGGCTGCCCTGATCCGGTGTGCTCCTCAGGGCCGACGCGTGGCGCGAATGCAGGGACTCCACCAGAAACTAAACACGGAGGAGAACGAAAAGACAAAAGGCTTTGAAGCCTTACACACTGGTAGCGTGTCATCTCATCTGTTATTACCGTTAACTAAAATGTTATGACCTCTCTTACACCCAAACGAAAGAAGCTCAGCATCTTTCAATAAAACTTATTAATACTACTATAGAGAAGTTGTTCTGAGATTTCATCTCATTCAAGCACGAAGTAAGTACTGGCCTGCAGTCTTGTTTTAAAATTTTTTTTTTTTTTTTTTTTTTACCTGGCAAATGGGGTTCTTGTACTGGCTGAAGAGAGTCTGCAGTTTCAGGCCTTTGGCAGCAGCCAGCGCTCTGATCTGAGTGTAAGCAGCTACGGACACCGAGGACGACTTGGACAGAAGACAGTGGAGCAGACGCAGCAAAGAAAAGGACACCAAGCTACCCTGAGACGCTCTGGCAGGAGTGGAGAGAGGGACGGACAAAATTAACCAAAGGTCTGTTACACACTTCATTCCTAAAACATAGTACCTCACTGGAAGTAGTCTAGAAACAGTCATATCTAGGCTCTTGCCGATTGTGCTAGCATCATTTTTGGCATAATCTGAGGAATTGAGCATAATTTTTGCCCTTTTTCCAAAAGTAGCACTGCTAGCATAATCCGTATATTTTCTTGTCTTAATAGCACAATTTTAGAATAATTCAAGAAAACGAAGATCTCAGCTACTAAAAACGATAGATTACTATAAACAGTTGGTTCCATTACTTGCAAGCAAGTGTGATGCTTCAATATAACAAGCGCTAATTAACTGTTAGAGTAAGAGTAGAGTAAGAGTAGAGTAGAGTAGAGTAAACAACGAACTGTGCGCGCGTCAGCAGCGCACAGTTCGTTGTTTACTCGAAATTTGCATACTTTACCATGGTAACTGGAGGCCATTTGAGTGCAAAACCTTGCGCAAACTGTGTCACGCTCTGCTACACGCGATGGTTAGCAAGCTATCCACGGATAGTTATCCACCACACTATCCAGGCTTTGTGCAACCTATTTTTGTTCGCTGGATAACTATCCGCTGGATAGCAGATTTATCCGCCGTATAGGCCTAACCACCGGATAAAGCTACCCAGGTTTTGAACAACCGGGCCCAGAACGTCGGGCCAGGGTTAATAAAATACATTTTCAAACTTGTCTTGTGAGTTGTGAAGTTTGTGCACAGAATCATTTTTTTAAAAAGTAGCATAATTTTGAAAAGCGAGCATAATTTGGGCAAAAAACGAGCACTGCCACTAGCATAAAATGCCACTTTTTCTAGCACAATCGGCAAATGCCTAGTCATATCTGTTCATTATTAGAGGTGAGCATTGGCAAGGACCTCACAATACGATATGTATCATGATACTTGGGTCACGATACAATATTATCACGATATGATATATTGCGATATTTTACCCAGTTAATATCAAAATTAAAAGTAGAGATGAAAAATCAAGTTGCTGTATATGTTCATCAGATGATATTGATCATTCAGAGGACAAATTATCAAAACAAAACTATTAGTCAAAACTATTATTAGTGTTTTTGCACATTTAATAAATAAATAAAATAAAATAAATAGAATAAAATTTTCCTTAAAAAAAAAATCGATATTATATTGGGCGGCCAAAAATCGCGATATATTGCCAAATCGATTTTTTTCCACACCCCTATTCATTAACCACATAGTTAAAAAAAGGAAGGGTGTCCATACCTGCCGATCTCTCCGGTGGTGAGTATAAGAGTGTTACGCAGATCGTCGTCTCTGTTCACTTTGGCGTTGCTGAAAGCCTCCTTGAGATGAGAAACCAGGAGCTGAGAAGACAAACGGACAACGATCATCATCAGACTCAACACGGCATGAAGAAAAGGAAGCATTTTAACAAGCCATAATCTGAAAAGACACACGTACCACAGTTTTGCACGTTTGAGGCGCGCCTCTGTTCTCACCTCGTTCAGGGTTTCCTCCTCTGAGCGTTCTGTGGTGTCTGTCAGCAGGAATCGCACCGACTGGCTGAAGCGCTTTCTGACTCCAGGATCCGAATTCTCCATGAGGCCAATCAGTGCACAGAGGACCGCCCTGGAGTCGCCGTCTCCACCAATCAGGTTCACGTGCTGGCACAGGTGAGGTAGAGCGTCCAGGAACCCTGGGAGATGCGGTGAGGTGAGAAAGAAAGCACACCTTATGTCGGTTTTAAGGTTTTATACTTCAAGACACCATAAAGAAATCACTTGGTTCTTACTGAGGTCTTAAAATGAGGGGAAGGCAAGTACCTTGTTTAACGCTGCTCGGAGCTTCTTGTCCAAGTAAAGAAAGGAAAGGTCGAACAACAGATGCCTTAAGGGACGGCGCCGCTTTCCCAGCATGCTCGGTCACGAGGCTGCAGCGGAGGCAGAGGATTTCTCGTGGGCCGATGGACTCCGCGTGGACGTCGCCGAGCTCGGAGGAATCTGACTGGACGCAGCACAGCTCTCCGACGATCTTGGCGAGCTCCATTTTCACCCGCTCCGACCCGTCCTCCAGCGCGGCCCTGAAAGGTTCCAGCACGCACCGTGAGAGGAGACAAGAACATCGACCGCGACGACGCAGACGCACCTCTGAATGTTCGCGTACAGCAGAGTGTTGCCGATGAGGCCGTGCTGCGGGCGTCCCAGGTGGTGGAGGAGGACGGGGAAGACCCTCACGGCCGCGGCGCGCACCGCCTCGTCCCGACTCTGCAGCGCCTTCGTGAACACGCACACGCGCCACGTCTCGCACACGCCGGGATGCAGGAAGGCCAGCAGCGACACGCACTCCACCTGGAGTTCAGGTGCTGGAGGGGAAAGCAGGGTTATTTCACACCAGAATCTAGATGTTGGCGGACTTGAGACGCGACAGGGAGTACTCACAGTAACAGCAGCTGAGTTTCTGAGCCAAGGCAGCCAGCGAGGAGGGGAACCCTGAACTCTTAAAAGTCGAGGCAGACTTGTTTTCACACACCCAAGGAAGAGACAGCAGAGTACACACATGCTGCTGGAGACAGTCCCCTCTCCGGTCCCTCACTACACAATTATATTAAAAAAAAAAAAAAAAAGTGAAAACAGTTTTGTTTTTCTTTCGTAAAAGGGCACGCAAGTGCTGGGCGATATGGAAAAAATCATATATCACGATATGGACTATTTTATATCACGATAACGATATATATCACAATATATACCATAATAAAGTATGTTTTCAGTTATTCTCTGAAAAGTTTGACAGAAATTTCATTGCTTACTTTTCAACTTTATTTTGAAAGGACATTTAGCTGAACTGTCACAAACATACATTTTAGTGCAGCAAAAACAGGTAGGTACAGAGGTACAGTAGCTTTCACATTTTTTTTTAAAGTGCACAACAGTTTCTGAGAGGAAAAACACATTTTTGCACTGAAGTTCAGCTATAAAAAATAAACACAAATTATTTTTCAACTCTCTGAAATCTGTAACCTTGTAGTGCAAAGTTTGCAAACCAATATAAAGTGTCTAAAGTAAACATCAGGGTTGAAGAGAACTCTGTTTAAGGCATTAACCATGAATAAAAGTGCAAACATAAAAGGCTACTTTGTAGAAGTAGATGTGATTCTATCAAATTTATCGTTGCAGGTTATTTAATTACATATTTGCTGCAATAATTGATAAAATTAGGTTAGAAACGATAGAAACGATAGAAGAGAAATGGCACGATACACACTTTTCTATCGTCCTCACGATATGTATCGTCATATTGCCCAGCACTAGGGCACGCTGTTGCCATCAGACGTGCTTATAAATATGTCCTTACATGTCAGGTAGAGTACAGGGTCGAGGACCCTCACAGTGGTCTGGAAAGCAGACTGAAGGTAGTCTTGGTTGGAGACAGGTGGGGAGACTCCTAACGCCGACTGACAGCCCTCCAACACCCCGCTCAGAGTCTCAGTAGACAACCAGAGAACGGGGCAGGAACTGAAACCGAGAGATAAAGAGTCACTGAGTCAGAATACAGTCTTAAAAGACAGCAACTGTAACCTGTCAAAAGGAAAAACGCGTGTCACCGGACGGGGGAGGAGCAGAGAGCCGCCAGGTGGAGGATCAGGGCCAGACCCCGCAGAGCAGACAGGGTCTGGATGCTCTCCGGTTCCCCAGACTCAGCGTTCAGAAGCGTCAGAAGTTCCTCCAGCCGACTGTTCAGCACGGCCCAAACCTCGCTGCGAACACGCATGTCCACCTCACTGGGGACACAAAGACAAATGATCATTAAAAAAAAAAAAAAAAAAAAAATTATTTGCATTTTAAACTGACACACTGCTCTTCTTTTTTACTGTCAAAAGCTTAAAAAACAATCAAACGACTGTTGAAGCTTAATTTCCATGTTGGGTTAATGTATAATAATCACAACACCGAACACAGAACTGCTTTCTGTCCGCTGTGGCACTTCACAGATTCTGCCACATGTTCTGTTATATTTTACACTGGAGTCATGATTTATACGTTCCAACTAGGGAAGTAACGATATGGAAAATTTGATATCTTGATTATAGTGACCAAATTATCACCGTTTACGATATTATCGTGAAATGTCTAAAAAAAACATACATTTTAATAATTTCACAAAATCTTGTGATTTTCTTGTCATATTGAAACATCAGAAGCCATAATCTTATCAAAATGAAACTTTCACATTAAACGGAGAAACAACTGACACAGAAAGAGGTTTTATTTTAAATGAACAAAATAAGTAACAGGAACAAAGCTTATTTGTCTGGTGCAAATTTAAATAAACACTTTAACAACCATAGTAGGTCAAAATATGCAAACAATTATCAGGAACAAAAATTATAGTGCAAGTTCAAATGAAAAAACTTTTGACTTTAAGCTGAACCTTAAATAAGTATAAATGTGCAAATAAAGAAACAGTTGTAAAGGAGCCAAAAATGTTGTTCTGAATTGTAGTTCACTCTCTGTGTCTGTGGGTGTCGCTGTGTTGTTACCTGAGGGTCAGGTATAAAGGTAGCTGCCTGTTATTGATTAGTTGTTTGACCGCTGTGGTGCTAACTGCCAGCGTTATGGTTGTCGGATCAGTTAATGGAATAAATTAATATTTTAACTGCATCAGGACATCGTTCTGGTTCTTTTTCGATCAACACGCAATGGTAACATTTACAAAATGTCAGTTAGCGAAGTGCGTCGACCAGGTTACTCTTGGTGAAACATCTCAGTAGCTTAAAGCATTAGCCTTAGCTCCTTCAAGTTGCTTTAACAAATTACAATAAAATGTAAACAAGTGCTCTGCAGACAGGATAACTGTCCTCCACCAGTTATCTTTGCATTCTTAAAAAAAAAAAATATGCCCAGAGCTCGGATTTCGTCCTTTTAGTGGGTTGATAAATGTCCTGCGTGCTATCACCGCTTTCTGCCATGCTAATGTTACGATGCAGATGTTATAAGCTACAAATTCACAGACTTGAATGAGGCTGATATTACTTATCCTGGTAATGGACCGCGATAATGAGATGAAGTCAAACATAAACGGTAATCGTAATTTTACCGCGCTTTACCGTAATACCGAAAACTGTTACATCCCTAGTTCCAACTAAAGCAAATACAACACGTTCAACTTTGAAGATGGACAGCGATTTCATAATGATCTTACTGGTCGGATTATGTATCGTAATGTTCCAGCTGTTGGATTTCACATTTTTACTGCACTTTTCAGCAACTTTCTGCACAAATGAGAAAATAACTAAAGAGACAGTGAAATGACTGAACATCTTTACGCTTCTAATTTGGTCTCCCTGGGTTCTGTCATTTTCGTCGGAGCTGTGGATGTTCCTCAACTCACGTTGATGATGTTTTAGTCGTCTTGCCGGCTGAGCTGGTGGCAGATTTGCGGGGTCTCTTGGCGGGAGTTTCTCCATCGCCTGACTCCTGCATCGCCGCCGCCGCGTCGGCCTTCAGCGCAGCTCGGAGAAAACCCTCGGCACACTGCAAAAAACACGAGCACCGCAGATGTTGTGGTGAAGGTGAGAGGAAAAATATGTGATAAACAATTGTGAAGGCAAGAGGGGGTTATTACTTCAGCTTGATTCTCTGTTCCCACGGTGCACGCCAGCGTCCTGCAGACGTCCGTGACCAGCTGCCTCCTCAGCAGCGCGGTGCTCTCGTAAACCGGCGCGCACGAGAGGGAGAAGCTGAACAGCAGGCAGAGGGATTCGGTAAGCTCCGCCCCCAGCTTGGCGTCGCCTCCCCCGAGAGCGCAGACGCACTCGAACATCTGTGAGAGATACGTGGGCTCAAAGTGGGGAACGTGAGAGGACTGAAAAACGCAGCGGGTCAGGTTCAGCAGCTCTCCTTCATACGGTTGTCGCTCATTCGTTTCCAGCAGGTGGAAAAAGGCCGTGAAGAACTCGTGGCTCTGCATCTTGGGAAACCCCCTCAGCTCCACCAGTCTTCTCACCATCACCATGGAGAGCTTCTTCAGCCTGACGGTCCCGTTCGCCAAGAAGAAGCACGCCGTCTCCCAGGCTAAACTCAGGTCACGACAGGAGACGACTCCCATCAAAGAGTCAGTCATGACGCCGACGGTCACCGCGGTCAGCGACTCCAAGGCGGCGGGCGACGGGAGGACGAGAGGGGAAGGGGTGAGGTACGAAGAGGTGAGCGCGGAAGACGGGCTGAAGCTTCTGAGCGTTACGGGCCACTGGCTCTGCTGACTGTGTCCCGGTCCCGCCAGCTGGGCGACGTGAGCGTAGAGGATGTCGCTGAGTTCTTGCGCCAACGATATGAGCTCCTGAGTGAGGCAGCTGAAGATGAGCGGCACTCGGACCCTCAACATGTGGAGCAAAGAGCACAGCACAGCAGAGACGCGCCCGTGAATGACATCACAGCCTGGAGCCGCCGCCACGCGGAGGAAACGCACCGCCACCCATTTACTGAAGTCTGAAATCAAGAAAGCCAGGATTTAGAAACATTTCACTCAATCACTTATCAGATATAGATTTTTTTATCTTTATGTTAAATCCCAGCTGTTGGACCAGTGTGTCTCCTACCTGTGCAGCTCTGTGTGGTCTTTGGATACTCAGCGGGCCGGCAGGCAGGATTCACAAACATCAGCGACGAAGATTTGACGATATGCTGCACGAAGTCCAGCAGCATCACACACGCCGGCTCCGAACTGGACTTCTTGTTCAGCCCGAGAGCAACTGGAACAACAAAAGACTGAATTTGTTTGACAAACTGGTTTACAGCCTGGGTCATATCAAGCTAAAAAAAAAAAAATAATAATTACAAATATTTTGGTCACATACTAGATAAGTTCATTATCGTTCCTCAGAGGCCACTTGTGATCAATGAACACGTAAACTACATCACTTATAAAGCCGATCTCATAAAGATTAAATCTGTAAACGTTTTCTTTCGCCTCTTTCGACTGCAAAGTAAACTATTTTTAGTGACAGTTTTCATACACGTCTTCTATTGAAAATGCAGTTGCCTTACATGATGGAAAAGTTGACTTTTTCACTTAGATTAGAATTGGACAAATTTAAGAATTTCTGGAAACAATGGGTTGAATTCGTGTCACCATTAAGAGCAGACCTTATCTAAATAGTAATATATGTTAAAGATTCCCTTGGTTCTTGCTACAAAATTTTAATTGTTCATTGTTCTTTAAAAAAAAAAGTTTAAGTAAAGATATGTAAAAAAGAGATTGAAACAGGACTAATGTCTGAGAAAGTGGGAAAGATAGATAAGGTACAATGTGTTTGTATGATCATCATTCAGTTGTAATGCCCAGTTTGTTTATCTATTCTCTCATATTCTACTCTTGTGTAAAGAGACAACAATTGAGGGACAGAGGGTGAGATGAGAGAAATTGTGATATATATGTGAATGTATGGACATCTGTGAAATCTTAATAAAAAGAGAATTTAAAAAAAAAAAAGAAAAAGAAAATGCAGTTGCCAAACGTCCAGGCTGCATTCAAAGCCAAAAAATAAAAGCGAGATCATAAGCTGCGTCTGTGGGAAAGCTAAAAGTAACTGGTAGTAAACTTTAACCCCTTTGATGGAGCATGAGCTTTAAAAACAAGCAATTAAATCTTCAAATCCATCCTGAAATGGTCAGGAAATCAGTGAAGGGAGGCAAAGACAAGAAAAATAAGCATCACATGTAACTAATTTCACATCTGCTCCAGTCTCTTTGACTTTATCCTGACAAGTTTATCAACATGCTGTATGACTGATGTGATAATAGAAGAGTAAGTTAAAAAAAATCTATCTATCTCTCTAGTGCTGGGCAATATGACGATACATTTCGTGGGGACGATAGAAAAGTGTGTATCCTGCCATTTCTCTTCTATCGTTTCTATCGTTTCTAACCTAATTTTATCAATTATTACAGCAAATATGTAATTAAATAACCTGCAACGATAAATTTGATAGAATCATATCTACTTCTACAAAGTAGCCTTTATGTTTGCACTTTTATTCATGGTTAATGCCTTAAACAGAGTTCTCTTCAACCCTAATGTTTACTTTAGACACTTTATATTGGTTTGCAAACTTTGCACTACAAGGTTACAGATTTCAGAAAGTTGAAAAATAATTTGTGTTTATTTTTTATAGCTGAACTTCAGAGCAAAAATGTGTTTTTCCTTCAGAAACTGTTGTGCACTTTAAAAAAATGTGAAAGCTACTGTACCTCTGTACCTACCTGTTTTTGCTGCACTAAAATGTATGTTTGTGACAGTTCAGCTAAAATGTCCTTTCAAAATAAAGTTGAAAAGTCAGCAATGAAATTTTTGTCAAACTTTTCAGAGAATAATATATCATGATATATATCGTTATCGTGATATAAAATTGTCCATATCATGATATATGATTTTTTTCCATATCGCCCAGCACTATATCTATCTATCTATCTATCTATCTATCTATCTATCTATCTATCTATCTATCTAATTGGGAAGCAACACACAAATAAAGTTTAGACAAAGTTCAAATTAAGTGAAATTGACTAAAGGGAACAGACTTCTCTAAAACTCAGAAGAACAGTAGGTTATCTGTCAGATATTGATCTGCTGTATCGTTTGCTGGTTCTGGTATTTTTAACTCACCGATGTCCACATCTGTCAGGATCCTGTCAATGAACTGACACAGGATCCGTCGTGGTTTCTGCACCGCCACGTCGTACTCGGCAGCACAGGCACTGCAAACACGAGAAACCTTTTAAGGTCATTTAAGGTCGAGACGAGTGATGGAGAAGGTTTTCCATCAGTGAAAACAGTGATGCTGCAACTTTACTTCTTAGCTAACTCGAGCCGGAAACTCACCTGGCGAGCTCCTGAAGAGCCGGTATCATTGCAGACATTTCAAGTCCTTCCATTTCTGTACAAACGTATAAAATGTCCTTAAGATATAATAAGTGAGATGTGTCAGGTTATTTTAATGTCAGGAGCATCTCCGCGTGCGGTCCACTGTGTTTCGAAAACCTTCGCTCCAAAATGTCGTTCTTTGTTTTGGTACGGAAGCCGCCGAGACTCAAACGTAAGCGCGAACATAAACTCAAAGTGTAAAATGCGCCGTGTGGCGAGGAGAAATCAGTGCAGAGATGTAAAAAATAAAGTTAAGTATGTGGAAAATACCTTCCTTTCTTGGTCTTAAGTAGTGGTGTAGTGATCCATCAGTTTACACGATTTTATATCTGTTTCATTATAAATTGATATAGTTGCACTGATTAGTAGCAGTAAACGTCATCTATTTTATGAACTCAATGTCAGTCACTACGTGATCCTAAGTCACTTGAGTCAAGAGTCAATGAATATATTCATCTTGAAAAGATATTAATGGTCTAGTTATTTTTGTACTGATAATAATAATTAAGATTTTGCCAATTGTGTCAGCCTTTTTAATGTTATTTTCAACTCAAAGATATCAGAGATGCTGTGATTCTTTTAATTAAAATATTTTTATATGAATTCTTTAATTTGATATTAACTTTTAATGTATACTTTTCATCTTTTTTTTTCTGTTAAACATTTTCTTTAGACTTACAAGTTTTGTGTATAATGTGTTTCTGTATCCAGGGTGTAAGTGGCTATTAAAAAAATGAATGAATTAATGTATTAATTGGCTTTATTTCATGTTTTATTTTAATGCAGTGCCTGTTTGTGCATTTGGTGGAGTTTTTCAGACCAGGGTTCTGGCATTACTGAAAGCCACATGTACAGTCATGGAAAAAATTATTAGACCACCCTTGTTTTCTTCAGTTTCTTGTTCATTTTAATGCCTGGTACAACTAAAGGTACATTTGTTTGGACAAACATAACGATAACCACAAAGATTGCTCATAAGAGTTTTATTTAAGAGCTGATATCTTACCATTTTCCATGGTTTTCTTGATTATAACCTAAATCACTTAAGTTTTTACATCAATAGCTATGGCGTTGTACTGCCAAAAACACTGCTTTTATGCATTCAGTGTTTTCTTTTCTGTCTGTTTTAGTCACATGATGACGTTTAGTGGTACCAGGTATTAAAATGAACAAGACAGTGAAGAAAAAATGGTGGTCTAATAATTTTTTCCATGACTGTATATCAGGTTGGTCGTAACAATCCACAATTATCTGCTGCCTTAATATCCTCTATTTGTTTCTCCTGTTGCATTTCAAGCTCTTTCTTTCTGCATCCACCCATTACATGCACACTCTTCCTCCTACTCAGGAGCACAGGGGTCTAACTGGGAGGTCATTCCAGCTCTCTTCCATTGAAAGGTCAGGAGTACACCCTGGTCAACTCACCAGTTCACATCTATGTTCCCACCATGATACAACACAGGACACAATCTGTTTCACTGGCAAGTTAGAACAGGCAGCTTTTCATGGTTCTGACTTGAATAAAATTGCGTTTCATACTGATAAATCTTATCCGGCTCATTTTTTTTTTTTTTTAAACATGTTTTTATTGATTTTTCACATTATAAAGTCAAGCAGACAATCATTGATAATCCAGTTACACAGTACTTAACCCCCCCCCCCCCCCCCCCCCCGAAACAGGCAGCATTGCAACATTAGACCTATGATTGTATCCTATAGTACATCTAAGATTCACATCACTTCACATCCATAAAATATTATCTACAAAGCATCTTCTATATCACCATGTTTAACAAAATCTAAAAATCTTTCCCAAATGTCTTTGAATTCAGAGGTTTTCTTCCTGATAGTGTAAGTGAGTCTTTCTAAAGCCAGACTTGATGTTAGATTACTCAGCCAAAAGTCAAGGGTAGGACCTTTAACATTTTTCCAGCACAGAGCGATTGATCGTCTAGCCTGTAGTAGACATAGACTTATCATCTTTTTTTCATTAATAGGTAGAGAGGAATTAACAGGATAGATATCCAAAAGACACAGTTTAGGATTTAGAGGAATCATGGTAGAGGTGATTTGTGAAATGTATTGTGTCACAAGACTCCAAAATCTTTTAATAACCTCACATTCCCACAGGCAATGGAATAGTGTACCTTGATAATCACCGCATTTGAAGCAAAGATCAGGAATATTAGGGTTAAATCTGTTCAATTTTACAGGAGTAATATATAGTCTCATTATCCACTTGTATTGTATCAAGCGTAGTCGGGAGTTAATGGTCTGAGTTTGGGCCCTTGAGCATATTGTACTCCATTCTTCCAGTGATATTTCTTCATTTAAATCTTGTGTCCATTCTTGTCTCTTTCTCTCAGAATTATCCTTGTTGTTGTTAACCAAAATTTTGTATACTTGAGCAACCCGCCCCTTGCTGTAGCAGTTCTGTATGGAGAATGATTCCAGCATGGACAATGGAGGTTGCTGAAAAGAATTATTAAGGCGAGACAAAATAAAACTTCTGATCTGCAAGTAGTATTTAAAGAAGTGCTTTTTTGGGATGTCAAATTTAGTTTTCAGATCATCAAATGACAACAAGGTATTGTTTTTATATAAGTCTAATAGCTTAGTTACACCCTTAGTTAACCAACTTTTAAATCCCAAATCACTCTTGGCTGGGCTGAAATGTTCATTGCCCCAAATCGGCGAAAAACAAGACAATACTGGTAGATCCTCTAAATATTTGTGAACATCATACCAGACCACAATAGTGTTTTTTACAAAAGGATTGGTTGCTTTTTTCAACAAAATTTTATTAGGGGCAGAGTACAAAAAGCTATGTAGTGTCAGTTCCCCCGAGGTCAGAAGTTCAATTTGTAGCCAGGGCAACTCTATTCCTTCAGAGAACCAGAACATAGCAGCTCTCAACTGGGCATCCCAATAATACCACTGAATATTAGGCAGTTGTAGTCCACCCCTGTCATACGGCAAGTATAGAAGGGACAACTTAAGTCTTGGCTTTCTATTGGCCCAGATAAAACTCAAAAATAGTTTTCTGACTCTTGAGAAGAATGAGGGTGGAGGAGCTAATGGGATTGATTGGAACAAATATAGAAGCTTAGGCAAAATTGTCATTTTAATTAAATTTATTCTACCCAATAAGGAAAGAGGTAGAGTCATCCATCTTGTAATGTCTTCGGAAATTGAAGCTAGTATGGGTTCATAGTTTGTTGAACTGATGTCTCCTATCCTTGGGGTTATGTTAATGCCCAGGTACTTAAAACCGCTGGTTGCATTTATGAAGGGGTGGGTTATTGTTGGTTTTCTTCTCTCGCTTTCATTTAAGAGCATAATTGAAGATTTGTCTTTGTTCACTTTAAACCCGGAAAAGCTACCGAATGTACTTAACAGCCCTAAAAGGGATGGAATTGATTTTCTTAGATCTGACATAAAGACTATAGTGTCATCTGCAAATAGCGCAATTCGGTGTTCCAGTCCCCCTGAGTTAATGCCACATATAGTTGGGTGCGTTCTTATTGCTATTGCCAGAGGCTCCATTGCTTATCCGGCTCATTTAAAATTCAGACAAAAAGAGTTGTAGAGACACCATACATACATTTCTGTTCATTTCATTTAATAGATTCTCAATGATTAAATAGCAACATTAAATACACAACATTCACATATACTGAGAGGTCATTTGTGTGTTTGATTGTGTTTTGCCATTCCTGTTGTTCTTGAAGTCGCAAAGGCAAGAAATTGAATTAAATAGCTATGTCATATGAAATATAAAGCACACACACACAAAAATCATGGAACAAACATATACAGTATCTGTGTTGATGATATAAGATTTTTAGCTTTTGATGAAGCCTGCTTTTTCAGAAGGAAAACAAAGAATAACAAATGTCTCTTTTGTTGTGGTGATTTCAGCGAGGGAGCAGGTCAAAGAAATAAAATAGGACAATGAAAAAAGAATGCACATGTATGTTGGGTTTTCCCTGGATATCTGCCTCAGTACTTGGTCGTTTTCATGCCATGTCCCATGAGGGAGGCGAACATCGTCATCACCATCTTTGGTTGTACCTCCACCAAATCCTCTGGCAGGGCGTAGACACGAGCTCCGATCTTACGGGCCAATGAAATCGCGTACCTGTGATGGAGACGGGACGTGAGAGGACTCGGGCGATTACAGAAAAAGATGCACGAAAAGATGGAAAACGCCGTTGTTTCTTACTTGGCATTGTTGAGTTTATCATCATCGTCCATCTGCATCTTTCCCCTCCCTCCTCTCTTCACCATGCCCCACTGGACTGTGCCGGGAGCAATGACGTCAATCAGATCAATCACTGGCAGGCTCGTGCTGATCTTGTCGTCCTGAGCAGAACATCCGTTTGGGTTAAACCGGGATACATCTCTCTTTTTTACTCAGAGGCAACATGCTCGTCACGTACCTTGAAGCTGCTGATCTGCGTGTCCTTTCTTTTCTCTTTCAGGGTGCTGTTGACCCAGTTCAGGATCACCTGATCTCCCATTTTCTCTCCTTCGCCCAAATCCTGACAAAACCGTGTACCTGAGGGGGGGGGAGAAGCAAAAAGAAGAGCGGTGTGGTCCATATATTCTACAGCGAGTGATGCCTCCATCACCGGGTGGTGAACGTACCTCCTCATCAGCTGCCAGACCAGAGCCAGGGTGTGAATGCGACTCCCCTCGTTCAGGTTTTCTCCTCCAACTCCGACGAGGGAGAAGTGAGCCACATCCCTGCTCAGCTCCACTGCATAGTTACAGTTCTCCAGCTATGATATGAGTTTAAAAAAAAAAGGTAACACTCCTGTTACTCTGCAACCAGTATGATTTTATGTAACTAACACAAAACACATTTGTTATGTGAAGTACCTTTTTCATGTTTCCGCCCAGGAAAGGATAAGGGGGGTTGTTGACCTTCTTCCAGTTCACTGGCACTTTGATTCTCTCTAAAAGCTGCAGAATGACCAGGCCATCACACAAATCACTGCAAAAGATGAGGACACAGGACCTTGAGCATAACATTTCTGACTCAAGCGCGGCTGACTTTCGCTTCAGTCCATAGAGCATCGTACCAGGACATTTAACTTTTTTTTTTTTGTTTGCATAACTTTCCACTGTACACTGTCCTCACGTGTAATTAGCTATCTGTAGGAATGTCAAGTGTCTATCTCATTTCCCGATAAGGCTAATCTCACTCCTGCACAGCCAATGACGTACCGATAAAGATGGTTTACATCTGGAGAGACGCCCAGGGAGTTCATCCAGTTGCGAAATATCCTTTCTTCTCTGGTCTCCGCTGGGAAGACACGCATATATCAAGATATCATAAATGTTATCTCATTCTCTACCAGCTGTTAACAGACAGCTGAGTTCAGGTTCACTGTTCGTACTATAATCGTCCGCCACACCTTGGAATCCTCATTTCCTCTGGCATTTTTTTTGGCCTTTGACCTGTGTAATTAGCATCACATTGGCCTCTGATGAATTTAATTATGGTGTTTTCTGACAGACTCAAAAGGCATCTCACCCTCTATGTGCGCGCTCTCAAAGTTTGTGTTATTGGTGGTCTGCTGTAGACCGGGATGCATGTTGAACAGGTTCGCCACGAAGGCCAAGTTGAGTTTGCTGTTTCCGGATGTGACGTCTTGTGGCGAAACGAACTGCCTGCAGTCCAGCTTGGCCGCCTGCTGCAGCATCAGCTCGGCCCTGCGTTCCAGGTTCCTCTCCTTCACACGAACAGACACACACACACACATACATGCACGTTAACAGCAGCGCAAGTGCAATCACGTGAGTTTGCGCACATATTTTGCGAAGGCATTTGAACTCACGTTCAGGCCGTTCATGTCTATTTGGACGCCCCTTCTGAAGGTGCAGCCCCTCGTGAGTGGCGATCTGGTTCAGCAGGTAGAAGTAGGCCCGCGAGTCCTTCGGGGAGCCAGCACAAGGCAGGGTTACGACAATGTTTCTAGCCATTGTGGGTGCGTAATGGAACCTGTGTGTTTTTGTGTTTCGTATGACACCTTGATATCCTCACTGAAGTTGTTGATGGTTTGCGTTCCAGCGTTGCGTAGATGATGGTTGACCCAGCGGAGCAGCAGCTCCTCCGGGGACAGAGACATGAGGTCGTCCAGTTGTTGCCCCTCGGTCAGAAGGATGATCAGACCTGGACACACACACCGCGGCCAGCTTATTATTAAGGAAAGGTAATGGTTAGAACAGTGTAGGCTACTTGTGTCATGTCACAGGAAACCAACCCATTTAAAAAGTTATCAAATTCGATGTTTCCCGAGGAGAAATGCATGAAAGCGAGCTGAAGGTGGCACAAATCCAACTAGAAAAGCATTCGGAGAGCGCAGACCTCCGCCAAGCGCAACAATTCCCCCATATAGAAATTTACAGATTGCGATAAAATCCGTGCTCTAGATCAGATCCGGATCAGCCTTTGAAATTTGATAGAGGTTCCTATTGTCAATCCCTCAGTGAATTCATGAGTTTTGGGCAATAACTAACGGAGATATTGAGAAACAAAATTTTCGGCCACATTTACCGCAATGTTATCGAAAATTTGAAAGTGATCCAGAATCCAGGATTTCTTCTGGATCACAGCCAAAATAAAATCAGTTCTTTTCACATTCCTGACAACTCCTGAAAATTTAATGAAAATCCATCCATAACTTTTTGAGTTATCTTGTACACAGACAGACAGAACTCCCTTGGCGGAGGTAGCTATTAATCAAATAGTTTTGCTAAACAATTAAGTTATTAAAGTATATATATGACAAAACTCTTATTCTCTTGAATGTAAGAAAAATTGATCTTTCTTTGCATAAATGACTGAAAACTCAATATGCCTGTTAAATGGCTGATCAAACCAAATAATACAAGCCCATACTTTAAAGCCACTCTATGTAGCAAAACAACTTCTGACCACATGGTGGCAGCATATCACAAGAAAGTTAATGTGACAGCACCTGGAATAAGGTACAACAAAGAGCGCCTCTCGTGGGACAAAGTCGTATTACAAGGCACGCCTGCGCGTCCTCGCTCATTAGCGCAGTGTTGTTGGCAGCTCTGTTGTGAGTACAGCAGCTCAGGACTTGATGTCCAAATATGGACATTTATTCAAACGTTATGATATCTATACTGGATGATGATTATCCAAACTGTGATAAGGCACCACACTGGATGATAATACAGAAAAATCAATGGTTATATAACTATACTTTTTTGCTTTCAAGAGAACATTGCTATACATGTAAGGAACCAAGTTCAACCCCCCCCCCCCCATGGTTCCTATCAAGCATACATTTTTTGCATTCTATTATTGTTTGTCTATTTTGTCTGTTACCAACACAAGAACAAAGTTTTGCAAGTGAAGAAATGGGAAAGTGAGTACTAAAAGCAGTAAAATGACCAATATTGTCTGATGCAAGTGAAAGAAAAAAAGTTGCATCATTACTTTTCTTATCACTACATTGTGCTGGAAAGTACCTGCAGTAAGATATTAATAAATTACTGCTGCTTCAGCATTTAACCAAACAATAACCAAACAATCCCGTCTCCTTAGCCAAGAATTCCTAAAATTGTTCATATTTATCACAAATATTTCAAACTACTAAAAGCTCCGTATCATGCTTGGCTGATAAAAATGCTGATATTGACATTTAAAACGTGCACTGTTTTTTTGTCTGGATGATGAGTGTGAGTGTTGAGTTAATATGTGTGCATGTGCTGACCTTCGTTCCTGCTGATCTCTATATCAGCGAACAGGCCAACCTTGATGATCTGCCAGAGCAGCCCCAGGACCAGGTGAGGTGTTCCAGCCATCATGTCGTGTGCGTCGACGTTCACGACTCTGCAGCCGATCGCTGAGGCCGAGTTCAGAGCCAAGATGAGGTTTTCCTACAAATGCGTGCGAAATTAAAATCAAAATGTAAACGTTCTCCGTGAACTCAGCACAGCAGAAGCAATGACTCCGGCCTAAATGCCACAAATAATAACTTAATTTCTAAGCACTTTAAGCTGTTTGAGCCTGAAGAATGGATCGGTTGATTGATAATTGACATCTAGTTAAAAAAAAAAAGAAAAAGAAAAGAAAGAGAAGAGAAAGAAAGGGAAAAAGAAAAGGCTAAACATGCAGCAAAGTCCCACAAACTATGTATATTGTGTAAATTTGAAATAAGGGGCATTGTGTGAGAAACACACTGTAAAGCATTTTGTAGAACCTAGATAAGATAAAACGGTAATATATGTGTGCTGACCATTTACCGTAATCATAGAATCACAAATGTTGTAAAACAGATATTAAAAGCAGGCAACATGCCGTGAAAAAGTTAATGTGTTGTGGGCTCTTGTCAAGTTTAGCATTACTTGGCTACATTTTAACAAGCAGTTACTGTAAATAGTAAAACGGTCCACATATTTGTGTGTGTGTGTGACATACAATTTATTTTATTTTCACTACCAAATTTTCTGGAGTGTAATTTTTTTTTTTTTTTTTTTTTTGTAGTTTGGCTGGTCCTGCGACTTAGATTTCAAAGCAATATACATATTAAAAATATGTAGTCCACAGATGGAAGAACGAGTCCACAGACGAAGGAACGAGTCCACAGATGGAGGAGCGAGTCCACAGATGGAAGAACGAGTCCACAGACGAAGGAACGAGTCCACAGATGGAGGAACGAGTCCACAGATGGAGGAACGAGTCCACAGATGGAGGAACGAGTCCACAGATGGAGGAACGAGTCCAAAGATGGAGGAACGAATCCACAGATGGAGGAACGAGTCCAAAGATGGAGGAAGGAGTCCACAGATGGAGGAACGAGTCCAAAGATGGAGGAACGAGTCCACAGATGGAGGAACGAGTCCACAGATGGAGGAACGAGTCCAAAGATGGAGGAACAAGTCCACAGATGGAGGAACGAGTCCACAGATGGAGGAACGAGTCCACAGATGGAGGAACGAGTCCACAGATGGAGGAACGAGTCCACAGATAGAGGAACGAGTCCAAAGATGGAGGAAGGAGTCCACAGATAGAGGAATGAGTCCAAAGATGGAGGAAGGAGTCCACAGATGGAGGAACAAGTCCAAAGATGGAGGAACAAGTCCACAGATGGAGGAACGGGTCCACAGATGGAGGAACGAGTCCACAGATGGAGGAACGAGTCCACAGATGGAGGAACG
Organism: Hirundichthys speculiger; assembly: GCA_018398805.1. Taxonomy (NCBI): domain Eukaryota; kingdom Metazoa; phylum Chordata; class Actinopteri; order Beloniformes; family Exocoetidae; genus Hirundichthys; species Hirundichthys speculiger. The sequence goes on along the minus strand of JAGFBZ010001577.1, from coordinate 157,916 downwards.
AGTCCAAAGATGGAGGAACGAGTCCACAGATGGAGGAACGGGTCCACAGATGGAGGAACGAGTCCACAGATGGAGGAACAAGTCCACAGATGGAGGAACAAGTCCACAGATGGAGGAACGAGTCCACAGATGGAAGAACGAGTCCACAGACGAAGGAACGAGTCCACAGACGGAGGAACGAGTCCACAGATGGAGGAGCGAGTCCACAAATGGAGGAACGAGTCCACAGATGGAGGAATAAGATGGAGGAACGGGTCCACAGATGGAGGAACGAGTCCACAGATGGAGGAAGGAGTCCACAGATGGAGGAACGAGTCCAAAGATGGAGGAACAAGTCCAAAGATGAAGGAACAAGTCCACAGATGGAGGAACGGGTCCACAGATGGAGGAACGAGTCCACAGATGGAGAAACGAGTCCACAGATGGAAGAACGAGTCCACAGATGGAGGAACGAGTCCACAGATGAATGAACGAGTCCAGAGATGGATGAACGAGTCCACATATGGAGGAACGAGTCCACAGATGGAGGAACGAGTCCACAGATGGAGGAACGAGTCCACAGATGGAGGAACGAGTCCACAGATGGAGGAACGAGTCCAAAGATGGAGGAACGAATCCACAGATGGAGGAACGAGTCCACAGATGGAGGAACGAATCCACAGATGGAGGAACGAGTCCAAAGATGGAGGAAGGAGTCCACAGATGGAGGAACGAGTCCAAAGATGGAGGAACGAGTCCACAGATGGAGGAACGAGTCCACAGATGGAGGAACGAGTCCACAGATGGAGGAACGAGTCCAAAGATGGAGGAACGAGTCCACAGATGGAGGAACGAGTCCACAGATGGAGGAACGAGTCCACAGATAGAGGAACGAGTCCAAAGATGGAGGAAGGAGTCCACAGATAGAGGAAGGAGTCCAAAGATGGAGGAAGGAGTCCACAGATGGAGGAACGAGTCCAAAGATGGAGGAACAAGTCCAAAGATGGAGGAACAAGTCCACAGATGGAGGAACGGGTCCACAGATGGAGGAACGAGTCCACAGATGGAGGAACGAGTCCAAAGATGGAGGAACGAGTCCAAAGATGGAGGAACGAGTCCACAGATGGAGGAACGGGTCCACAGATGGAGGAACGAGTCCACAGATGGAGGAACAAGTCCACAGATGGAGGAACGAGTCCACAGATGGAGGAACGAGTCCACAGATGGAGGAACGAGTCCACAGATGGAGGAACGGAGTCCACAGATGGAGGAACGAGTCCACAGATGGAGGAACGGGTCCACAGATGGAGGAACGAGTCCAAAGATGGAGGAACGGGTCCACAGATGGAGGAGCAGGTCCACAGATGGAAGAACAAGTCCACAGATGGAGGAACGAGTCCAAAGATGGAGGAAGGAGTCCACAGATGGAGGAACGAGTCCACAGATGGAGGAACGAGTCCACAGATGGAGGAACGAGTCCACAGATAGAGGAACGGGTCCACAGATGGAGGAACGAGTCCAAAGATGGAGGAGCGGGTCCACAGATGGAGGAACGAGTCCACAGATGGAAGAACAAGTCCACAGATGGAGGAACGAGTCCAAAGATGGAGGAAGGAGTCCACAGATGGAGGAACAAGTCCACAGATGGAGGAACGAGTCCACAGATGGAGGAACGAATCCACAGATGGAGGAACGGGTCCACAGATGGATGAACGAGTCCAAAGATGGAGGAACGGGTCCACAGATGGAGGAAGGAGTCCACAGATTGAGGAACGAGTCCACAGATAGAGGAACGGGTCCACAGATGGAGGAACGAGTCCAAAGATGGAGGAACGGGTCCACCAATGGAGGAGCAGGTCCACAGATGGAAGAACAAGTCCACAGATGGAGGAACGAGTCCAAAGATGGAGGAACGAGTCCACAGATGGAGGAACGAGTCCACAGATGGATGAACGAGTCCACAGATGGAGGAACGAGTCCACAGATGGAGGAATAAGATGGAGGAACAAGTCCACAGATGGAGGAACGAGTCCACAGATGGAGGAAGGAGTCCACAGATGGAGGAAGGAGTCCACAGATGGTGGAACGAGTCCACAGATGGAGGAAGGAGTCCACAGATGGAGGAACGAGTCCACAGATAGAGGAACGGGTCCACAGATGGAGGAACGAGTCCAAAGATGGAGGAACGGGTCCACCAATGGAGGAGCAGGTCCACAGATGGAAGAACAAGTCCACAGATGGAGGAACGAGTCCAAAGATGGAGGAAGGAGTCCACAGATGGAGGAACGAGTCCACAGATGGATGAACGAGTCCACAGATGGAGGAACGAGTCCACAGATGGAGGAATAAGATGGAGGAACAAGGTCACAGATGGAGGAAGTCCACAGATGGAGGAACGAGTCCCATAGAGGGAGGAACGAGCCCACAGATGGAGGAACGAGTCCACAGATGGAGGAACGAGTCCACAGATGGAGGAACGAGTCCACAGATGGAGGAACGAGTCCACAGATGGAGGAACGAGTCCACAGATGGAGGAACGAGTCCACAGATGGGGAACGAGAGGAGGAACGAGTCCACAGATGGAGGAACGAGTCCCACAGATGGAGGAACGAGTCCACAGATGGAGGAATAAGATGGAGGAACAAGTCCACAGATGGAGGAACGAGTCCACAGATGGAGGAACGAGTCCACAGATGGAGGAACGAGTCCACAGATGGAGGAACGAGCCCACAGATGGAGGAACGAGTCCACAGATGGAGGAACGAGTCCACAGATGGAGGAACGAGTCCACAGATGGGAACTTGAACAGCTGCTGCTAGAAGAGGTTCATCAACTGTGCAGTTATCGCTCTTATTGCCTGATGAGTCTTGTATATATTTTTTTCCTCTTCACAACATATTCTTTGACACCCCAGTGCAACTTACAGTCCAGGAAATACGTTACTTGTCATTTCCTGTCAGAAATTAAATTAGAGGAAAATATAGACAGCAGCCTGTTAAGCTAGCTTATTCTTTTAGCTTCATTTAGATTGTCTTAAAGGTGGGAAAATAAGTAAGTGTCCAGCACCTGCACAGATATAACACTGTTGTTTATTTGTTTTTAATACGTGACACTACATCCATTGAAAAAGGAAATAAAGAGATTTTTTTGTGTTTGTGCGCTCATGAAGGTCATGATTATAGACCCGACAGGGTTTTTTTTGCGGTTTCTGAACGTTATGGACGAACGACTCACTCTCATGGTGAAGGTGGTTAGTTTCTTTGTGTTGATGACTCTCTCGTCGATGGTGTCAGGCTGAGACTGGTTGATCAATTTACTGGAAGAGAACAAGGAGCAAATGAAGGAGTAAGTGAATGGGTGAGTAGCTCTGTAACCCTTTTCTGAATTATATCTGTGTAAAGTCCATCATTTACTGAAACCCTGTTGTTGAATGAAAGGGAACCAGAGGGACCTTTGCTGCCACGTGAAAGACTTCAGCCCAGTTTTCTCTCCAGCCAAAAGCATCATTTTAGAGTACATGTGATATTGAAGTTATTTTCTGTGTGTAAAAATGTGTGTATTCGTGTTTAATACCATAACAGGATGCCGTCGCTGACAGAGGTGAAGAGGACTGTCGTTGTCAGGGTCCATGGGCAGCAGATGTTGGCAGTCTGGATCTTTCGCCAAAGCTTTGTTGATCCACTTGGCGAAGGCCACTTTTTCCTCATCTAAAAAAAGCGTGCGTTTGAAGATGAGTTGCTGGAGCGGAAATGCTAAATATTCACTTCTAAAAGCAGCTGAATCTTCAGGCAGATGGTTGTCCTTCCTGAGTCCGGTTTCGGTTCTCTACAAGAACACTTATGACAAACCTGACTAATCTGGAATGAATGGAAATGAACGATAAAGCCAATACATAAGCTGCATAGTTTCTGCAAACACTCCTATTTATTGTTTTTCTGCACTGTTATCAGTTGGCACAGTTCAGATGTTGGCACAACAGTGGCACATTTATGGAAAAGACGTGACTGACAGAATATGTTTTGACAGTTTTATGGGCTTTTCCAGATTAAAAAGGTTTTACTCATGTTTGACATGTAATCCGGTGGAGCTAATCCTGCACACAGGTATTTAATTAGTGTAATTCACTAAAGCCATGAAGAATTATCTCTTCGTAGCACTCGTCACAAATGCACAGTGAGAAACAGCTCTGAAAATGATCTTTTTTTAAAGTTAGAGGTTGACTTTAGGCCATGGGCGAGGCTAGCCCTTTTTTTAGGGGTGCTTTAGCACCTATAAATTGAAATTCAGCACCCCAAAAACCTGGAGTAAGAAATGTTGTTATTCTAAAATTTTAGTTTGCATTTGACAGGCTTAGATAATGTCCAAAACTTAATCCATAGTTTGTGGTTTAAATTTATATTTTAAGAATGAAAATGAAAACGACCCCGTCTAATGGTATCGTCCTCTTCTCACTAACGTTACTTCTCCTCTTCGTTGACCGTTTACCAGTTAGCGCGTTAGCTCAGTTAGCATTTCAAATTTCATTGAAATTTTCAAAGATTTGCATGTTTTCCAGTCAGTTTTTTTTTTCCAAAAGATTATGCTCTTCTCTCATTAATGTTATAATGATTATCCAAAATTGTTTTTCCATAAACATTTTTTGGTTTTGTGTGAAAAAAGGTGGGGTTGTGGGTTGTGGTGGGGCTCCTTGGGTGCTCAGCACCCCTAAAGCTCTGACCCTAGGATCGGCCCTGCTTTAGGCCCTCTGAGGACGACTGTCCTCAAAAGGATTAGAGATTATACCGGATATGATCGACACACCAGAGTAGGAGTGCTGCGTTCCCTGGCTGGAAAGTTCTGACATCCCTCCAAAGGAGCGGATCCCATCTCTCCTGGAGATGACTTTCTTGAACGTCTCGCTGAACTCCTTGCTCTTCAGCTCTTGGTAGATCTGACCACAGACAGACAGTGTTATTATCTCCGCAGATGCTCGATTGAGGCCTTATATATATATATTCACTTCAGGACTCACAGAGACGAATTCCTCAAAGCTGATCTTCTCATCTTTGTTCGTGTCTCCGGCGATGAAGGTTTCGATGACGTCTCTCACTTTGTACCCTGGCAGGTAGAAGCTCGCCTCTCTGAACAGCTCCTGAAGCTCGAAGTCGCTCACGTAGCCGCTGTTATCAATATCTGGACAAAGAAGCGTGCAGAAATGCACAAACTGTTCACTTAAGTCAGCTTATGTTACAAATATTGAGTATGATCCTTCTAGTATGTAAAGGTGCACACAGACCTGAGATGATAAAAGGGAGGACAAACAAAAGTCTATATTAACAGGATCATCAACATCCAGGTACCAGACGATACAAGACACCCTCAGATGTATTTGTCTAGACACTGACTGGTCAGAGCACAAGGAGGACCTCATACATGTTAGGAGGGAGGATATAATACTATATAATAATAATAAATGAAGCCCTAAACTCTTTCACAGCCTTCAGAACCTGCATATATTCTACATTTTAGACTCATTTGCATCTGCATTTCATGAAGTAAACAACTGCTGAACTTCCTTTATGTCTGTTTTAGGTTTGCATGCCAATTGTCTTCTGGTTCTGCAGCAGCCAGTAACAGACTTTTCAAAATAAAAGCATGTGAGCAACATACGTTTACGCGCGATGAAATAAATGTCGGCGTTAATAAATTAATGAGTTAACGTAATAGTAACGCATTAACTTGCCCAGCCCTAGAAAATATATTTGAGAAAAATCATCCCTCATGCTCATGTTATAAAAAGAATTACATGTGGTATGTTACAAAGGACGCATTTTAACATCTTAACCTGTGTGTCTGTGTGTGTGTGGGTGTGTGTGTGTGTGTGTGTGTGTGATACGTATACGTTAGAATATTATAATACAGTTTAGATAAAGTCTTTTATATAAAAGGTAAGCCTGTTTATATCAAGTAATTCAAAGTTACAATTTGGAGACAGGATCGTTACCCATCATGCATTGCTTCCAATTAAATAGCTAAATCTATATACTGTTATACACTATAGATATACATTTCAAAACAAAAAAAACATGTTTGAAACATGGACAAAAGGAGACCTTATCTTTGTCCCACTGTACAGTTCAAGGTTATTTTCATTCACCATGAAACCACATTTACGTTTATTATAATCTATAGAAAATACCACAGATTTTATTCCGGTATTATTATTTTATTTTGTTATATTTATCTGCAGCACATTTTAGACACCGGTTTGTGAAAATATTGCTTGACATTAAACCGGTTTGTGGCGCAAAAAAGGTTGGGGAGCGCTGACGTAACCAGTCATTTTATTTTAAGCGTGAAAAAAATAATTTTTTCATAATTCAATGAATAAATGAGTCTATTATTATGAAATACAGGCATTTATTATTATGAAATATTTCCCATTATTATGATAATGATTTCGTTTTTCATAAGAATGAGCTTTTACATAATAATGGCTTTGTTTATCGTAAGAATGATTTGTGTGTCAATCACAGCAGAGAGGGCGGAGCCATTTATGTGATTGGCTGCTCTTTCATTCAGGCATAAGCAACAGAACAGTGAATATCGATAGTGGGCGAGAGGTGCAATGTATATACTCCAGGCCAGTAGGTGGCAGAATGCACCTCAGTTTATGGTTAAAAGTTGACATCGACTCAGAAACGTCAAAGTTTCCCGTAGCTCAGTCCAAGCTGCCATAGCTACAATCGGACTAGGAGCGCACCTTGATGACGCCACGGCCCGCTGCTAACGGGACCTCACGGCCAAAACTAGTCGATGTCAGAGCGTAGAATGGAGAAGGATCAGCCAATGAGCGTGCAGGTCAACCACTGGTCCCGCCCACTGGCAAAATGTCATTATTATGTAAAAGCTCATTCTTATGAAAAAAGAAGCCATTATGTAAAAACTCATTCTTAGATTAAAAAAAAGCCATTCTGAAATAAACTATTATGCATTAAACTAAGATTAAATAATAATAAAAAAATTTATTTCAAAATAATCACATTTTTTTCATAATAATGGGAAATATTTCATTATAATACACGTATATTTCATAATAATGGGAAATATTTAATAATAATAAACATGTATTTCATAATAATGGCAAACATTTCATAATAATGGATACGTATTTCATAATAACAAACGCCTGTATTTCATAATAATAGACTCATTTATTCATTGATTTATGACCCAAACGGGGCTCCATAATTTTCATGCGCTTTACTTCGCACGTGTTTTCCATTTGTGTCCCAAAAAGTAGTGTCAAAGTGATGTACCTTCTTTGTGCAGCTCATTATCATTACCATCCTTCTGTAATTTGGATATATAATTATAAAGTGATAAAAACTGAGCTAAATTGAACCATCTGACCACTCCTGGTGCACGACATACGTGCACTCAACTACTAAAGCAATAAAAATCACTTACACAAGAGCTGCACTTTATGGCCGACAGTAAAGGTCTCACTTTGGTCAGATTTCTCGTCAGTGAACCGCTAAGTTAAAGTTTAAAGCTCTGTGAGTGTGAGTGTGTAGCGCTGAAGCTGACCGATTCTGTTAAAAGCCTCTCTCAGTTCTTCAAGGTCGTCCCGGGAAATCTGCGTGACGTGATTCATGTCCATGGTGTCCATGCCAGCCTCTGGGCCGCGTACCTGAACTTGGACACACGTGCACGAAAAACAACAAGGATGTGATGACAGTGACAGTCACATGCATTTACTGCAGACGTGGAGATAGTTAACTGATGTGAGAAATTAGAAGACAGACAAACGGAGAGGAAGCATTTATACAGATTTGCACTTTCATCTGCACTGAACACACTTTTTTACACAATCACACACACCCACATACAGAGATAAACATTTAGTCATTTCCTTGTAGTTTGGTGAAGCTTTAGCATTTCCAAGCACCATTACCTGTTAGTGTTTTTAGGCAAAGTACAGTGAAATACAACGACAGTAAGCCAGTGACATGTACCTTTGTGTGAGGTCCGGCTGCAGGTGTCGAGTCTCCCAGAGCTCTGATAGGATTCCCACCTGGTCAGAGAGGAAGCTGGATCCTGGAGGAGGCAGAGAGACGATTACCTGCCCGAGGAGGAGTCAGTCAGAGGGAGCTGGACTTTTGGCCTGCTTGGACCTGGGACAGGCGTAGCCTGACAGTTAACATTTAACACCTCAGCTGTGTCATCATGTTTCTGCCCAATGAGGTTCACATGTTGGCCGTGAGTGGGGGCGAATGATTGGCTCTGACCTGCAATGCATCCAAGTGAAGAAGAGAAGGGACAGGTGGATTAAAAGCAATTTAACTTTTAAGGTCTTTTCTATCAGCTGCAGCGTTTGGATATGATTAAGACTAACAGCCAAATGCTGAAACTCCTCCATCTTTCCTTGCAAGTGCTCTTTCACTTACAATTATCTTTAAAAAAAAAAGAGGAAATGGCAAGTTTACTACTGACTTTTATCACCTCTGATCTCTCAGGAGACCAGTTGTCGTCATTTTAAATGCTCAACACTCTCCCATTCCCTTTATTATTATTATTATTATTTTTATTATTATTATTTCCTTTATTTATTACCTTTATTTAAACTCGGAGATACATTGAGGTAGAGACCTCATTTACAATGCAGCTGAGTGAAACAACAAAAACAAAAAAATAAAGGCACTTAGACAAGAAACTTACATAAAAGTGACGGCAAGAATTTAAAAAACACAATGAAATTACAATTAAAATGTAAAAAAAAAAAAAAATAAAAACATGAATGATTAAAATTACATTTAAATTTAGTTAAAATGTAGAAACAATAATCGGGTAAAACAGGAACAGCTAGAAGTAAAATGTGATACAGTTAAAGATTTAAATTGCCCTATGGATAAAAATGATGAAAGATTTAAATAGTTCAGCATGCTATTCCAACTTACAGGTGCACAATAAAAACTGGATTTTCCAAGGTTCCAATTTTTTTTAGGTTTTAGTCTCTTTTATTGTACTTTTTTTTTCTCCCTTTAGGCCAGTAGTTGACAAGTTTGAAGAGGGGCCAGGTTTGTTCAGCTGTTGTAATATCTGTAAAATGTATCCTGTACGCGTCGTTCAGGGTTCAACGATGACATCACAGAGGTGTAACTTGGCCCGTGCCGTGTCGGATGTTGGCTCTTGAACCTTTCACTGAATCCCAGCCGGACGGACGGATGCAGCACGTGCAGCTTCCAGAAACAATTCAAACCCTGCATGTTCTTATTCCAGATAAATGGAGTTCCACTTTATTCAGATTTGCAGCGTTTGTGGTAATTAATTGCGCAAAAAGGTTTTCTTTAATATAAGGAAGTACAATCCGTACACTTTACATAGTTTATAATGACTTGGTATTTCACTTAACAAGCCTTATAAAGCCTTATCATAAAACTTTTATAACTGTCTCAGTTGCCGCTTTTGTTAGAAAGCCTTGTTTTTAAATGGACATGTTTAAAACATGAGGCTGAGCTTGCTTCACAATGACCCGTAACCTGAAGCATGAGGCCGATGTCGTAACTCAGATTAAACCGCCCCACTTTATTACAGCGTTCGTTCTTTTCTTTTCTTTTTTTTTCCAGCTTTACATAGCCCTGCTGGTCAATGCTGTTCACTTACATCTTAAGAGGATCAGAACAGTTCCTGTGAATTCTTTCTCAGTTTTCTACTGCCACATTAGTTTATTGTACCTGTGCTTCTTTGAGTAGCGCTGGGAAAATGCAGTATAAAGTTGGAACAAAGGTAAAGAGCTTACGTTCAGTCCCAGGCAGGCCGAAGGTGCGTCTGGAGTGGAAAACGTTGAGGACCAGTTTTGGTAACTTTTCTTCCTCCTTTTCAAGTTTCTTTATTTGTTTTGACTCTTTTCCTTCTGTTCATGTCCTTCTTTCTTTTTTTCCAAAGCTGTCCTCTTCTTCTCTGGTTTTCCTGTCCCTGTCCTTACATCTTTCCTTGAGCTCCCAAACACTCAGACATAATCAGCTGAACCAGCTCCCGTCCTGACTTAAAGAAACTCGCTTAATCGGTTCAGTGAACAGACCCGTCTAAATTCTGACTTTGGCTCCATCTTTCCGTTCTGCCCTCGGTGCTTTTCTTCCTGCGACACCTGATCGGCCGGCTCTCTGTTGCTCTCCGGTTACTCTGTCTTCACCTGAGCCGGTCTCAGGGAACCCCACCCCACCTTCGTCCTTCTGCGGTCCCTGATTGTGGACCCTGAACCAGGATCAGGTCTTTGTGGTTAAGACCTTCTCACATAAGCATCATGCATTATCCACTTAACCTAAGGGGCACATGCGCAGGAGGAGAGTGAACGCCACACAAACTTACAATCAACTCAAAAGTGCAAACGTGATAAACACACAAGCAATGTTTTTAAGGATGTTGTGTTTCCATTCATTTCACAAATTTGGGGGTAATGTTGCTTAATAAATACATGCATGCTGCTGTCATTTCTGATTTCTGGACACATTTCATGCAGCAAAGCACACAAATTTGAGGCTTTAGTTTGAGATGAAGTGGATGTCATCTTCTGTAATCTTATTGATTATTCCCTTGTTTCTGTTGCTTCAACATCTGTTCAGTAAGGATGCACACGGTCACAATTCGATGCTTAAAAGACTTAAAAGCAGCCTGATTTTACAAATTCAGAAACCTGAAACCTGATGACAGCTTCTTTAGGAAGGATATCTGCACAGACTTTTGGCTGCAGTGAATTTATATCAACTAGCAGAGAGGAACGATAGAAATGACTCACATCTCCTTAAATCTGTGTAGAAATGTTATTAAAACAAAAGAACATCCGATCTGTTTCCAGAATTGTTTCATACACTATATTGCCAAAGGTATTCACTCACCTGAGCTTTAGTTCATCCCATCCCTAATCAATATGACGTGGGTCAACCCTTTGCAGCTAGAACAGCTTAAACTCTTCTAGGAAGGTTGTCCACAAGGTTTATTTATATGTATATATACAGTCATGGAAAAAATTATTAGACCACCATTTTTTCTTCAGTTTCTTGTTCATTTTAATACCTGGTACCACTAAACGTCATCATGTGACTAAAACAGACAGAAAAGAAAACACTGAATGCATGAAAGCAGTGTTTTTGGCAGTACAACGCCATAGCTATTGATGTAAAAACTTAAGTGATTTAGGTTATAATCAAGAAAACCATGGAAAATGGTAAGATATCAGCTCTTAAATAAAACACTTATGAGCAATCTTTGTGGTTATCGTTATGTTTGTCCAAACAAATGTACCTTTAGTTGTACCAGGCATTAAAATGAACAAGAAACTGAAGAAAACAAGGGTGGTCTAATAATTCCATGACTGTATTTGAATTTTTATTGTTTTATTCACCTGTGATGTGGACAAACGTCCACTGAGAGGCAGTGCTGACTCTGTCTGACATCCAACAAGTGCAGAATATCTCCTTGTTCTTCTGGTTGATAAGACAATCAAGGTAGTGACAATTATTCATGACAAAAGACAGCGTTGCAACACAAACTGTAATCCAGCATCATCTATGCAGATAGTGGATATCTGTGGATGCTGCTGTACTTGTAAAAATCTTGTGCATATTAGTTTGAAAACTATTTCAGGGCTTTTTCTCTTTTTATTTCCACATCAGTGAGAAGCTGTTGTTTTCAGTAAATGTTTGCGTTGCATCATTCTTGTTTAAGGAGGGCCGGGCTGAGATGGTCCAGAGGTCACATCTGGTCCCTTGAGCCTTATTTTCCCCCATTTGTGATCAATACAGTCAGCAAACCTGTGTTGTTGGTAGCGTCATTACCTCCTGTTCAGGTCCCTCAAATCATGTACTTTTAAGGTTAATAATACTATACCAACACATTTAAAATGCTCCAGTCTTGTAAAACAAAAACATATGAGCCGTCAGAACTCCTCTCTATAAAGGCCCTGGACCCTGACAACTTTTTTTTTTCATTGCAAAAACTTAAATTTTATTTGTTCTGAAAATGTACAACAGCAGTCATATGTATTTGTTTAAGCTCATTGTTTGTCTAACCATACTATTTTCCACAAAACTTACACTGGCGATGTGAATGTACTGATCCTGCCTTTTAGTTTTAATTTGACATTACTGCACCTTATCAGTTGGATGTCTGTAGTCATTCTTAATTAAAAAAAAAATCTTTTATTTATTTTTTTTTGTGTGTGCATGTGATTGTTTAAGGGTATATATATATATATATATATATATATATATATATATATATATATATATATATATATATATATATATACAGTCATGGAAAAAATTATTAGACCACCCTTGTTTTCTTCAGTTACTTGTTCATTTTAATGCCTGGTACAACTAAAGGTACATTTTGTTTGGACAAACATAACGATAACCACAAAAAGATTGCTCATAAGAGTTTTATTTAAGAGCTGATATCTTACCATTTTCCATGGTTTTCTTGATTATAACCTAAATCACTTAAGTTTTTACATCAATAGCTATGGCGTTGTACTGCCAAAAACACTGCTTTTATGCATTCAGTGTTTTCTTTTCTGTCTGTTTTAGTCACATGATGACGTTTAGTGGTACCAGGTATTAAAATGGACAAGAAAGTGAAGAAAAAATGGTGGTCTAATAATTTTTTCCATGACTGTATATATATATATATATATATATATATATATATATATATATATATATATATATATATATATATATATATATATATATTATATATATATATATATATATAGATAGATAGATAGATAGATAGATAGATAGATAGATCTATATGTACATATGTGGAAAATGTTTGTACATCTTGCATACGTTTTGATATACGTTTTGAACTTCAATAAAAAATATTGTTAAAAAAAACACATACTATTTGCACAGATAGCAAAGGATGTTTGGCCCAAACTTGCCACATATCTGCCAGACACGGCCCAGTTCCTCATTTTCTTTGCCTGGCCCTCATGACATTTTGCTGTATCACATGCCAAAACCAGTTTGCGACATCTGAGCCACATCTGGCTTATCCAACACTTGCCAAAACCTAAGTTTGGCCCATATAGCACTTACCAGTGCCATAACTGAGCTGTGAGGGCCACGAGTAGCACGGATTGGGCCCAAATGTGTCTGTTATCTGTCTGAACGGACTTTATGTGGTCTTCATAAACATTTTAAAGTGTTTCTTCTGAAAACAATCTTATATATCCTTTAATTACTTGGATTACTTGTCACAAATGCAGTTTTATACTGAAGGAAAAACAAACGCGAGGGGGGGTGGGCGTGTCAGCTGTCAGAGGTCACGTGACGCGGAAAATGTGGGGCTTAATTCCTGTGCTGGACTGCTCCCAGCTGCTGCGCCTCTGCCCTTCGCAGTGCAAACCGTCCGTCTGCCCCATCCCGACCCCAGAGCCTCGGGTGGACCCTCCTCAGCGCATCATGTCGGGTAAGACCCAGCGAGGCTCGGCCGGCTCCCACCTGAACGCTCCGGACCGGAACCGGGCCGGACCGGACCGCAGCTGCGCGAGGTGGCTTCGTTTTCCTCCCCGAAATGTCGCGAAATGCATCAGAAAAAATAAAAACACCTGCTGCGGCTCCCGCTGGCCCCGTCACGCGGGCAGCGATGATGCAGTCGGGTTTAATTTAGCTTTAATTACTCCCGAGGTCGTTTTAAACGTCGTGATGTTTGATTTGGTGAGTTTGCTGCGGCGGGACGTAAAGTGGTCGGTTATGAAAAACTAGCATATCCGGTTTACAGCGTTAAAGCCAAACTGCCTAATTTTTAAACATTTACGAGGCCTGAGTTGGAAAAAAACTCAACTTTTTCATTTTTTTTTTACATCGTATTTGCCTAAATATATAATATTAAAATACTTATAACTGGTACTCTGAGCCAGTCTTTACTTGAGTTTTGAGGCCTTTGAGGTGAGTTAAGCAACAGCAAAATGATTTATTTTTAACCTATGAGTTGTCTTAATGAACAGATGTGGGGGAAAAAAACTTTTTTTAATTGTGTAAATTAGCCTTAATAGGTATTAAGATTGTTACCTTTTTGTTTTCCATTTTACATATTAATTTTTATTTATTTATTTTTTTTATTGACAAGCAAGTTCAGGTTTAAATTAGTGAAAAAGGTGGATTTTCTTTCAATTTCTTGTGTTAGTTATAAGGAAAGTGAGGTATCCTGAATAGTAGCCATCCATGTAATACTTACAGATGCAGTCATGGAAAAAATTATTAGACCACCCTTGTTTTCTTCAGTTTCTTCTTCATTTTAATGCCTGGTACAACTAAAGGTACATTTGTTTGGACAAATATAACGATAACCACAAAGATTGCTCATAAGAGTTTTATTTAAGAGCTGATATCTTACCATTTTCCATGGTTTTCTTGATTATAACCTAAATCACTTAAGTTTTTACATCAATAGCTATGGCGTTGTACTGCCAAAAACACTGCTTTTATGCATTCAGTGTTTTCTTTTCTGTCTGTTTTAGTCACATGACGACGTTTAGTGGTACCAGGTATTAAAATGAACAAGAAAGTGAAGAAAAAATGGTGGTCTAATCATTTTTTCCATGACTGTAGATGCGCCCCTAATATTGCCCCTGTTGTCTTTTACATACTGGACCGAGCAAGGCCCAAGACCCCTGCAAACACATCATCTTACATATACGGTTAACACAGCAAGAAGGTTCCTGGTTCAGATTTTGTTCTCATCTTGGTCGTGTGGGTTTTTCTGGGTCGTCTGACTTCCTCCCACAGTCCAAAAAACGGGTCGCTCTAAGCTGCCCACAGAATGGGTGTGTGTGGTCATTTATTTATGTGAGGCTCAGGTCTGCCATGAAAAAAATTCTGCATTCAGAAACTAAAGTGAGGCCAAAGCAAGAAGAAAAATGTTGTTTACTAAACCTCAACCATTTTAATTTACTCGTAGGTTGACCTGAATGAATGCAGATCATGAAAAATCAGTCATTCAGTGAAGACATATGCTGCAGATGAATTACGTTTTCTTTTTTCTCGCCCCACATACCTGTTACGGTGTCACGCATGTAAGACGTGACCAGAAAGTCATTAGAAATTCTCTGATGTCACACCTGGTTACATACACAAGCCATCTCCCCTTTTTCACCCCTATTTATCTACCCTGGGAGGTGGTTTAAAAAGCAGTTACATGCACACACACAGACTGGGAAAAGGTAAAAAAATATCCCAAAAAGAAAAGTTGGTATGTAAGGAGCTTCTGTGAAGAGGATCTAGTACCCCTGGCATTCACAGCTGATTACACTGGTAAAGAACCAAACCAATCACAGCGGGGCTTTATGTGATGACTCGCTCAGAAATGTCTATCTGGGATCAACAAGATTGATTTCACTGCAAAACCAATAGCTGTCATTTTCTGGCGTTCCTTTTCTGCTGCATGTCGTTTTGGATGTCTTTTGTTGACACTCGTCTAGCTGTAGCATGGATGGAGGCGGAGCGTTCTTTGATTGATTGTGGGTGTGTCCAATAGCCTCCAGAGGAAGTGTCTTCAGACTTCGTTTGGTCCCGCCCCCTGGAAATCAAAGTCAGAACCAGACTAATACTTTGTATCGAAGCTAAAAAAGAGGAGAAAGAAACTCCACAATAATGGATAAATGTTGCTATCATTAAAGTAATTCTTTACTTTTAAAGAACTGGGCGCTATTAATGAGATTTTACAATTTAAACGTGAAATTACTCTGCCAGGTTGCCGTCTCTTCTCCGTCTCAGATGTAGTCCAATTAATAATTGCGGTCAAAATGATACCCAAACGCCAAAAAGTGGACTAAGAGGAAATTGTTTGCTTTACCAAAAACTGATAATTCAATCATACTAATGTAGAAGAGTGGTGCAATATCCATCAGTTTAAAGTTTACATCGCATGTACACCGGTATATACATAAAGAGCAATCAGAGCTTATCTCGGCCGGTCTTATCAACCATCAGCAGCGTGCACCTGAACAGCCCAGCTCACAGGGGGTATGGTGTCACTTTTATGTAAAAGGCAATTAAAACATGCGCTCGAGAAAGTTATTTTATTCTCAAGGAGACATTTATCTCTGTAAATTAAGCAGCTCATGAACTTTGAGCTTCCTTTGATGTTATCTGTAAAAGTCGAGGTGGACGGACCCTGAATGAGCTTTGGTTAGAGGTTTGAAATGGCTGTATTTTCTGAGTTTATTTATGCCATATTTACTGTTATGAGCACCTCAAACATCATCTCATGCTTTTGGGGGGAAAAGCATGATGATGATCACTATTATTTTTGAGAAATAAGGGGCTAATAAAGTTTAAAAAAAAAAAACAGGTGAAACAAGACTATGCCCACCTGCTGGAAAAACAAAATTTAGAATTAAAAAAACCCTGTAAATCTCATATTTGTTTGATTTGTGGTTGATCCCAGCCACATTGACAAGCAATTTAAAGCTTTTTTTTTTCATGCTTTTATTTTGAATGCGAGCTCCCTTAACTTCCTGTGTGAATGATCTTTTTGATTAACTTGACAGTTGTTTTATCACGTACGTGCCTGCCACAGTGAAGGGCCTCCAACTTCTTTTCCCACTACTATAAAAGGCATTAGTCTTTTTTTTTTTTAATGGTCTCTTAATACGGTCATGAATTTGACAGAAGTCAATGACGATATTACACTAAATTAAATGTTTGGATGTAAAACCACTTCATGTATTTGTCAAAGGGGGATCATAACAACCACTTTGGATTATATCCTCTAATAAAAGAGATGTGTAAACATGTTTTTAAATCCACAAATGGATACCTGAGAAAATTATATTTGATGTTCTGAATATAAAATATGACAGCGTGATGTGTTATAAGTAATTTTGTAGCCTTAAGACTCTCTACCTAGACGTGTTCGGTCATAAGACTTGAAGCAGCCAAAGATAAATCTGGGGGAGTGCAGACGAGCAGAGCCTTACTCTCACACTCTGGCCTTTTGATAGTCGATTTATAGTTCCCTCATTCAGATCTTAGCAACCATGGGACAGAGGCACACGGGTCGGGTTTCCCAGAATCCCCCAACAACTGAAGGAGTCAGCTTGATGAATGCTCTCCATTGGCTCCCGGCCTGCTTTGACTCTCGCAGCGACGCTGCTCGCCCCCCGCTGCTGTTTATGCATGCAGCGTGCACACTGGTCCTCACATGGATGTTGGGGGGTTGGGTTGATTTCTATTTTGGAGGAAAGATGGAAGGAAGCCAGTTTATTAAAAGTTGCACAGTCACTTTCGGGAGAGTGGAGAAACTGCAGCTCGATGCTGGAAATTAAAAATTGTATTCACTTCGGTTCATAGACAGCAGTTGGTCAATGCAAGAAAGTTTATTTTGAAATAATAACAGCTGGAAACTTTGCACCATGAAAGTGGATTTAGGATTTGTTTGTCTTAAACACCAACATGATTAACACGTCATCCATTACAGTCAATAGAGCAGCTGTAGTAACAAAATTGATGAATTGATCAACTGATTCTCTTGATCATTTTGAAGGGGGAGGGGGGGTTAATCACGGTTTGACCACTATTCTGTATATATATGTGACAGCTCCAAGGTAAAAACCTGAAATACAGTTTTCATTAAGTACTCAGACTACCCTGCTTATATTTCATGCTTATATTGAACAGTGACTAGAAGGATGTTTTTGCACCTCTGACTGAAAGTGTTAATGACAAAAAAAATAATTTGGAAAGTCGATGACATGCTTTACACCGGGGGTGGGGCAATCCCAGTCCTCCAGGGCCGCTGTTCTGCATGTCTTAGATGTTTTCCTGCCACAACACGCCTGATTCAAATGAGTGATCACCACCAGCTTGTTATCAAGACCCGTAACGACCCATTCATAAGACTTGCAGGACAGCGGCCCTCTGGGACTGGATCTGCCCACCCCTGCTTTACACGTTAACCTACTCAGCCACCTTAACTCTTCTCGTCTTCGTTACGGAGAATCGGTACGGTTCCTCTGGATTCAGCTTTGATTTCCACAGGGATTCCTCTGAACAGGCACACAACTAGTTAAAGAAATGAAAGCATGTGGCACAACCTGCTCTGATCACGGCAGATCCTAATCCGGTTCATCTCTCCTCAAACCTACAAAGCCATTGTCCAGAGGCAACTTGTGACCTAAAGAAGGAGGTGGTCATGGGAAGCTGAGGAAACTCTGCGGGAGTGTTTTCGAGGCTACAGATGGGGATGCACTCTGTGAGCCACATGGCGATGACATCGATGCCATGACTGAGTGTGACTGATGATATTAGCTTCTGTGTGGACGACACCATCCCCACCAGAGTAATGAAGGTACTTCCCCAATAACAAACCCTGGATCACCAGTGAAACCTGAAAGAGCTCCTCGACTAGAAAAAAGAGCCTTTAGGGAGGGAGACGGGGAAGTGTCCTACCTTCAGGTCCGCTGCTACACGAACCGCTAACCTGCCCACAGCAGTAACCATCCACAATGAATCACTGAAGAGACGTAAATCATGACAGTTGCTGCAACAATTTAATTTCCATTCATGGGTTAAATAGAGTATTATTGAAATGAACTGAATTAGGCAGAATAACAATGTGACTATTATCAACAAAAGACATCCGTACAACAGGGGTGTGAAAAAAAAAAAAATCGATTTTGGCAATATATCGCGATTTTCGGCCGCCCAATATAATATCGATTTTTCAGCTTCTAATAGTGCTGGGCAATATGACGATACATATCGTGGGGACGATAGAAAAGTGTGTATCGTGCCATTTCTCTTCTATCGTTTCTAACCTAATTTTATCAATTATTACAGCAAATATGTAATTAAATAACCTGCAACTATAAATTTGATAGAATCATATCTACTTCTACAAAGTAGCCTTTTATGTTTGCACTTTTATTCATGGTTAATGCCTTAAACAGAGTTCTCTTCAACCCTGATGTTTACTTTAGACACTTTATATTGGTTTGCAAACTTTACACTACAAGGTTACAGATTTCAGAAAGTTGAAAAATAATTTGTGTTTATTTTTTATAGCTGAACTTCAGTGCAAAAATGTGTTTTTCCTCTCAGAAACTGTTGTGCACTTTAAAAAAAATGTGAAAGCTACTGTACCTCTGTACCTACCTGTTTTTGCTGCACTAAAATGTATGTTTGTGACAGTTCAGCTAAATGTGCTTTCAAAATAAAGTTGAAAAGTAAGCAATGAAATTTTTGTCAAACTTTTCAGAGAATAACTGAAAACATACTTTATTATGGTATATCGTGATATATATCATTATCGCGATATAAAATAGTCCATATCGTGATATATGATTTTTTTCCATATCGCCCAGCACTAGCTCCTAATATCGATTTTTTTTTTCTTTTTTTTTTTAGGAAAATGTTATTCTATTTATTTTATCTTATTTATTTATTAAATGTGCAAAAACACTAATAATAAACAATAAATAGGTTGTTTTGAAGCAAATAGTTTTGACTCAATTTGTCCTCTGAATGATCAATATCACCTGATGAACATATACAGCAACTTGAATTTTCATCTCTACTTTTAATTTTGATATTAACTGGGTAGAATATCGCAATATATCGTGATATTGCGATATCGTGGTGATATCGCATCGTGACCCAGGTATCATGATACATATCGTGTTGCGAGGTCTTTGCCAATACTCACCCCTAACGTACAATGGAGTAGGAACGCCAGTGACGGACTGTTGTTGGTTTTGCTGTACGAACTAGTTTTATCCAAGATGTTATAAGCATTTCTGCAGCCATCTTAGTTGTTTGGAGTAGCGGCTCTCAGAGGCTCCTGTGCATTAAAACCGGTCTCAGCTCCACTGCAACTGGTTGGTCATGTTCTATGAATGTTAGGGGTACCAGATTAAAATATTGGAAGAATTTTTAAATGTGACTGAATTCGGCTGGCCGTGCTATTTCATATTAATTGTGCTTCTTCGTGCAGACGAAGCTTTTGTGACGCTGGCCACAAACGACAGCTACGCCAAGGGAGCGATGGTTCTCGGCCAGTCGTTACGAAACCACAACACAACCAGGAAACTGGTAGCACTCATAGGACCTCACGTCACAGAGCCTTGCAGGTACCGCACAACTCTCCAACCTTCGTCCAAGCTCAGGATGCTATATTTTTAGCACATGCACTCATAAGTCCCACTGTCTGTGTTGTAGGGAAGGACTCCACTCTATTTTTGATGAGGTGTGTGTGGTGGATGTGATGGATTCTGGAGATACGGCCCATCTAGCCATGATGAAGCGACCGGACCTGGGGGTGACGTTCACCAAACTGCACTGCTCGCTCACGCAGTACAGCAAGTGTGTGTTCATGGATGCAGATACACTGGTGAGGAGCAGACCGGACCTGAAGGAAACCCACACAATGTTTATGAAAAGTCTTAGTTTTTTTCTTCTCATTTTTAATTATGAAAAAAAGACCCTTTTTACCTCAAACGTCTGTATCTCCTCTAAGTACTTGTGATAAATATTGTCTGTATAAATGCAGGTGCTGTCCAACATAGATGAGCTGTTTGAGAGGGAGGAGCTCTCTGCAGCCCCCGATCCTGGTTGGCCCGACTGTTTCAACACCGGGGTGTTTGTCCTGAGACCCTCCAAAGAAACGCACGAAAAACTGGTGCAATTCTGCACCGAACACGGCAGCTTTGATGGTGAGAGTGTGTGTATGTAAATACCTCTGATCGCCCTTCTTAACACGCTTAGATCTATTAATCTAAAAAAAAAAAAAAAAAGATTGATATTTCTTTTGTGAACTTCATCAACTTGGGACATAAACCAAAATACCATATACTCTAAGTGTAGTATTTTTTTTAACCCTTTAAAGGTGGGGTAGGTGTTGTTTTTTTGCAACACTATTTACAATATTGCCTGAAAACCTTTTCACATTCCCATTGCACCCACTGAAATAAAATGTTTGCAAAAAAAAACAAACGTTTTGGTCCGGTCTAGAGGGAATAATCAGAGAAAAACTTTAACCAATCAATGTACTGATCATCTTTACTTTCATTGGCTGCCTAAAACGTCCATCAAATATCAGTTCACTCCCACCCACCCCTCCCTCCCTCCCTGCGGTTCATGTAGTCGTGAATCGTGTGAAGGCGTGGTTTCGAGGGGTGAGCTGAAGAGGAGGAGGCGGAGCCTTTGGGAGGAGGGAGGGAGTGTATATTTTCAAAATCTCACTTGAGTTGGATTGCTGGAACCGTTTTTTCAAAGAACACCTACCCCACCTTTAAATGTCATGTTTGTAATGTAAAGAAACCATATATTTGGACATGAATGCAAATAAATTATATATTTTTTTTTCCAGTATGCTACAGAAATGCTACTTATTTTTGGCAGATGTCAGTGATTAGTAGCAATGTTGGTTTGCATTATTATTTTTTTTGTACAAAATGAAATATTGTAAAATACTCACACCTATCACCTTTTGTGCATAAAATGCACACCTATAAATCAAGCTATTAAGTATTACATATTGATTTATATTTCTTTTCTAATTGAACTTGATCACTGTAAATCAAGGTTCGCCCTCGATATATCAAATACTAATTTAACTTTTTTTTTTTTAAAGCCATTAAACGCAATGTTTTTATCGTGACGTCAATATGTTTTTCGACTGAATAATACGCAAATTATTTTTTTTTTTTCAATATGCGTGTCAAGTGTTGTGGCAATTTTATAAATTGCACAAATTAAATTATAGATCCTTGACAAAATGCAACAGCAGAGAGCTCAAACTTTAACCAAGTTTATTTTAGCTGAGCGCAGCAGCGGGACATAGTCATGCAGCCTACAGGCTGGATGGTTATGCCCGTCGTAATACACATTTACATCTCTTATATAGTAGCCTGACTGACCAAAAGGCAATTTACATCTCTTACAACAAAGGAATCTTATTGATAAAAAGACAGGAACTGATTGAACTAATCAGTCGAAAAATAGACAGAAGCATTCTGTATTCAAATTCTTCCACGACACAGGTCAAACATGTGATGCGATGGGCCTTTTGATGTTCTGTTTGGGGTCATTTCTCTGCTCAAACTGGCCCAAAAATGCAAAACCCATCCTGACATGGAGCCTTATTGAGCTCGAGTCACCTGTTGGCTCTAAAACAAACGGACCCACGTGGATCATAAAGACATCCTTTCATTTAGTAAAAATTCTCTGGGATCATAAATATTCCAGCTGCTGGTGGTGAACGTATCGTCCAGTATGGACCGCCGGTGATTTATTTCCACTGCATACTTTCTTCTGTGCAGCATCGTCTCATGTAGTTCAGTAGCGGCGCTTCTTTCAGCCGTCTATTTTTACCCGTCGGGAAGGACAGTCCGTGGGAATGTACAGAATGTGTTTGTGGCGTGCGGGCGTACTTCAGTGTGTTTGACCGTGTTACGACAGAGAGAAGTTAGATAAGGAAAAATGTTAGCAGAATTAAAGAGTTCCAGTCTCATTAAGAAGGCCACTAAAACAGAGAAGTGGTCTTTGTCTCATGACTGTCATTGTCCTTTCAGTTTGCTGCTTTTAATGTGCTGAGTCAGAGCTCCTGGATGTCAGTTTAACCAGACCTCGTTGTTGTGTTTTTCTCTGTAGGTGGAGATCAGGGAGTTCTTAACAGTTACTTTAACACCTGGGCGACGGCAGATATTTCCAAGCACCTCCCCTTCATCTACAACCTCAGCAGCATCGCCATCTACTCGTACCTGCCAGCTTTCAAACAGTCAGTCCACACACAGTTGTCTGTTACTTCCTTTCCTTTCTTTTCCTCGGGGCATCACACAACACTTGGTACTAATTCAAACCATTCACTAGGTTTTTAGTCCAAATATGTAACGATTTATTTTGTGGAATGTCCGTTTTGTTCCCGAACAGTCGAGAGCGACTGAGTTAATGGAGTTATGACCCGACCAGCGCCAGCAGCAGGCGTACACAACAATCAATGAATGCTTTCAGGCTTTCATCACCTCTTGTTCAGCTCTTTCTGTGGCTTTCCCTGTGAAAGTGTGATGTTTGTGTTTGAGGAGGCCTTAAACTTGTCCAAGGTCAGCTCAGAGGTGCATATTTGTGTCTGTGGCTGTGAAAGAAGCTATTTGGAACTTGCAAAAAAAAACTGCTTTTTTTTTTTTTTTTTTTTTTTGGCCAGAGTTGCGTTGTTGAAATCTTTTTGGGATATGTGGTTCAGTAAGTTTAAAATAAAGGAACGCACTGATAAACTGAGTATTACTGAGGTGATTTTAGCTGTTTGAATCCTGAATAATATATACGAGATGACCAACTGCACACTTATGAGCTTTTCCCTTATTTTGCTACAGAGCAGTGGTTCTCAACTGGTGGGTCGCAACCCAAAAGTGGGTCACAGACCCGTTTTCAGTGGGTCGTGGGCCTTTGCCTGGGGAAGGAAATGCTAAAAAAAAAAAAAAAGTGTGTCATTCATACTCCTTAACAGTAGATGGCGGTAATGCGAGTTGACATCCGCCAGTTCACACCACAGAAAAAGACCTGCGAAGTTTGTTTACAGATACAACGAAGAATATATGAGATATGGATTTTCTTATCTTGAAGACAAAGGTCAGTGAGTGGTTATTCAGCTAAAAGTATATATTTTGAGTTCTTTTTGAAACTACTGCTCAGTGGTTGCACTGTTTTATTTCATATTTGTGCATAAAAGCACTGTTGAGTCTTAAAAATGGCTGTTACTGAAATGTTCTGATTGTTATATCAGCCTTATGATTAATGCTTAAATAAGTGACTAGATAGTTTTAATAGGAAATTGTTATATATTCAGGAAGTGGGTACTCAGCAATTGCTACACATTTGAGTTCCTTTTAAGACTACTGCTCAGTAGTTGCACTTTTTTATTTCATGTTTGTGCATGTTGAGTCTGTTAAAAAAGGCTGAAGTTACTGAAGTGAAGTGTTTTGGATTTAATTAAAATGCAGCTAATTGAGCATCAAAGGTAATATTTCCCACTTGAAGTCATTTTGGTTATGCCATTTTGGTTTTTGCCGTTTTTGGTTCACCAATAAACTTATTTTTTTGTGTTGGCATTCTGTGATATTCTATTCTACTATCTCTGATTCAAACTGCACGATCTTTTCATTCAATAAATTTGAAAAGTTTGAAATTTTCCTTGATTTGGGTCACAGCTTGTCATTAAGGGTGATGGTGGGTCCTGAAGCCGGACCAGTTGAGAACCACTGCTTTAAAGGATGTCATTCTATTGTGCATTTATTCCATTTAGTACTTGTTCTATATTTTTCTATTTTTTATATCTTATATGTTTATATGTTCTGCACCGGACATCGAGTTAAATTCCTTGTATGTGAAAACGTACTTGGCAATAAAACTGATTCTGATTCTGATTATCCCATTTTGCAGATGGGTACTTTTAAATTTCATCTGAGACTTCAGTATGAGTTGTTATTATAATAATGATGCTGATGGTGAAAAATGGCAGACAGCGATGTCTTCTTGTACGATTCACACAGCGGTCTTTCCCGTCTTCTTGTTTCTGCAGGTACGGCCATAATGCAAAGGTGGTCCACTTTCTGGGCAAGGTAAAGCCGTGGAGTTACTCCTACGACGCTCAGAGAGGTGAAGTCAAAGGTCACGCGCCCGACGAGGACCAGCTGCACTCCGACTACCTGCTCATGTGGTGGAAGTTGTACGCCGCGTCTGTGGTGCCTTTACTGCAGAAGACCTACCGGGAGACGCCCTTCATCACCGGCTTTGTAGAGTCCAGCTACGAAGTAGGTGTCATCTGAGTTATTGAAACGAAGCATTGTGACGAACGTCTGTTTATCTGTTGTTGCGTCATCGTCAACGCCCTGACTGTGTCGAAATCTCCTCGTTGCTGCGTTCGCTCCGTCTCTTGCTAATTTTAAACCAGTAAGTTAAAATGCAACACGCCGAAGCCGTAAATGCCTTCTTCCCTCAAGCTCTTGATTTGAAAGTCGATTGGCTCCACATTTCCAAACACCTCCGTGTGGGCAAAAGTCATGTTTGCTGGTCAAACACTCTCAGAAGTGTCATCAAGTGTGCGCGGCCTTTAACATCTGATAACTGAACAGTAGTAAGAAGTGCTGTTGTAGTGAAATCGTTCTGAGTTACTCTGGTTTGTTTATTTCCCTTTAAATTCTCTCGACCAACAGTTGTATTGATTTGGTGCCAAAGTATCTTGAATATAGAGTCAGATTGATCCGTTGTGTTATAATTACTAAACAGAATCATATTTAAGATGACACTATTAAGATATCTGCCTGAGAATGAGTTGAAATCAGTTTACTGGGGAATGTTACTTCTGATTTGGTCCAAGCTGCTGAATGTCGTCGGCAAGTAAAATTTGTAGAGGAACGTTCTGCATTTATGTACGTTAGATGAGCTTTTCAAACTGGGGCCGTCCTCAAGACTTTACTTTATTTAACACGTTTCCAACCGCCCATAGGTATCCAATTCAGCTAATATACTATGCTACAAGTGACGTTTTCGTGCTCGTCAGTGACTCCTCGTGCACTTTGGACGGGAGCATTGTCGTCTCTGAAGAGATCACTCCAGATACAGATGCTTCACCTCCAGATAAAGGTGATGACTGAGGGAAAAACCTTGACAGCGCGTCAGTTTGTATTGATTTGAAGTGACCCTTTTCTCTGAGGTGCCACATGGCCTGTTACACGGACCCCAACTGTGTTACAAAACACAGACTAGACCAGTTGTCAAAAATCTGAATCAAAATGGCACAATGTTGTATTTTTACGCTAAAAATGGACTCTGCAGTGAATCGGCAGACAATGTGGTTCCTCTTGAACGTCTCTTGTTCATTCGTTCCCTGATTTTAACTTCATCTGAGAATAATGAGCTCCGTAAAATGGCTAATGCACGTTTGATGAAATGCCTCTCCTGGGTCGGGGCACCGCTTTCTCATGAAGGATTTGTTCTGTCTTTAAACCAGGATAAACCCCACGAGCATGTGAGAGAGCAGCCGGGGGCGTCTCCCCCTCCTCCCCCTACCCCCCCTCCCCCTCAGACGGTCTCATCGGAGGAGAGGAAGCAGCGCTGGGAGGCGGGCCAGATCGACTACATGGGCGACGACTCCTTCGCCAACATCGAGCGCAAACTCAACTCCTTCCTGAAGTAGTCGTGGCCGAGGGAGCGCGATGGACACTAGTTGAACCTCTGTGAGGTTGGCGGGGTTTACCTCAATCACAGGGGCTTGATTAGTCGGTGACTAGATAGATGCCTGAGTGCAACGTTCAGCCACACTTTATGCATCCTCTCGGTGCGTAGAGTGTGTTCGTTTGACTGAAGTCCCACGCACTCCACTATTCTTTTTTTTCTTTTTCTTTCCCCCTCTTAAAGGAAAAGTTTGACATTTTAGGAACTATTGTTTTCTTGCTGAGAGTTGGACGAGACGACGGCTGGTGTGAAGCAGCTGCCAGCAGCCAACCGACTCTGACGGGAGTCGGCGAGTCACTGATCTCAGCACTGCACACGCTAACGTCATTGGGTTGCACAACACTGGGTTCCTCAAGGTTTAAAATAAATAAATAAAAATCTTAGGGATGTTTAATGACAAAAAAATAAATTAATATTGGGAGCACATTACCTGCTGAAGACTATAATGGAAAAAACATTTTCCTCCTAGTAATTAGGAGAGCTCCAAAACTACGATCCCCTGAGTTAGCTGGTAGCTTCATGCAGCAAAACCTCCTCTTGCCCAACTCTGTGCAAGAATACAACTTAACTGAGCTACTTCCCAAAATGTCTAACCGTGCCTTGTTCTTGGAAATCTGATGGAAATGAAGTTGTGAGTCTTCCTAACTTGTGGAAATCCTAACTGTGACTGCAGGATAAATATTTGGCTGCAACAGAAGTGTTCAGCTTTCATTTCTGGGGTTTTTCCCACAACTCCTAACCTCACCTGCAATAATTCTCTCCAAACCACCTTGAAGCAGATATGCAGCTACTGGCTCCCCTTCCCTGTTAGTCCATTTATGGGAATCCTACTTTAATATGTTCACCTCAGAGGAGGGCACAGAGCCCCCTGCGGTGCCTCAATGCCCACCAGCTCTATGTGACTTTGTGACGTCTGTTGGTGTGTAATGTTGTGCTTGCATGGCACAGAGTTGAACCTCGGGTCTGTAATCAAGTGCTTCCACCTTCATCCGTAAATCACATCGACAGTTTTAAGTATCTTTGTGGGATGTCTGTGACTTGCATGCACGTCTCCTCCAGACCCACATCAGTGTTTGTGCCACGAGCCCGACTTTCATCACTTCCTGTCTGTAGTGTAACCTGCTCCCGTATTGCTCACTCACAGTTTACGAAATCTCATTTACTGTAACTGCTGTTCCTCATTTCCTGTTGCCACTAACCTCTTTACTTCACTCCACCTGCGTGCCGTTAAAAGTATACACCCCACAGCACAAAATAAGACGTTCCTCCGTCCATCTGGCCCCTCCCACAAGAAGCTGGTGAAGTTGATGGAAAGTCCAAGTGCAGCTTTTGTGTGTGGGAGCAGATCATAACTGTAACTGATGTTTTACAGCTGCTAACTGTACGTCCTCTTTAAAAGCAAATAAACTTGTGAAAAACCCATTTACACAGCCACCCTGTCATGTCTTTATCCTGTCATGTCATATTCAATAGCAAGTCTTTTTTATAGTATAATCAATCTTATAATTTAAAGTCACACTATGTAGCAAAACCAGTGTGTTGACAAGAGCCACTGATGAATGGAGGGATAGTCCTAGCATGTCTGGTTATACCACTTTCTCCCACTATGCTGCCCCCATGTGGTCAGATGTGGTCCTGCTACACAGTAGGTTTGATAATTCACATTTAACAGATGAATACAGGGATATAAAATTCAGTCTTTAAAAAATAATGAAGCACAAGTCACATCTGCAAAACACGGGTATCAAAAAGAAGAAATTGCTAAAAAAAAAAAAGGTGCAAATTCAGAAGTGACAGTTTCATCCAGCTGTCTTCATGTAAGTGAAGATAAGATGAAATAATCATCGCAGATTTTAGTTTTTAAGTTTTTTTTTCTTATCTGACTAACTATAGACTAAATCAAGCTGGAAGCAGTTTGTTCATTTAACCAAACTTATTTTTAGATGCTATTGTCATACATTTTACAAAAGATACATTCTCATTTTACACAGTAGAAAAGCACAGGTTTATTAGTCGCTGGTTCCACTCGCCTGGCCAGACGTACCCATTCACTTTGCAAAAATTCTGTCTCTTGTATTTTGTAAATCTTTATATTGAAAAGGGAAAGTATTAGTTTGGTCCGTCTAGGTTCCACATTAGAGGTCCTGAATCTGCGGCTTCACTGTAGTAACTTACAGGGACATTTAATGGACCTGACACTAACATCTGCCATTAAAAGGTCTAATCAGTTCCAGTCATATGCACATGTGGCGACAGATTTTTTTTTTTTTTTTTTTTATAAAGAGATTTGTGCTATAATTTAAATACAGCAGTGACAAATGTCAATGATCTGCATTTTTTAATACAGGACTAGATCACAGTTAAAGTGGTGCAATAAAAAAAAAAAAAAAACAGCACAATTTTCCCTGCATCATAAATCCAGACAGTGAATTCATATCGCAGCTGAAGATAATGGTTCAGTGTGGAGGGGGAAAAAGAATAAAAAATAAAAATAAACAATCTCTGACATCTACAGCTCCATGAGAGCTCGGATATCGTCGATACGAGTCGTCTTCCTGTCGGTGTTTGTGGAGCCGAAGGCCTTTTCCACCAGGTCCTGCTTCTGTTTCTGGATCTCCACCATCTTCTCCTCCACGGAGTCCTTCACAATGAACTAGTGACAAACGCAAACATGTGCAAGAAGGTCACATTTCCAGTTACGTGTTCATAAATCATCTCAAATAAAAATCAAATCCTTCAAAGTCAATCTATCCAAGAAGAAACCTGACTAAACAACAACCTCTTAACATCTTTATAGAGCAAAATGGACAGAGTAAACAGAAATGAATCAGCCTTCCCTAATAATACAAATCCATCCTGAGTGCCATGTTTCTGACCTTTGTGACAACAACGTTCCTCTTCTGGCCCAGACGGTGACAGCGGTCGATACACTGCTCTTCGGTGGCTGGGTTCCACGCCTGACACAGACACACATGCACAGACACACATGCACAGCCACTGCAACTGAAATGTATCTGCAAAGCTTTTAAAGATTAAACTCTCCTGTCTGGTTGAATCTCATCTGCAGAGTTTCCACTTGGAAATGTATCCAAAGGGGTTAGCTGTGCACATTCCTGTTTTCCAAATCATCCTCCATCAATCTAATAATTGGATGATGCCCCGAACAAAAGTCACACACTAGTCATGCACGTTATGAGTTTGAATCAAATAGCTAGGGATGCACGATAACTGTTTTTTAAAACCGATACCGATAACTTTCAGCTCCTAAAGGCCGATACCGATAATCGATAACATACACACATATACCTAAGATCATTGGATCAATACTATGAACAAAATCAAAAATTGTTTTTAAATGAACAGATATTTATTTTTTCCAATGAAAAACTATTGTCAAGCCTCTCAAACATTTTCTTAAAGCTATCAAATAAACCTATTTTATATCTCAGATTAACTTAAATAAGGTTCATTACTGACTGATATAAAAAATAAAGGCTCCTTGAACTGATGGAAATACATGAATCAGAATTACAAACTGAAAAAGATAAAAATTTAAAGGATTTTGGCTTGTGGTTCCATTTAAATTAATACCTTTAATTAAAGTAAATGAGGTTCAGTAGTTTTTTTTTTTTTAAAATATTTTTTAATTTCATGGATGCTTTAGATGAGAGGAATTAGGGAGGGGAGGAGAGACTCCTGCTGGCTTGCACACGTTAGCATTAGCTTCCATTAGCTCCCTTTAGCTCCCGTTAACGCGATTTCAAAACTCCATGGAAGCGATTGTTATGTTGTAGGTGGCTGATCAGGTTTTACGTATTAAAGCTTGTGCTTCCCTCCTCGTAGAATTCACTCGGAGGATTTGTCACAAATAACCACCAAACTATCTTCTTCTGAAACTTTAACGAAGTTCCACGCCGCCATGTTTGTTGTGATCAGCGCTGTGCTGCATGCTGCATTCAAGGTGTAACGTAAATTCTGACGTTTCCTCGTTTGCTCGTCGTTCTTTCAGCCTTTTCTATTTTTTCTTTTTTTATGTGTAACATGTGGGAAAATACTGCGAATATCAATTCAAGTCAGCAACTACTAAAATTATGACCGAGTTAACAAGTTGTTTTCTGGCATGAGGGGGTATTCTTGATTTTCCTTATTGAATAATCGTTTTTCTGATTATGCCGACGTCACTTGAACATAACATTCACTGCCGTTCATTCAAGACTCAGAGGGAGCGAGGCACTGCTGTGTTGACAAAAATATATATGTTATCGGGGCTATTTATCGTGATATCAGAGTTATCGGGATGACGTCATAATTTTCTGTTATCGGCCTGATAGTTATCGTGCACCCCTACAAATAGCTCATCTTCCTTTCAGGAAAGTACATGCAAACGTTTTAATGACGCTGATGAACCTAAAATGTAGTTCTTCACCTTGACCACTGAAATAAGTATTGGAGCGTATTCTAATGGTCTCATTATACCCTGATGAAACGTCTGACTTCTTTTGCTTTGTGAAAACTCTGCTTTCTACTGGGACGTGTACTTACAGGGTCCATGAGGAAAACGTGCGAGGCGGCGGTCAAGTTAAGCCCCACCCCTCCAGCTTTGAGTGACAGGAGCATGATGGAGGGCCCGCCAGCTGCAGAGCTCTGAAACTCCTCGATGGCTTGGGTTCTCTTTTTCTGGTTCATTGAGCCGTCCAGACGCACAAAACTGAAACCGTGTTCTCTGGTGAAGGAAGACAATGATTAATGAAGTAGTCGAGCTAAATTTAGAAGAACCCCGTACATCTGAAGTCTAGTATCCTTCCTGTGAAACATTTTATTGGTCACAAGATATTTCTAGTTTCTATTCACGACTGCGGTGGGACGCTTGGTGTTGCATGGATCTATAACTTGGTAAATATGAAAATAGTCACTCCTAGGTCATATATGTTGTTCATTTGAATTTTGTGAACAGAAATTAGGAAATTTGAGACAAAGGTTTCAGTTCTCATCTGCCTCCTGTCCCCTTGTCCTCCCTGCAGTCCTGACTGGTCTCCAGTAGAGTGTGTGTGGAGAATTTTACTACATAAAAAAGAATAAACAACCTTGTGTTTGCAGGAAATAAGACAGGCCTAAATGCAGAAATAAATGTATATTTACAAATGAAATGTAGCAGGTGAGAAAAATGTGAAATATCTAAAGAAGTCAAGCAAAATGTGTATATTTTCATTTTCTATTCTGATTTGTGGTTGTAATTTCGTAGGTATTTTCTGACTAGATTGAGGAGAATTCTTATCAAGGACACTCAGCTCTACCAACATCTGTACTAACGAACCCTAAACCTCCCGTCTGGAGTCTCGTCTTACCTGAGTGGAGTCTCCAGGATGGTGAGGAAGCGCGTAAACTGGGAGACGACCAGACACCTTATGCTGCCATCTTCAGACCGCAGCCTGAGCAGGTTTCCCATCAGCGCCTTCACCTACAGACACGAGCACACTTCAGTGGAGAAGCACGTTTGTGTAAGTTTAATATGGATCCTGGAACATCTAAAACCAAGAGACTGGTTGATCTCAGAGTTCTTCCAGGGCTGTGGTTGTGTGAAACATAAAACAAAAAAGAAAACGGAAAGAGGGAAAACAGTGAAGGGATGCCAAGTCTGGACTAATGTAATAATCCTTTTTTATTTTTTTTCTACCAGTTAAAAGATGAGCCACCTGCCTTTTGAACTACATGGGCAAATCCACAATTTCCCTGACGGAGACCTCCCAAGGGATTAATAAAGTTCTATCTAATCTAATCTAATCGAAATGTCGCAGGGAAGACTGATCTAAACTGAGATACTGTAGTAATCTAATCAAGGTATTAAAAGCATGCATAACTTTTTCCAGTTGTTTGGAGGGGAGAAAAGGCTTCACATATGTCGTGGAAAATTTGAATACAGAATGCTAAGTATAACAAAGAACTCAGATGAAAGAGTGTCCTGGTAGAATTTGAATACAGAATGCTTCTGTCTAGGTGTCAAAGCTCCCTTTTCAATCAACTTTCCAGACGAAGTTGCTAACACCTTCATCAGTGTATTGTGACAACTTTCCCAGAGAGGAAGACTGTCTCCACACTACCGAAATGTTGATCAACCAATCCTGCCTTTGATCAACAAAGATTTCTTTGCTGTAAGACATGTAAATTGATTGAATCAGTTCCTGCCATTTGGTCAATAAGACTTCCTTGTGTAAGAGATGTAAATTGCCTTTTGTTCTTTCAGACTACTATATAAAGGGATGTAAATGTGGATTACGGGGGGCGCAATCATCCAGCTGGCAGGCTTGCATGACTGTGCTCCCGCTGTTGCGCTCAGCTGAAAATAAACCTGGTTAAAAGTTTGAGCTCTGCTGTTGCATTTTGTTAAGGATCTATAATTTTAATTTGTGCAATTTATAAAAATTGCCACAACAACATACGCTGGAAAAAGCTGAAAGTTAAAGAACTCAAATATAAAAAATCCCATAAAAATTACTAAAATTAAAAAAAAAATTACTGTGGAGCCAAATACCAGAAGTATTTACATGATTTGCAACTGGCTTGTGCTCCCTGTTCCAACTTCAGTCTTAGTTTTATTAACATTGCTATCAAA
Source organism: Hirundichthys speculiger (assembly GCA_018398805.1). NCBI lineage: Eukaryota > Metazoa > Chordata > Actinopteri > Beloniformes > Exocoetidae > Hirundichthys > Hirundichthys speculiger. The sequence goes on along the minus strand of JAGFBZ010001577.1, from coordinate 125,108 downwards.
ATGGAAGGGCATATAAATCTGGATATCATATCATCAGCAAAACAACAGGAAGAAATGTTAGATTTTTTTAAACTAGACCCCAAAGGAAAGATATAATAAAAAGAACATTGAGCCCAAAACAGAGCCATGAGGCACCCCACAAGCAATGGGAAATGCACAAGAAGAGTGCTGTGGTGTGATTTAAAACCAGACTGAAACTTTTACATACTGTGGCAACTGCTTTCTCCAGGACGTTAGACAGAAATGGTCATCTGTATATCCGTCCATAGTTAGAGGGAACAGTTGGGAGGAAGTTTTTAACAAAGTGCTGGTGATGCTACAACATGATCACCGCCGCAAGGATTTCCAATTGAATTAAGGACGGAAAAGAACATGAAGTTTACAGCTATTATTAGACCTTATGCTCCAAAGATAAACAGTCTTAGGAATTTTTGTGGCTCTCTTGGCGTTCTGACGGACGGTGGAGAAGAACATCCATGGAGAGTTAAGGAGGGGATCTTAAAGTCAGTTTCTATCAGAGACAGACCGTCTCAACATTATTAGAGACAGTCTGTCTCTAATAATGTTGAGACAGTCTGTCTCTAATAAAAAACTGACTGTCTCAACATTATTTGAGGCTTCCAGCAGTTCAGCCTGAGCAGAAGTCTTCAATGAAAGAACTCAAGATGATAGTGCATTTGTGCATTTTCCACTTTATATTAACATTTCAGTTATTCTGGTCACATTATGAATATGATATTAAGGTAAAAAAAAAAAAAAACGGTCATCAGGTTTGAGTATCCCTCAAATGGTCCTAAGAACATCAGGGGTTTGTGCAGCTTCAGTACCTTTGAGCTTGTCCTCCATCTCTGGGAGTTTGTGCTGCTTTCTTCTTGCATCTCCTCCTGCGGGAACTCCACCAGCTCGCTGGTCTTGATCTCACTTCGACAGAGAGGACATCGGGCCTTCACCTGCGTCCAAACACGCATTTAGAGGCGCATTTAGAAAAAGGTGAAAAAAACTTGTCGGTCGCAGGTTTATAAGTGGTGAAAAATCTAGGGGTGCACGATAACTATCGGGCCGATAACAGGAAATTAGATGTCATTCCAATAAGTCCGACATCACGACAAATAGCCCCGATAACATATATATTTCTGTCAACACGGCAGTGCCTCGCTCCCTCTGAGTCTTAAATGACCGGCAGTGAATGTTATGTTCAAGTAACGTCGGCATAATCAGAAAAACGAATTCTCAGTAAGGAAAATCAAGAATACCCCCTCATGCCAGAAAACAACTTAAGTCGGTCATAATTGGCTTGCACATGTGAGCCAGAGTTATTTAGTCTAATTTGTTATTCTTATATATTTAATTCTTGGTAAGGTGTAGTATTTAAAGTGTTAATTTACTTATTTTATATGTAGAGTAGTGTTGTTTTTATAGGATGGAGCACTGCAATGAAAGAATTTCCCGCAAGGGATTAATAAAGTATTTTCAATTCAATTCAATTCAATTCAATTTTAGTAGTTGCTGACTTGAATCGATATTTGCAGTATTTTCCCCTCATGTTACACATAAAAAAGAAAACAAAATATAATAATTTCAGATAAAGCTGAAAGAATAACTAGCAAACGAGGGAACGTCGGGATTTACGTTACACCTTGAATGCAACCTGCATCACAGTGTGCTGATCACAACAAACATGGCGGCGTGGCAAGGAACTTCGTTAAAGTTTCAGAGGAAGATAGTTTGGTGGTTATTTGTGATGAATCCTCCGAGTGAATTCTACGAGGAGGGAAGCACAAGCTTTAATACGTAAAACCTGATCAGCCACCTACAACATAACAATCACTTCCGTGAAGTTTTGAAATCGCGCTAACGCGAGCTAATGCTAATGTGCGCAAGCCAGCAGCAGTCTCCCCTCCCCTCTCCTCATCTCTCTCATCTAAAGCTTCCATGAGATTAAAAAAAAAAACAAAAAAAAATCACTAAACCTCATTTTTAATTTAATTAAAAGGTATTAATTTAAATGGAACCAAAAGTCAAAATCCTTTAAATTTAAATCCTTTTCAGTTTGTAATTCTGATGCATGTATTTCCATCAGTTCAAGGAGCCTTTATTTATTATTTTTTATATCAGCAAGTACTGCACCTATTTAAGTTAATGTGAGATATCAAATAGGTTTGTTTGATAGCTTTATAAAAATGTTTGAGAGGCTTGCCAATAGTTTTTCAATGGAAAAATTAAATATCTGTTCATTTAAAGAGTCCAAACTATTTTTGATTTTGTTCATGGTATTGACATGTAATGATCTTAGGTATATGTGTGTGTTATCGTATCGGTTTTAAAAAACAGTTATCGTGCATCCCTATAAAAATCTTTAAAAAAGGACAACAAATGGCTCCATCCTGCCACGTGTCCAGGACAGCACGGGTACCTGCTCGGTGCTGATGACCTGGGCGATGCAGGGCCGGCAGTAAACGTGAGCACAGTGTGTGATGACGGGCAGATGGACCGACTCCAGACACACAGAACATTCTTCGTCCGAGCCGCTGGCCAACACCAGCCGGAGCTTCTCTACGAGACGCTCCCGCAGCTCTGCTGGAGTCGCTGCTGCACCTGCATGCAGGACGCGTGACAGCAAAATAAAACTCAACACATACGAGCAAATCAGGCCATGATGAATAAATCTCTGTGTTTATTAATGCAACAATCTAGAGCAGTAGTTCTCAAACTTTTAATACTGCGTTAGAAAACTCTGATACCATCATGATGACCATTTTTAAAATATGCCATATATGCCTTTAAATTACTTGCAGGAGAGATGATTATTACTTATTGTAGTTATTTAGTGTTACCTGAATTTCAAAACTATTGTATGGATTTAATTTTTTTTGTGGAAAGTCCTGACGTTCCTCCGCGTACCACCAGTGGTAAGCGTACCACAGTTTGCAAAGTATCTTTTCTATTCACATGCTTGCTTAGTAAATCAGTATTTGTTTGGAAGCATTTCATTTCATTATTTCATTTTTAGGGGTCAAAGAGAGTAAACTTCTCACGATATTTTAAAATAAATAAATGAATAAATAAAAGTAGAAGTGTCCCATTTCTGCACCCACCAAACCTGAATGAAACTGTTGTAAACTGCTGTTGTTAATGTTACTACAAACACCTGCTGCCTTACTTTGAAGTTTCAAATCATTAAGAGATTAAAAGAGATTTTTTAAAAAACAGTTGTTTTTAATTACTCCTGACTGATTAAAGATCTTTTAAGGAATCTGGTCGTGTTGACAAAAGGATTGTGATCACTTGGTGCAATCAATTACAGACAATAAGGATCCCTCTCTATCAAAAAAAAAAAAAAAAAAAAAAAAAATCATTACTACCAGATACGCTGTTCAGCAGCACTCATAAGCCAGACAGAGACAACTATCACCTGACTATTTTGCAACTGTAAAGTTTTCTGCACTTTGGTGAACAAGGATTGAAAATACTCAGTTTGCACATTCCACACTGCTACATTTAACTTTTACTCTCTTTATCTACCTCACTGCACACTTTACTGAGCACTTTGTTTAATCTAATCTAAGTTAAAGGGAAAAAAAAAAAGACAAACACAGATTTATTGTTAGACATTAGGGAGTGTAAACTTTCATTAGGGACCAAAATGACCTGAATCAAAGCAGTTTTGAGTGATAATGAAATATGCGATTGTGGCAAAATGATAATTAATGTTAGGACAGGGGGCAATGACGCTATATTATAATAAATGACTATTTTCAAAAATGTCATTCGACTGAAACAACAGTTGTGGAGGGCGTCTTTGAAGACAAACCGGAGTAATCTGACCTTTGTAAATGTAGAGAAAGTGTATAGAAAGGGCTGTTTGTTCAGGCATCTCCATCTACTTCCACAGAACTGGACTGTACTTCTTTATTACAGACTAAATAAGTGAGGGTCCTGGTTGAGGGTAGATGGGAGAAACCGGACAGAGATGTCCGTCTGAACAGCCTCTCATGAGTCATATCAAACTGCAGGTTTTTACCTAAATCTGAGGACATCTTCCCCAGCAGATCAGGGTGGCAGCAGTGCTGTCGAAGCCTCATCAGGATGGCGAGGACGTCGGCGTAATTCCTCAAGACGGTCCCCTCAGCTACATATCTGCACGACGTTAAACACGTACGCATCAACAGGCTTGAAAATACTTAAACTTAAGCAGCACACCTGATCAGAAGCAGAACGTATCCATTACCTGCTGATGGTGCTTCTTCCCTCGTTGCGCGCCAGCTCGTACTCCTCCCTCTCCTGCTGGCTGAGCTCCACCTGCTCCACGTACACGCTCTTCTCCGGCAGCGACACCAGCCGCCGTCCGTTCACCTCGCTGGTCTTGGTCCGTCGCAGGGTGATGCACTTCACCAGGTTCTGAAGGTTTCTAAGCAGGGTTTCAAATTAATGACTCCTAACATCTAATCAGTGACAGTATTATAACGAGTTTAGACACGAAAAGGCACGTTAGGAAGGATTTCCCTCAGTTTGAGTGGACCATCCCTGTGTTTCACCTTGAAGACAGCTGGGAAAGGCCCCCGTAACCCTGACTAGAAGGAAGCAGGTACAGAGAATACAGTCTATCCCAGGAAATGGCTCCCTCTAGAGGATGTTTCTGCATTACAACAGTCCTGTGAACACTCACTGCAGGCCTTCTCTGTCTCCCTTGCATGGCGGGCCTTTGGATCACTCGGTTCCACCACTCCCTCTTGCGTCAAAGGGCTTCAGACGCAGGAAGGCCAGCAGCATCCACATGTCCTTCACGCTGTTCTGGATGGGAGTACCTGGACGGACCAACATTTCCACACACACACACTTTCAGTGAGTAAATGAGAATAAGCATCTCTAAAGGATGATTTTTACTGATGCGTGTTTCAAATTACAGCTGCTAAGAGCAGTCAAGTCAGTATGTAGGATTTTTCTTTTTTTTTCACAGATTTGGAGAAAACAATCAGAGGTTAATTAGAGCAGTGGTTCTCAACATGGTGGGTTGGGACCCAAAAGTGGGTCGCAGGCCCGTTTTCAGTGGGTCGTGGGCCTTTGCATGTGAAAGGAAATCTAAAAAAAAAAAAAAAAATGTGTGTCATTCATACTCCTCAACAGTAGGTGGCGATAATGCCCTGTAATGCGAGTTGACACCCGCCAGTTCACACCATAGAAAAAGACCTGCAAAGTTTGTTTACATATGTTGAGCATGATGAAACACAGATACAACAAAGAATATATGAGATATGGATTTTCTTATCTGGAAGTCAAAGGTCAGTGAGTGGTTATTCAGCTAAAACTATATATTTTGAGTTCTTTTTGAAACTACTGCTCAGTGGTTGCTCTGTTTTATTTCATGTTTGTGCATAAAAGCACTGTTGAGTCTTAAAAATGGCTGTTACTGAAATGTTCTGATTGTTATGTCAGCTTTATGATTAATGCTTAAATAAGTGACTAAATAGTTTTAATAGGAAATTGTTATATATTCAGGAAGTGGGTACTCAGCAAATGCTATATATTTGAGTTCTTTTTGAAACTACTGCTCAGTGGTTGCACTTTTTTATTTCATGTTTGTGCATGTTGAGTCTGTTAAAGGCTGAAGTTACTGAAGTGAAGTGTTTTGGATTTAATTAAAATGCAACTAATTGAGCATCAAAGGGAATATTTCCCACTTGAAGTCATTTTGGTTTTTGCCGTTTTTGGTTCACCAATAAACTTATTTTTTGTGTTGGCATTCTGTGATATTCTATCTCAGATTCAAACTGCACAATCTTTTCATTCAATAAATTTGAGAAGTTGGAAATGTTCCTTGATTTGGGTCGCGGCTTGTCATTGAGGGTGATGGTGGGTCCTGAAGCCAGACCAGTTGAGAACCACTGAATTAGAGGTTCTTGAACAGCAGTAAACGTGCAGCTTCGACACAAGAATCTGACTGCAGGTCAAACTGACGAAGTAAAACCTTGTTATTCTCTCTCTTTCCTGTCTTTGGAGGGACTCCAACTCCTGGCTCACACTTCTGTTTTCTCTCCCATTCGGACAGATGTTGCTGAGCAATGACACACAAATCCTACATCCAGCGGTCTCCACCAGCACCACTGCTGCCCACTCAAAGCTGTTTTTAGTAACAACAGTGAAATCCAGACGTGATGCTTTCATATTTTTCCTGTGCTGACTGTATCAGTGGAAACTGCGACAGACAGAGCTAAAGAAAGAAAGGCGTGTCATTTTATTTTTAAAGAAAGAAGTCACAAAATCCAGAGCTGCAGTAAGCCGTGTTGAATTTTCTTTGCCGTCTCTTCCGCAGATCGATTAACGATGCAGCTTGCGCTGTTTTTGCTTTCACGCTTCGCTGTGCTTCACAGATGTTTTCTGTTCAAAGTTTGCAATTAAGTCAACAAACTCATTTTCCCCTGTGAATGATCGAGAGCGGCGCGTCGATTACACAGAAATCATCCTGATGCGACACGTCAAACCCAAAATGTGTCAGCTTTTTGGCTTTTTCAAAATCAGATAACCCGCCGATTCCTCCGTAAATTGAGACACAAAAGCAGCTGAAAGATGTTTTGCTTTGGAAAAAAAAAAAAAAAAAAAAAAAAGAACCTATAATTCGTTTCACTGCTGCCAAGAAGCCAACCTTGAGTCCAGACGGGCAGATGATGCCCCCTGTTGTTATGTTGACTGCTGCAAATCCCACTCTGGAACAGGGGGTGTGAAAAATAATCGATTTGGTGATATATCGCGATTTTCGGCCGCCCAATATAATATCGATTTTTCAGCTCCTAATATCGATTTTTTAGAAAAATACTTAAATGTGCAAAAACACTAATAATAAACAATAAATAGGTTGTTTTGAAGCAAATAGTTTTGACTCAATTTGTCCTCTGAATGATCAATATCATCTGATGAACATATACAGCAACTTGTACTTTTAATTTTGATATTAACTGGATAGAATATCGCAATATAGCGTGATATCGCAATATTATAATATTGTATCGTGACCCAAGTATCATGATGCATATCGTATTGCGAGGTCCTTGCTAATACTCACCCCTACTCTGGAGTGTGTGTGTAAATAAAGACTAAACATACTTGATATTTTGTTGCAAAATTCCCAGAAATCTCCAAGTTTTACTGCTTGAATAAGTGTGTTTATTACGGTGCTCGTGTACCTGAAAGAATCCAGCGCCTCTGAGCTTTAAGTCCAAGCACAGCTTTGCTCATCTGTGTATTTGGGTTTCTGATGACGTGTCCTTCATCCAGCACCACCCTCAACCAGCTGATCCTGTGTAAAGGACTCTTATTCTGAAAGGGAAGCACATATGTCCTATAAACCTATCAAGACCTAACGCCTGTTTCTGTGACCCAGGCTCGTGCCTTTAGCTGCTACCCATCCCACGTGGACCCTCAGGGATCTAAGGCACCCTGTGAACCCGCTCCCAGATTTACTCAACGTTGCATCATGTCTCACTGGCTAAAAGTAGAAAAACATCTCTGAGACTTATTGCTTCGGTTTAAGCTTTCTGTTGAAAGAGCACATTAACTTGCCTTCACCCTTTTTTTTTTTTTTTTAGCGTGATCATCTTGGGTCACCTGTGGCAGGCACTAATGGTCATGTGACCCGTCTCCACTCACCCCGAAGTCAGCGGAGAGGACATTATACGTGCTGATCACCACATCCTGGGACGACAGGAACTTCTCGCTCCTGTTGCGCTCCGAGCCGTAAGTACAAGATAGATGTTTGGCTTCACGCTGGCGTGCACGTGCTGCTCAAACTGATCCTGCACACAGAAGCAGAGGAAACAAAGGGCCATGCAATTTTAAAGTGTTGCAGTGATGCTCATGTGGTAATTTCAGCCCTGTGACGTGACGGTCTGCAGTTTTATTTCAAACCAAGAGCTCCTTTTTTAAAATGAACCCCATTAACTTCCCAGCAGGGAAGGTAAAGCTAAAAAGTCAAATGTGCTTTGTGTGAGGCCGTTTTCCTCACCAGCCAGTTGCTGAGCACAGAGAGTGGGCAGAGGATGAGAGTTCGCTCTGGCGGATGAGTCCTCATCACTGTCGGCGGTGGAGACGTCCGCACCTAAACGAGCAGACGGCGCATCAGTGCGGCTGGTAATCAACACGGCGTCCAGCTTCTCTTTCACTGAAACTCACCGGGTTTAACGTTGACCGTCTTAGCAGTTTTCTTCTTCTTCGGGCCCGTATCTGACGATGAGCCGCTCAGCGCTGCGGCAAAGTCCACATCCTCGAACAACGTTGTCCCCTCTGTTCAGCGAACAAACAAATACGTGATAAATTCACCGCGGATGCTGATTAACAGCTAATTAACAGCATTCAGTGATGCCACAGAGTTTGTACCTTTACTGTGTTTCCGCTTGGTAGTTTTCATCTTCCCTTTATTCAGACCTGTCCGTTGAAGGATTTAATTTAAAAAAAAAAAGTGTATAGAAGCCAAAAAATAAAAGAAGGAAAGAAAAATCCAACAGATTCAAATCAGTTCTTACATTTCTCTGGCTTATCTGCTGCCTCCATCACATCTGCTGCATGGATACTGATCTCCTCCTCCTCCCCTGGTCCTGACGCACACAGGCAGGAACATATCAGTTAACGCAAGCAGAAACGTAAACCGCACACGTCTTTAGGCTGCAAAACAGGCCGAGTGATGGGAATAATGTAGTTAGATTATATGAAGAACAGCCGTACGGGTCCGAGCGCCGACAGCCACCTTCTGCATCGCTCACTCCGGCTCGGTTCGTCTGCACCGCCGCCTCCTGAAACAAAGGAGCCCGATCACCTGTTGCACGTGCTTAAACTAAGAAAAGCGAATAATCAGCTGCAGCAATAACTACAGAAATACCTTTGGAGGCCTCCTGATGCTTGGTTTTAGCTTTGGTAGGGGGAAACTGTTCCTCCTGCACACACGAGAACAAACTCTGCGTCATGAACAGCTGATACCAGACTGCCCACAGACGGAGTGAGAAAGAGAGAAATCGGTAGCTTACACATTTCTCCAAAGGCAGCGGCTTTCCTTTGTGAAAGTTGGTGAGAATTAACGCGATTGTCGTCAGAGTTTTACCCTGGAAAACAACGAATATTCACAGAAATGCTGATTCAGCGAGTTTTGCTGTCAATCATAGTTGCAGTTTTAGCTTCATGTATCATCACATGACTAATATATGGGGTGCTGAATGTAAAAACTTTGATTACAGTTTTCAAACTGATATATTTTCAATATTTAGCTCATTTTCTTCACATTTAGCTCATTTTACACATATTTGAGACATAAATTATTTAAAAATTTGGTTATATGTGAACGAAAATGAAATGTTAAATGTAAATGTTAAATATAAATATTAAATGCTAAATCTAAATGTTAAATCTAAATGTCAAATGTTAAATCTAAATGCTAAATCTAAATCTAAATGTCAAATGTTAAATCTAAATGTTAAATCTAAATATTAAATCTAAATCTATATGTTAAATCTAAATGTAATTAAATGTTAAATCTAAATGTTAAATGTTAAATCTAAATATTAAATCTAGATTTAGATTTAACATTTAGATTTAGTATTTAGATTTAACATTTAGATTTAGATTTAACATTCAACATTTAGATTTAACATTTGACATTTAGATTTAGATTTAGCATTTAGATTTAATTTAGATTTAGATTTAACATTTAGATTTAGCATTTAGATTATTTAACATTTGACATTTAGATTTAGATTTAACATTTAGATTTAGATTTAACATTTAGATTTAAAATTTAGATTTAGATTTAACATTTAGATTTAACATTTCATTTTCGTTCACATATAACCAAATTTTTTAATAATTTATGTCTCAAATGTGTGTAAAATGAGCTAAATGTGAAGAAATTAAGCTAAATATTGAAAATATAAATCAGTTTGAAAACTCTAATCAAGTTTTTACATTCGGTACCCCATACTAATAACATGCCGCATGCGTAAATCAGTGAATGAATCCGTGCAGGAGTCACCAGGCCCATGTCATCCGCCAGTATCCCCCCTCGAACCCTCTCTGGCACTTCTTTGGCAGAGAAGCACGTGAGGCTGTTGTAGTACAGCTCGCCTCTCTTCTCCCAGAACGGTGGCAGCGCAGACTTGTTTTCTCGAGCGCACATCCAGGACAACGCTTGTTTCTGGTGAGGCAGGAGGGGCGTGGCCACGGACTGCAGAGAAAGATGGACAGGCGTTCACATCCTGCGATAACTGCCACAGCAGCAGCTACCTACAGGTACTGTAGGTGGAAGATGTTGAGAGGTTAGTGTGTGACAGCGCCTGAAGAAAAAAAAAGATTGTTACAGAGAATAGGATTGGATTGCGCTGACTTCTCTCATGTAAAATAAACTACTCTGGACCAGTCCACTAATACACTCCTTCCAAAACAGTCATAAAGAATTCAAAGTCTGCAACAAATGAGTACAACAAGTCATTAAAAGAGTGGAGAGAATGTGTGGAATGAAAATCAAATGTAAATGTAAATACAAGCAATGTTAAATGAACAAAAATTATGCAAATCCCTTCAAATAATTACTCTCCTTTTGTGTTTTCATTTAGGCTATAATGAATGTTCACATTATGTTAACGTCGCTTTATGCACAGCTGCACTACTTCCTGAACTTCATCCAGCGGCTGTGTTTCCTGTGTGCCATTAATGGACAAACTGATTAATCCAGGTGTGTCTGACCTCACAGCAGAGATGCCGCAACGGGGTAGGCATACTAAGCAACTGCCTAGGGCCCCGAGCTGGAAGGGGCCCCAGGACAGCGGTGACATTGGTCCTTTTGTCAATGACAAAATGACTGAACTGCTTTAGACACTGCAACGACGATATGTTGAAAACCCCCTCGCGTAGGGCCCCCACTAGCTGTCACTGCCTCATGTGTTAAGGGACCCCCGAAATGCGGCCAATATCGATCCATATCAATGACACAACCGGAAACCTCCATAGACACTGCAGCGACACATTTGGAGCCCCCCTAATGGGGCCCCAGGAGTGCATTGATATTTGATGGACGTATTAGGCAGCCAATAAATATAAAGATGATCAGTACACTGATTGGAGTTTTTCTCTGATTATACCCTCTAGACTGGACCAAAACGTTTCGTTTTTTTTTTTTGCAAACATTTTATTTCAGTGGGTGCAATGGGAATGTGAAAAGGTTTTCAGGCAATACTGAAAAAAGTGCTGCAAAAAAAGATCACCTACCCCACCTTTAAGTGTTCTTACATTATTGTGCACTTCTGTTATTCAAAATAAAAGATTTTTGGATTGAATGATTTTCTTGGTGTTTTTGGGCCGGGAGGGCCCCCATGCCTCACTCTTGCCTAGGGCCCCCAAGGTGACTAGAAACGGCCCTGCCTCACAGCAATGGTCAGACACACCTGGATCGATCAGTTTGTCCAATAATGGCACACAGGAAACAAAAGAGCTGGCTGTGATTTCAGCTTTTTCTACACCAAAACTGTAAGAGATACTGGAGCTTGGTTGGGATGGTGGGACTGCTCACGGCGAGAGACAGAAAATTTCCCTTATTGTCAAATCCATTGATCTCCCACTAACTTCTCCTCCCGCGTTAAAGGTGGAGTAGGTGTTGTTTGAAAAACGGTTCCAGCAATCCAACTCAAGTGAGATTTTGAAAATATACACTCCCTCCCTCCTCCTAAAGGCTCCGCCTCCTCCTCTTTAGCTCACCCCTCGAAACCACGCCTTCACATGATTCACGACTGCATGAACCATAGGGAGGGAGGGAGGGAGGGAGGGGTGATATTTGATGGACGTATTAGGCAGCCAATCAAAATAGTGATGATCACTTTTTTGATTGGTCAGAGTTTTTCTCTGATTATACCTTCTAGACTGGACCAAAATGTCTAGTTTTTTTTGCAAACATTTTATTTCAGTGGGTGCAATGGAAATGTGAAAAGGTTTTCAGGCAATATTGTAAAAAGTGTTGCAAAAAAACAACACCCACCCCACCTTTAACAACTCATCCACTTGAGACGGCAGCTCTTTCCCGAACAGTTCCCTGTGAGAACAGTGGGAACTATTACTGACCTTAGCTGCTTCTCTCTCTCCTTCTTTGCTCTCCATCAAACCTTCAAAAAGGTTATCAAATGCATTCTTCAGCTGGAAGGGGAAAAAAACATAGAAAACCGTTTTTACAATGTTTGCCCCACCAAAAAATGTCTGAATAAACTGTTTAGAATCTGTATAGAACTACATGGCTCTTCAGTGAATTACCTCCTCTGCAGTCAGTGGGACAGTCACACCTTTTTTGGAAGAATAAGCACTCGCCCCCGAAGCCCCGTACCATTTCACATTTGCACCTACGGAGAGTCCAGAGAGAAACACGCAGATAAACATGAACAAATGTCGATGACAATGACATTTTCAACGCAGGTTTCAGTGAGAAAACAAGAATCTTAAAGCAGAAAGCCGAGCCTGCCTTTCGGTCCGCCTCCATCTGCGTTCAGCTTATATCCTCGAGATGCCATGTGCTTCATCACAGCACTTCTGTTCTCCTCTTTGCCCCAGAAGGACAACATGACCGGCATGGAGAAGGTGTTGTTGGTGCCAGAGGCCACCCTAATGATGACAGGAGACAACGTCATGAGACAGAGTTGTCCTGCGTATGGTAGGGATCAACTACTCACTAAGATCAACGATTGCTCTTAAAAAAGAAAAATGAAAACAAGAAAATACTGGGATAGAATAGATTCTGGTCCTCCATAAATTAAGATAAAACTACAAGTTCAGGCTGTCAACAACAGGCTGTTATGGCTGGAGGTATTCAAGTGTGTTTTCCGGGGGGATGCGGGTGTAGACTTTCAGTTCACGGTAACTCCTAAAGATTTCAATCAAGACATCCAGAAGTCTTTGACAATCAAAGCCAGTTTCAGTCGCCTTGATTCAAAGCTTTAATAGTTTTAGGAAGATGAACTTCATCTGTGCTCAACCGTAACTCACCCCTCGACTTTAGCCAGATTGTTATCCATGACGTGGGCCATCGCTGCTGCCAGCTCCTTCTTGATGTGTCCCACCTGGTTGCCATAAATGTTTGCAACCATCACTGCGTTGCGGTCATATGGATTTTGGGGTTCCCGCACCAGTCCGACCATCTCTCCCCGGTTCACCTGTCCAGGGAAAAGTCTAGTTTACACCTGGATTAGATAACACCAGTGAAGTCTGAGGACCAGAGGGGACTGGCTGATCCTCACCACCCCTGTGTAGTATCTGAGGCCGACCACTGTGCCCCTCAGGTGGCCGAACAGCACGCTGCCATCTGCATCCGGCTGCTCGGATGTTGCAGCTCTGATGGCCTGGGACAGTCTCCGCGCTCCTCTCATCACGGTCTGTGAAGAGATCCACGTCACTGAACCGGTCCCAACCGAACCTCCACCGGGAAAAAAACATGCCCTGGGTGGGATTAAAGCAGAAAAACAAACCACGTGGGAATATGTTTTCATGCGAAACGTCAACAGCGCAGCTGATAAACAGTCGCAGGGAAACACAAACAACAGGGCTGGCCTCACTTCCTAAAAGAGAGATACAGGAACAAGAAACGGTTGTTTCCAAGAAAAGCTTCACTCCTGGTTAAATAATTAATTCAGAGCGCCGAATGAGCCCTCATATCGACCGATTAACAGTTAGAAAACAAATAGCAGTGACTTGAGCGAGCTGAGTTATAAGGACGTTAGCTGTTAGCTCTGTCCGTGGCAATAAAAATAGCTGCAAGGTGTTTCACATAATTGCCGTTAAGAAAGTGTTCATACTCTTAATTTCCTCACGGCAGTAGCCAATGTTTGAAAGAGAAACGCGGCTCAGTGGCTCTAATCTGTGGCGTCGCACTCACGGCGGTTTCAGGTACTTTCCAGCGACTCAAAGGAACCGCAATTCATGTAACGCTTCCGCTTTGGCCTTCAAAATAAAATCATAGTTTATGATGATGGTTATGTATAAAATAAAATAAAATAAAATAAAATAAAATAAAATAAAATAAAATAAAATAAAATAAAATAAAATAAAATAAAATAAAATAAAATAAAATAAAATAGTGGCAGTGGAATAATGTAATAACATTGGTTAAAAAAAACTGGTAACAACAAGTAGATTGGATTAAATTAAAAGGAAAAAAAGAGAAATAGTGCTAATAAAATGCCAAAAAAGATACTCAAAATACAGTATATCTTAATTAAATTTAAGTTTGGGTTGTTTCTTTCCTTTTTTTTTTACTATGTGACAACTCATTGAAAAAAAAAAAAAAAATCCGAAATCATATAAACTAAAACAGAAAGACCAGGGATAAATGTCATCAATAGTTTTTTCCAGGTTAAAAAAAAAAATACTAGTGCAGTAACTATGCAAAGGAAAAAAAATGTTTTTGAGACATCTAAAAAAAAAAAAAAAGAAACCTCAAACTTTTGAAGGTATGTCAGGCACAATGTTTTCAGTGTTTGTTTGTTACAATTTTTCAAATCAAAGTGGAATTTTAGTGTCGACTTTTTCTGATCTAACCCAAGCACGTGGCCACAGTGCAGTCTTGGAAGGGACTCAACAACTACCTAATCTGAGCCAGAAGACACACACATCTATGAATAGAGGGTGTTAGAAATGGAATTGAATGGAACAGAACTGCATTGAATTGAATTGAATTGAACTGAATTGAACTGAATTGAATTTAATTGAATTGAATTGAATTGAATTGAATTGAATTGAATTGAATTGAATTGAATTGAATTGAATTTAACTGAATTGAAGTGAAGTAAGCAGGGTGGCTTGGTGGTCAGCATGATTGCAGCTGACAGACCTGTACCCTGCCTTTTGCCCAAAGACAGCTGTGATCGGCTCCAGCAGATCCAAGCGGCCCAAATTAGGATGAAGTTGGTATATAAAATGAATGGATATGTTTGAATGGAATAAAATGTTTTGGCATCCAGTGAACATCACAATCATGAATGCTTTCCAGTAGTGTTCAGATATATGATAGGGACATTCACTGTTTTTATATGTCACAATATAAAAATATTGTAAGAAATATTGCCTACATTTACTGGGGTTTAGTTGCCTGGGAAGGCCATGTTACTGTAATTTTTTTTTTTTAAAGATTTTTTTGGCACTAGTGACCTTTATTCATGGTGGATAGAAACAGGAAGAGGGGCAGAGAGAATGGGGAAGACACGTGGCAAAGGTTCATCCGGGCAGGAAGTCGTACCTGCAACCAGCCACAAGAAGACTGTAGTCTCTGTACAGGGGCTGCCTGCCCTAACCACTGCGCTACCTGTAGTTTTAAGGGGAAAATCACATGACTTGATGAAGGATAAAATGGTTTGATACTTCTCAGTCACTGCATTACCTAGTAAACAAAAGTGGTTCTTGTTTTTGAAAACTTAAATAACGCTGAGTCATCCTGTAGCACTAGTTGTGGTCATTGGTTGATGATGAGCAAGAGTTGGTGGTCAACTGGTGTGAACGGGAGGAGGGAGGGGGGTGTTGAATCCAACATCACAACACAACCACCACACAATAATTTACAAACACCACAGCACACCACATGCATCAGCATATCACACACACACACCACTCCTTTCACTATCTTGTATATCTGTGCCTGTCCTCTTGATTTTAGCCCTCTGACATAATCACGGTTTCAGGTGTTAGATCAGGCTGTCAAAGACGGCTTGAGAAGGACTCATTCACTCTCACGCACAAGAAAACTAACATCTGCTGCAAGATTAAATTGCATGTATATCTGAGGTTTCGCCCTTTTTAGCATGAATATAATATATGAATATATTATGTTCTATTATTATATTCTCTTGCTCTGTGTGTGTGTAGTTGAGTTCATACGGCAGCAGAACATTTAAATAAAAGTGACTTTTACACTACTTTTGAATTCATTATTTGATTTTCCGTATACAATGCGATTAATCGTGATTAATCAGGGAAATCATGCGATTAATCGCGATTAAAAATTTTAATCGTTGCCCAGCCCCTATATACATACATACATATATATATATATATATTATAATATATTATATCTATATAATTATATATATATTATATATAGTGAAAAAAAAGAAAAATTAACCAAGCCTCTTACTCTTATAGATAGAGAGATAACTAGTGTCAGTAGTGGACTGCCAATTTACCAACAAAATTATGCTGTTTGAAAAATTCTCTAATAATTTGATTTTGAATCTATTGTTCGGCTTGTGTAAAATTGATTGACTGGTAGAATGTTTAGAGTAAATGTTATTCTGAAAATCTAAGTTATCTTATGTTTCCGGTTTGGTGTCACGCGCACATGGACTTAAAAAATTACGCGGCGAGCGTTTCGAGGGCTACGGAAGCCGTGAAGTCCCGAACCCTATGCTTGTTTCATCGGGGGTTCCGCTTCCTCTCCGCGCAGGTTCCTCCCCGGACCGAGCGACGAGCCAAGGCTGGGAGCACCGGGGGAGACGCTCGGAACCCTTCCTCCCCTCTTCACAGAACCGTAGGACTACTTTTGAAATCTCGGTGTCAAATCTGGGCCATAAACGGAATAAAAATAATCCGAAGCGGGGCGGAGTTCGGGCTGTTTCAGAGTTTCTCTCTGCGGTTGACAGACACCGGTGAGTTCATTATCTCTCTTGTCTTAAGAAAGTAGCAGTTTCTTTATTTCATTTTCTTTCTTTCTTTATTTTTTTTGTGGACCGGAACAGGAGACTTTCAGACTGACTGTCGTTTTCTCACATAATAGTTAAAGAAACGCTCTTCTTTTTTTCGGTTCTTGAGGAGATGAAAAAAAAAAAAATGAGAGTAGACCTGTAGAGAGCCAAACTTTAATTTAATAAAAGTCCACCGGGACTCTGTGTCAACTGTTAAAAAGACAATAAAGGGTGTTATAAGGTCATGAGCAGATGAAATTGAGTTAACTGGCTCAAATCAGTGGCATTGACGTTTTACGACAATGCCACTGATTTACGACTGCGCAAGTTTATTTACCAATATTTAGTTTAGACCAGCCTTGGACTGATAAATCACACATTAAACGTGATTTTTTTTTTTTAATGCTCATTAAACTACTTACAAACGTCTCAGAGTAAAACTGTAAGTTTGAAATGAGGCTGGAAGATTTGGCCAAAACTTTATATCACAATATGTTTCTGAATTTAGGTCGATGCGATATAATTCTGATAGCGATTTGAATAATATGAAAACCACAAAGAAACTGCCAAGAATGTCCAGAATGTAAAACTGTAGCCACAAACCTGTGAACTCAACCACAAAACATGACATTACTTCTTGGCATCGTTACAGTAACAATATCGTAAATATGTTTTGCATTGCGATATATATCGTTATCGTATTATCGCTGCCAGCCCGGCTTCACATCTGCGTTTAAATCTGGGCCTGTGATTTCTCCGTGAAGCAGCCGTTTGTTCACCAGACCGGTGAGTCCTGAGGCTGGCTCTGTACCCAATCCAGAGCCAGAGTCCTGGAAGTCCGGGCTGCCAGGTGGATGATTCTGACCCGTCAGAATGTTGACACAGGGGTGAGGCGGCTGTTGGAAAAACAGGATAAGGTGGATGGCGTGGGCTGTGCTGCTGGACTCTTGTTTATGCTTCACTCACCGCCAGACCAACCAGCAATGGGGAGACTGTTGGAGGTGGAAAAGCTCGGACTGAGCGCATGTGTGGGTCCGACCGTGTGGGATCAGAGCGGTTCTGTGTCGGTGAATGAAGCGCGAGGCCGAGTGTGTGAGCTCCATCTCTCCTTCCAGGAAGTCGTCCACAGAATTTCCTTTTATAGAAGCCGAACACAAAAGGCTTGTTGTCCACTTCCTGTAAACAGCTCGGCGGCTGTGTTCGCGACACTCTGGTTGGGCCGCCCCGGTCCTCCGACGCTCCGGGGCTCGGGGAGTTCCAGGATGAGGAAGTCAGGCTTCCCTTGACTGCGAGCTACAGGGAGCAGAGGCAACTCTGATGCAGCGAGCGAGCGGAGAATGAGGAACAGAAATTATTGAGGGCAGAGAGACGTGGCAGACACACTTCTGGAAAGAGTTTTTGTAAAATTACAACAGAGCGTACAGAGGTTGACAGGATGAACGCTAGCCAACCTAAGAATGTCAAACCTGGGGAAAATATATTTCAAACAAATGACAGACCAGAAGGAATTATTCATGACTCGATCATCCCCCAGTCTTCACAACAATGGATTGATTTCCAATCTGTTGGTATCATCTCTTTCCCATTTGTTTGATGTTTTATTTTTTTTCCAGGAGATATCAGCACATGATCCCGATTAGTGCTGGGCGATATGACGATACATATCGTGGGGACGATATAAAAGTGTGTATCGTGCCATTTCTCTTCTATCGTTTCTATCGTTTCTAACCTAATTTTATCAATTATTACAGCAAATATGTAATTAAATAACCTGCAACGATAAATTTGATAGAATCATATCTACTTCTACAAAGTAGCCTTTTATGTTTGCACTTTTATTCATGGTTAATGCCTTAAACAGAGTTCTCTTCAACCCTGATGTTTACTTTGGACACTTTATATTGGTTTGCAAACTTTGCACTACAAGGTTACAGATTTCAGAAAGTTGAAAAATAATTTTATTAGTTTAATAATTTTATTAATAAGTTTATTTTTTTTATAGCTGAACTTCAGTGCAAAAATGTGTTTTTCCTCTCAGAAACTGTTGTGCACTTTAAAAAAAATGTGAAAGCTACTGTACCTCTGTACCTACCTGTTTTTGCTGCACTAAAATGTATGTTTGTGACAGTTCAGCTAAATGTCCTTTCAAAATAAAGTTTTGTCATTTTTCATTTTTTGTCAAACTTTTCAGAGAATAACTGAAAACATACTTTATTATGGTATATCGTGATATATATCGTTATCGTGATATAAAATAGTCCATATCGTGATATATGATTTTTTCCATATCGCCCAGCACTAATCCCGATAGTAATTTGTTGTCCACAAAGGTCTTAGGGCCCGATTGTATACCTCCCACTAGCCGCTACCCACAAATCGCAGATTTAGGAACCTCGGCTAACCGCTATGCAATCTTCCGCTTCCCTAAAGCCGCTATCCGCTTTGCCAACTCCCTTACTCACATTGTAGGCGTGGCAATGGGCGTGTCATTTGCGCTTTCCGCAAACTCGGTATCTTGCGATCATGGGTAGCGGATTTAGGATAGCGGTTAGTGGGTGGTGTCCTAAACCCGCTACCTGCGATCGCAAGATACTTAGTTTGCAGAAAGCGCAACCCGCATGTCGGCGCGTAAAAGAGCACGTCCAAATGGCATAATTATGCGTCCACCTGGTCACATGCGGACGTGCACAAACGGCTCTACCTCTCGATTACGCATCACTGTTTTACTTGCATACGTTTTTATTCTCTTACTAACTGATTTCATTTTGGCTGTGATCCGGAAGAAATCCTGGATTCTGGATCAGTTTAAAATTTTCGATAACATTGCGGTCAACGGGGCCAGAAATTTTGTTTCTCAATATCTCCATTAATTATTGTCCAAAACTCATGAAATTTGACACAGGGATTGATAATGGGAACCTCTATCAAATTTCAGAGGCTGATCCGGATCTGATCTAGAACGCGGATTTTATCACAATCTGTAAATTAGTATATGGGGGAACTTGGTGGAGGTCTGCGCTCTCCGAGTGTTTTTCTAGTTAAGAAATGTTTTCCTGGAAGTTCACTGGCTCTATTTTTTTCTGAGCAGTTTGTTGAAACTTCTTGGAGTATTAAAAAAATGATTAAATCATTTGCTCCACATTAGTTAGAGCTAGTTATATCAGTGCAGAGGAGGAGGAGGAAGCAGACGAGCTGCGCATGAAAGCTGCTCCGATCTGGATGAAAACGCTCCATAGCGGTTTGCGGGTAGCGGCTTTAGGGAAGCGGAAGATTGCTAATAGCGGGTAGTGCAACCTGCTCTTAAAGGCAATGGCTACTGACGCACTGATTGGTTAAACAGGTGGAACGCCCTAACCACTCCCATGCATAATATATGTATGATATAGCGCAGGGATTCCCAAAGTGTGGGCTGCAGCCCCCTGGTGGGCCGTCATGGTACTGCAGGTGGGCCGTGAGAGGTCATTAAAATTAAACAAATATGTTTTAAATCCTCGATCTTTTTCAAATATGTTTCTAATTACTGTAAAATATTGACAAGAAGTAACAAAACAAACCAGTTAAGTGTTATTGTACCGTCATCTTAACTTCATATGACAAGTGTCACCTTATTTGTTGACCCCTTACATTAATATCAGAACGTAGCCTCTAGTCCTGTATGTTGATCACAGTTGTGATTAAAGGTTTCGGTGGGCCACAGAGATTTTTCACATTTCAAATTGGGCCTTGGTATTCTGAAGTTTGGGAATGGCTGATATAGCGGTTAGCGCAGGTAAAATCGCGGGTTTAGGGAGGTGGAAGGTTGCATTTTTTGCGGGGGAACGCCCCTCCTACTACCCGCTATCCCTTAATAGCGGCTTTAGGAGGTTTGGCGGAAGATCGGGCCCTTGATCGGGCCCTTGATCGGACAGAGGATATCCACTTTGCTAATGAGAAAATCAATAAAATAATCCAAACCAGTGTTCTTTAAAGAAAGATTGTAAGGGGTTTGCATATTTCTCCTTAGACGAAGCAGCTTCTTTCTGCTTTTCCCTTCGTAGGAACGAATCATGTTCCACGTATTTATTTGGCTCAGGTTCTAAGTCGGGCGCCCTGTCTGACGCAGCCCTCTGCATTGATTAGGGCGTACGTGACAGGGCCGGGGACCGGTCTGGCAAACTTCAGTAGAATCTGCAGAAATCTCGGTCCATAAAGGGCAAGGAGGCACCTGAGCTGGACACCTGTCTGATCCCTCAGACGGCCCTGCAACAGGAACCATCATTCAAGACCGACCGACGCCACTGCACGGGCTGTGTTGCAAAACCTTTTAAAGGCACGACCAAAGGGAGCTACAGTCATAAATGCCTCTTAAATCTGGAAGGCACAAAACAGAATTCTTATGTGTGGTTTTTTCCCTCCCGATTCCGGTTCCTAAGCTGTGGGTATCGGCCGATACCGACTACCGATCTGAGTATGATATAAAAAAAAAAGCACCATGTCTAACTGTAATATAATGATCATTGTTGTAAAACATGAATAAATACAACAAACTCAAGCCATTTACATCTATATTTATTTCCAAGTAGGACAGTATAAAACAGTATTGCAAAATTAACAAGTATTTCTTTTTGTTGGTATTCTAACAGAAGTAACCAGTAAATAACTCATTGATTATAAATTACTTGGTATTGGTTGGTGCCTGCACTCCCGTACTCACCGATACCGATATGGATACCGGCATTTTTGGCAGTATTGGAGCAATTTCCGATACTGGTAAAGGAATCGGAACAACACTAGTGGAAATATGTAAAGTAGTTTGATGACTCAGTATTCCATTATTCCAGTTTTTTTTATTCCAGTATTCCATTGTTTGAAAAATAAATGGAGGATATCATCAAGCTGGAAGTCTTGTGTGAGGTCGTACCAGAGCCACACTTCTCCGTTGGCAGCTGCAGAAAAGCGCGTTGAGATCTTCTAACAACGTACGCGGCCGCACATATTTTCCACGGACGTCCCCGCAGTGGAAAATGTAGAAACTCAAAAATGCAACAATGGTGTCTCTGTGCCAACAAACGCTTACAGACATTTGTGGAGGAAGATCAGGACGAAACGACGCCTCACTGCTGGGTGTCTTCAGAGCCAGAGCACCTTCATGGGCTCTGGGAAGATTAACGTTCTTTTAATGTGTTTCTGACATGAAATACAAAAATGGATTGTGTTTATAAAGATGATGAGAAAAACATGAAATACTTCCACACTATTTTTTTTTCCAACCAAATTCTCATTCCAGTTTATCTGTTTGGGTCTCCAGTGATATCTGAAGTAAATAACCAGTTACGTTGCTGCCAAACTGTCCACTATGTTCCCACACATGAACACTCACTGTTCAGGTTTTCATCCATATTTTTTGAAAGCACATTTTGATGTTCTGCTTTCAAATCGGATGGAAAAAAACCTTAAAATTATATAAAAAAACAATAAAAACTTGTCCAACTATAGGTAAAAGGACTGGGATCTGTTTTTGTCTTTTTCTTCCAGCTATTGTTTTCCATTCAGCAGTTTAGCACCTGCTGATGACTTTATTCTGTCCAGTTTATTTACTGTAAACCAGATTAAGAAAAGAAGGCTGATCTGTAGTTTCCTTTGAGATGACCTTTTCAAAAGTTTTCTGACAGTTTGTACACACTTCTCTTTCTGGTATGGATCTCTGAATTCATTTGGAGTATTAGGACAGTTAAAATTAGATTTAAAAGAGGCAAAGTGAGGAGAAAAAAACCTCAGAACAAGTTGAAAAGTATAGACGAGCATGGACACAGAATTAAAAGAAAACCCAAAAAGAGCCATCTGATATGTATAAAAAAAAAAAAAACTATCAGAACATGTTGAAAACAAGAAGCCATGATGAGGAAGATTCAGTGTGAACATGGTTGGAGAGATGTGCACGACTGCAGACGTGCAACAATCATAGAAACTAATCAGCTAATCTCATTTTCCCCTAAAACTCTCAAACTGATCTATGTATTCATATTTATCAAGAAGTCTCTTTGAGGGTTGAACTCTACAGCTTTTGTTGGTATTATAGATGCCATTTTGGCATAACGATGGTTAATTAAACCGACAGCCATTATCTGCTTCAGAGGACGGTCTGTACTTGACTGTCTGCTGGTGCGTTTGGACCCAATTCTGGAAAAGTTCAAATCATTTTTCCACCACTCCACTGCGCTTTAGCAGGCTGAACTATGCTAATATGCAGCTGGCTTTTACTTGCAGAATCACTTGAAATCTCGATCGAGCAGGAAAGACAGTGAATCTGGCGTCGCATCTCAACTTTCTGCTGACGAGTGTGTGTATTTTGTTCAGAACGGTTAAACGCGTCTGCAGCTCTGACGACGTGCAGCCACACTCAGCTGCACGAAAGATGTTCAGGATGTTCGCTGGTGCGTCTGCTGCATCGGGGCACGTGTGTGTGTGTGTGTGTGATGAACACGTCAACATGGCCCAGCCCTTGCAGCCGTGCCCTCGCAGCCCCACAGCTATGGAATTCCTAAAGTGAGAGGAACTTGTCTCGACCCGGCCCGCCGGCTCCCAACATTCAGCCCAGAACACACACGAGAGCTCTGGCTTTGAAAGTGTACATCAACTCCAGACGGGGTCTAATTTTACCCCCTTTCTTTTTTTTTGAGCAAGAACACACTTGTCCCATCCCAGATCTCTGAGGAATGAGGCGGCCTGCTCGGACCTGTCCCCGGAGGAGCGAAAAGAGAGAGAACGAGGGATTAGGGAACAGAGAGAGAGAGCTGAGTAGGTAAATGAGTGGCAGAGACAGCGGTGCACACATCCAGTAGGGACACGGCGGTATTTAAATAGTTCACCTGGTCTTCTGTAAGACGCAGAAGAGACAACAAATAGGTGAGTTCACGGCGGCTTATAACACACTAAGACTATCGGGGGGAAGTGTCTCATTTTCTGTTTAGCGTGTGTGATCTTATCGTTTTTTTGCAGCGACTGCAGTAAGTTAACACACAAAAAAAAGAGATTACAAGTAGAACGTATCTGTAATTCAGTCACACAAAGTGCAATAAATGTGTAATTACACAGGATGTGTTTATCTTCTGAACTGGGGGTTATTACATGGAGCTTCTGCTTGTTCTGAAAAGGCTTTTTTAAATAACCTGCTGTCGTGCGTATCGGCTAATGTGTCAAGGAAGGAAGTCCGTATTCATAGCTGGATCATTTTTCAGTTTCTGCTGCAGCATCAGAGGTGAGTCAGGCCTGCAGAGCGTTTGCAGGAGGAGGCCTCTACCTGCCTGAGCCACGTTAGTCACTCAGTTTTATCATCTGTGTCATTCGGCGGTCAGACTCAGGAACCGAGGAAACCTCTGTTTGCTTCCTGTTTCCTGTCTGTGACGTCACCCTGCATGGAGCCGGCAGCTCAGAGCCGATCCATCTGCTCGCTCTGCAAGCTTTTGAAGTCGGCGATTTGTGTGCGTCTGCAGCGAAGTGTGACGACGTCTGCAATCTCGTTTTTTTTTTTTTTTTTTTTTTTTACCATATTAGGGTCGCGTGACTGTTCTCGAGTCAGTAACCGATGGAGCAGCTGCTCGGAGACCTGACAGAAAACGCACCTGTGCATCAACAAAATTAAAAATGCTTTTAAAGCCTAATTAGGTTTTTGACACAGATAAATTAGTTACTTGCAACATAATTTGATCATTTCGACTGCCTGCACAGAAAGAAATGTGCTTGAAAACATATATTTGGGTGTCTGAAGTGACAACCGACTCAAAAACCTTTGTGACAACATTTCCTTGAAGTATGACAGCTTGTTACTCAGCGAGCTGTTCAGATTTGTGGAGCGCTGTGACCTCACAGGCCCAGATCAGCGTGGAACCGTCCTGCCTCCTCTGATAGCACAAAGCTGCATGACTGATTTCTCATAAGGCACACCGTCACACCGCACAGACGATGAAGGTGGCAGTGGAGAGGCAAACTTCACCCTAGAATACGTGTCAAACACAAGGCCCGGGGCCAAATGTGGCCCGCCACGTCATTTAAGTGGCCCTCGAGCGCTTGTGCACTATTGGCTTAAATTTTTAAACCGATATTTTACAACTTAAAATAAGCTTACGCCGCTTTAAAGCGCATATTGACAATAAACTACATCTCCCATAATGCATTTCGTCATTACCCACAACGATAACAGTATATCACCATGAGCAAGAACTCAAGACGATTTTCAGAACTGATGGATTTGAGAAAAACCTCCACAAACTAACCCCAACATGTCAAATTAAAGAAAAATTGATGCACAAGGAAGATAGTTTCATCAACAACGGGAAAGCGAATATAAGTTTGTACCTCAAGGTGAAAAAACAGTGTGTCTTTTGTGTTATGAGGCGGTGTCAGCTGTGAAAGAGTTTAATCTACGTCGGCATTTTGACAGAAAACATGGAAATAAATACAGAATCAGTTATTTAACAGTATAATAAGGTGTAGTTTAATATATTTTGATTTACATCCCATTTTGTAACACTCATGCTGTCAATCAGGCCCTTGGAGGGCCACCATGATGCTGATGTGGCCCTCAGTGAAAATGAGTCTGACACCCCTGATCTAGAACCAGCTGCTGTGAACAGAGGTGCACGGCATCTTTTGTATTGTATCTCTTCATGACAGACATTTAATTAAGACGTCAGATGAAAGGGAAATATTCCTCTCCTTTAAAGATGGCTGAATCAGGACCTGACTCCTCCTCTCTTAACTGATACTGCCAGCTTTGGGTCTCCAAACAGTTAGATTAGAGTGAAGGAGTCTTCTTTGGAAAGCATTTCAGAGGCAGTTGTTGGTTGAAAGTTGATCCCAAACAGATCATGTGACTGAGGTTCATGCCAGTTATGACTGACTGATCTTTGAGAGGCCAGGATTTTTTTTAAAAAAGTAGCAAGAGTTACTTGGCTTTAGTTTGCATTTTTTTTTTTTTTCCTGACTTTTCTCATGGTCCTTTTCAGCTCTTTTATCTCCTCAGTAAAATAATTATGTGCTTGTCTTGAATCTCTCCCTTTTGCAGCCGTTCTCAGCCTCCACTCATCCACAGACGTCTCTCGCTTTCTTGCTCTCTTTTCCTTCCTCATTCATACGCAACCGTGAACGAGACTCAACACGTCAGTTTGCCCCATTCAGTTCTACTTCCTGTTCACATTTTCACCACACGTCGCTGGTCCTCAGCCCACGGCACGGATGGATTAATTGGAGCTCTGCAAGTTTTTTTTTTTTTTCTTTCTTTTGGCTCCTGTGAGTGGAGGCTTATTGTTCACCGGTGCACGTTTTCTCAGTAGCGGTGTAATGCAATGCTCAGTCCAGCATTGTGAAACATGAACAAAACAGGAAGCAGTGAACCTGCGTTTTCTCTTTTTTTTTTTTTTCTTTTTCTCTCTCTACTGGCTGTCTCTTAAATCTATGCATGTCGTCCTGGACCTGCAGGTGAACGTGTGTGTAGATGTGTGACAGCGGAGTGTGTCAGGACAAGCCCCCCGCCCCCCCTGTCAGGATGAGCAGCCAAGGCAGGAACCAAGGACAGCCAGTCGACCAATCACAACTCTCGGCCGCTGCCGTCTGTACCGGAGGAGAGGAGGTCCAAAAACAAGATCATATCCATGTTTGCCTCGGAGAAAGGTGAGATGTGACGATTTACCCGTTACCGCACGTCCGTATAAAACGCAGTAACACGGCTGTGAATGAAAAACACATCTGTATTCTCCCTCCAGGAGGCAGGAAGAAAGACAAGGACAAGGACCGGCCTGAGATCTCCTCTCCCTCGGACTTCGAACACACCATCCACGTGGGGTTTGATGCTGTCACTGGAGAATTCACTGTAAGTATCTGTGTTGAGGTTAATGCCGTTTTGTGTTGCAGCCGGAAGGCTTCCCAGGTCAAATATTAGCTGGATTCTCAGTGTGTGAACTTTCCCACATTCCCCATCAGCCCATAAACATGCAAAACTGACCACAGGCTGACTGTGTGAGCGTACGTGGCTGTATGTTTCTGTCCGTCACAGAGCTAGACTTACATCACCGCTGGCTGTGGTGTAACCTGCCTCTCTTCCTGCAACAGCTCAGATCGATCAGATATACGTCCTTTTGGTGATACACACCCTAGAAAGCCAGCCATTCCCAAACTTCACAATACCAAGGCCCAATTTGAAATGTGAAAAATCTCTGCGGCCCATGCAAACCTTTAAACATCACTTCGATCAACATACGAGACTAAAAGCTACATTCCAATATTGATATAAGGGGTTAACAAATAAGGTGACAGTAGAATAACACATAATTAATTCATTTTATCATCTCTAAATGTTTCTCAAATCATGTAATAAATATTTACAGTAATGAAAAAACATATTTAGCACACATTTGTTTATTTTTAATGACCTCTCACGGCCCACCTGCAGTACCGCAACGGCCCACCAGGGGGCCGTGGCCCACATTTTGGGAATCACTGCTTTAGGATATTTGAGGGAAGGGAATAGCAGATGCATTTACAAAAATCTAAAACAACAAATGAAATGAATGAACTGGGAATGATTTTATGTAGGTCAGTGATGTGATTAGGGCTGTAGCCATACACTAACCTCACGATACGATACACGATATTCAGCTCACGGTGGGATATATATCGATATTCATCTTACAATACAGTTGCATCATTTTTCCAAAGATTTTAAAGGGACAAAGTGATTTGGTGACATCTTCTGAGTCTTCCAATTACTTTGTTTCGAATTTATTGAACCGAACGCATCAATTACACATTATATGGCTGACAGACAAAAGTTTCATTTATTTAAACAGTGCAAATTATTGTTTGCAAGCTTTTAAAGGTGGGACACGGGGGTTTTGAAAAAGCTTAAAATATCGATACTCGCGGCTGAAAAAAAAAATCGATACTCGATGAAAATTATCGATATATCGCAGAATCGATAAAATCGCTCAGCTCTAGATGTGATCCATCCATCCATCCATCATCTGTACCCACTTCTTCCTCCTCATTCATTCATGATAAGAAGATACTTGTGTGTGGGAGGGGTGGGGGGGGTACCTGCTGTTGCTGGTTGAACCTGATTGTTGAGTATTTTGTAAAAGTGGGACTTAAACACCTCCACACTGTAAACACATTGTTTACTCTTATCTTTAATCTTACCAGGTCATGTTTTTTTCAGTTCACACTGTATTTGACAGTTAATACTGTAACGCCGGAGTCCCCCCCCCCCCCCCCCCCCCCCCACCCGACATTTAACAGCTCATCTCTCCTTAACATCTGTTTTGAGTGATGCGATGTATAAAATAACAGAAGGTCATCACGGAGAGCTGCAGCTCTGCTCGGGCCGTGATTTAACTGCTTTCTGGAGATTCGAGGACATTTTCGAGATGGAAAGAGTCTGTTCCACCCGTGGCCTAATGCTGAAACCGTCTTGACTGTTTTTTTTTCCCCTTTGCGGTGACGTGAAGAGAGGAACTGGAGTCGATATTCCATTGAGGTTAATCTGATGAAAGAGGGAAAACCCCAGGAATTTCCTGTTGTGTTACTTTCTGCGGGCCAGGCGTGCAATTATCTTTACACCCTAGTTATTTAGAGCGAGTGTCTGTTTATCTTCCAGCTCGTGAAAGCTGAAAGTCAGGAAACGCATCGTTTAATCAAGATTGATTGATTTGTGATTGACTGAAAGCCGCCAGCATAGTCTCGTGAACTTCTTATTCTCCCGCTCCGTGTTGCGCAGGTACAGATGAGTCTGAGTGTCTTGTGCATGTGCGTTTGTCCAGGGAATGCCGGAGCAGTGGGCCCGGCTCCTCCAGACCTCCAACATCAGTAAATCAGAGCAGAAGCAGAACCCTCAGGCCGTCCTCGACATTCTCAAGTTCTACGACTCCACCAGCGGAAAACAGAAATACCTCAGTGTTTCTGCCTCGGGTCAGTCCTCCCTCTGCCAGCGGTTAGATTCAAGTCCAGCTGCACTCAGACTGCTGTCGTCACACTTTCTCTTCTGTTTTTGTCTCTTTCAGATAAAGACTCTCAGTCGGTGAGCAGCCCCGTTCATTTATTTCCACAAACTAGTGACTCGTCTCAGACTGATCGTTTTCAGGTGGTTTCACCGGTGTGTGTGCTTGCCGTTGCAGCCGGCCGAGCGGGGCAACGCCACTTCTCCGGCGGGCAAAAACGCCGACGATGAGGATGACGACGACACGCCGCCTCCAGTTGTGGCGCCGCGACCAGAACACACAAAATCAGTGAGTCGCGTTCGAATAAACGCCTTTTTATGGCAAATTAGATCGAGTCACATGGAGTTCTGATGACAGTAAACGCATTACTGCTGGGAAAAGTAAACTAAAATAAAGTGGCGAATGAAATCTTTTGTTTCTTTGTTGCGTAAGGTGTACACGAGGTCCGTTATTGATCCGATCCCGGCTCCAGAGACGGACGGCGTCTCCAAGGCAGCAGACAAGAAGAAAAACAAGGGAGGAAAGATGACGGACGAGGAGATCATGGAGAAACTACGTATGTGATATACTGGACGGCCGCGAACTGGTTTCTGGTTCCACCTGTGTTCGCTTCACGTTGTTTTTTTAATGATCGTCAGGAACCATTGTCAGTATCGGAGACCCCAAGAAGAAATACACTCGTTTTGAAAAGATCGGCCAGGGGTGAGTCAGAGTTTGCAACCGTGCAAATGCAGAAAATCGTCTTTGAGAGAAGATGTGAAGCCGCTCACTTATCTAAAATGTTCTGTTCTGTCCAGTCGGTAGCAGGAACAAATGAGGAGTCTTACGTTTCACCTTTTACTGTTTTTCTTTTTCACTTTCAGGGCGTCCGGCACCGTTTACACAGCCATAGACGTCGCCACGGGACAAGAGGTGAGTGAACCTCGTCTTATATGTCCGCTGTCACAAAAACTCTCCTCAGTGTCGTCTTGTTTCCATGATGAGGTCAGGCCGAGCGCTGGAAACTAAGGGAGTCGTCGTTTTGAAGGAATTCATTAGCGCATACAGGCCCGATCGTACACTTCCCGCTAGCCGCTACCCACAAATTGTGAGTTTAGGAACCTCCGCTAACCGCTAATGCAATCTTCCACTACCTAAAGCCGCTACCCGTTATGTCGACTCCCTTTCTCACATTGTAGGTGTGGCAATGGGCGTGTCTTCCACAGACTTGGTATCTCCGCTACCTGGGTAGCAGGTGGTCGTACAAGAGTGCGTCCAAATGGTACCAGGGTGCGTCCACCTGGTCACATGTGGACGTCTACAAATTGCTCTACCTCTCGAATTAACTCTTGTATAAAAAGCGTGATTTGGCCTCAGTTGAACCCCTGAGTAAAGACGCTCCATAGCGGTTAGCGGGTAGCGCAACCTGCTCTTAAAGGCAATGGCTATTGACGCACTGATTGGTTTAACAGGTGGAACGCCGTAACCACCCCTATGCATAATATAGCGGGTAGCGCTAGAGATGCGCGGTTGAACCGCACACCCGCGGGCGGAGCGGATAATCCGGATATCGGGCGGATGACTCGTCAAAAAATAAAACTTTAATTAAATTCGGGCGGGTTGCGGTTGAAGCACTCAAATAATAATAATAAGAAAAAATAATTTACATATTATTAAAAAGGATGGCGGGTCGGTTCGGTTTTGAAAATTGGTAAAAAACGTTCCTGCAAATGGATAGCGGGCGGATAGAGATTTTAAGAAGCGGTTGCGGGTTAAAATATACGTCATCCGTGCATCTCTAGGTAGCGCAGGTGGGATAGCGGGTTTAGCAAGTTGGAAGATTGTGTTCTTTGCATGGAACGCCCCTCCCTCTACCCGCTATCCCTAAATAGCGGCTTTAGGAGATCTGGCGGAAGATCGGGCCCTTAGTATTTTAAAGCAAGACGCACGCAATAAGATGCTCTCATAACACAAGCGTAGTTGCTTTCTACGTCTCGAGGCGTTTTTTTTCTCCCAGAGATAACATTTATCTGGTGCAGCACGTTTACAGGATGCGCTGTGTTCTGCAGGTGGCCATCAAACAGATCAACCTGCAGAAGCAGCCGAAGAAAGAGCTGATAATCAACGAGATCCTGGTCATGAAGGAGCTGAAGAATCCCAACATCGTCAACTTCCTAGACAGGTAACTCCAACACGCTGAAAGACAGATCGGCTAGCGGTTATATTGTCATTTTATTTGACCAGGGCTAGTTATGAGTTTAAAAACAAATACAAACGGCTCATTTAAAATGCCACATTATGAGATCTTCAACTGGACATTTTTGCCTCCAACATGTTCAATATTTGTTTGAAATTACTTAGTTTAACTTCCACCTTCAAACTATTAGCGCACTATCAAGCGCACAGGTAGCGCATTTAAAAATCTTTTTTTCCAGGTCTGAGCAGCCATCGTTATGTTAAATTCAACCGCGTGAACTGTCTCTGTGTGTTCGCAGTTTCCTCGTCGGCGATGAACTCTTCGTGGTAATGGAGTATCTCGCTGGCGGTTCTCTAACGGACGTCGTGACGGAGACGTGCATGGATGAGGCTCAGATCGCCGCCGTCTGCAGGGAGGTAGGATTCCTGTCGAGACGGCTGAGACATCGGCCCGCCGATAAAACCATTTGATGCACGCGCGTCGTATAGTAGAACTGTAGTTTTTATTTACCCATAATTCTTGCGTGTTTAGCGTGTTACATTCCTCCCTCTCTGTGTTCAGGTCCTTCAGGCTCTGGAGTTTCTTCATGCCAACCAGGTCATCCACAGAGACATCAAGAGTGACAATGTACTGCTGGGGATGGATGGATCAGTCAAACTCAGTGAGACTAACACACACAAGTCTTAAGTTTATTATTTTACATGTCACGATAACATACTTGTGTCTTATTATCGTTTCCGTTTTCTCCCGTCGCAGCTGACTTCGGCTTCTGCGCCCAGATCACCCCGGAGCAGAGCAAGCGCAGCACCATGGTGGGGACGCCGTACTGGATGGCTCCCGAGGTGGTGACGAGAAAAGCCTACGGACCCAAAGTGGACATTTGGTCTCTGGGGATTATGGCCATAGAGATGGTGGAGGGGGAGCCCCCGTACCTGAACGAGAATCCCCTCAGGGTGAGTGGGTGCTGGGGAGAGCACCGGACGCTCCCAGTCCAGCTCAACTACAGAAACTACAGCCGCAGTTTGTCCTAGTTTATGTAACTTTTCCCTATGACGTGGGAAATCAGTTCTTTGGTGTCGTTCGATGCTGATGCTGATGATTTTTCTGACTCGATCATTCACAGTAATGGCAGGTCATTTCTGCTGCTTGATAGGAAGCAGAAATGTAGGAACACGATGAAGAAGAGGAATCATTCTGAGTCTAGTTATCCCGATCTCTCCTATAGCGCCATCATGTGGTTAAAAGTTGTTGTTTCAAGTTAAATGTCACCAGCTGGTGACACTAAACCTTCCTTCTACGTTCAACATTCCCTTATTTCAGCAGTTTGAACAACACTTTAGTCACTGACTTGACATTTGTAGTATAACTGACATTCCTATCAAGATTACGTTACGCAGAGATGTAAAGGTTGTTGTCGTTTGCTTTTAGGCGTTGTATTTGATCGCCACCAACGGGACTCCTGAGCTCCAGAGCCCAGAGAAGCTGTCTCCCGTCTTCAGGGACTTCCTGTCTCGCTCTCTGGAGATGGACGTGGAGAAACGAGGTTCAGGCAGAGAACTACTGCAGGTAAAACAACCTTAGCCCTCAATCTGCCCACGCACCTGAACGTCCTAAAACCAGAAAGCATCCCACGCAGGAGCGATGCAAAGTCCCTGATTCCTCTGTTTATTTTGTTTAAAACGCATGTTTTCACTTCATACATTTCTGATATTTGTGGTGAACCTGAAGCTTTAGTAATTATATATTTAATAATAATTCTACAATAATGCTTGTTTTTCTCACAAATGATTCCTGAAAAGGAAGGTTGCAAACTTGTGATATATATATATATATATAATATATATATATATATATATATATATATATATTTTTTTTTTTGTATTTATTTGCATGTTCTCCATCTGTCCGTCTGCAGCATCCGTTCCTGAAGCTGGCAAAGCCTCTCTCCAGCCTCACTCCTCTCATCCTGGCAGCCAAGGAGGCAATGAAGAACAACCGCTAACCCCCCCCCCCCCCCCCCCGCCTGGGAGGACGACAGGAGCGAGAGCCAGGGAAGGCCGAACCGCTGTCTGTCGGCAGTCTGCTAGTGTTCGTGTGTATTTTCTCCTATGAAATGCTGCTCCACCTTTCCAAGTGTCTCTGTGCTGATAACTTAATCTGTCTCACCTTTTGTACCTTGTTCCAAAGTCACAGTTTGGCCGTGCGACTGTTGCTTTAGACACTTCGCACGTCAACGGCCACATATACTGAGAATCCAGTTTCACGTTGGACTTTCGAGTTTTACCTTAAGAGCTGCAGAGGGCAGCTTTGACTGAGAGCGGGTGAACGGAGTTAGACTCCAGCAGTCTGCCCTCTGCAGGTCGCGTCCACGGCCGTCTGTGTGTTCAGTCTGGTTCAGCGGGTTTGAATGTGGCGTGGAAAGTCCGTGTGCTGAAACTGTGCTGTACTGTGCTCCTGGGTGGGACAGTGCGGTCTTTGTGCAGTGGAAAATCTGCGCTGAAATCTGGCTGAAAATCAGATCGCTCCAATAGATGATGGCATTTAAAGGTTCTTTTTCTTTTAGTCTTTTTCTTTTTCATTTGTGCCTTGAATGTTTTCATTATTTTATATGAATAAAAAATTCCAGATATCGTGTTTGAGCCCTTCAAGCACCAAAAACGCAATAATTTACTGGTGATGGACTACTTGCAGCTCTGCATGAATCTCTTTGTTGGCTCCACGTACGCAAACTCTTCTGTTTACTGCATGATGTTTTTTTTTTTTAATTTTAAACCCACGTTTATCCCAGAGACTTTGTCTGTTTTGGCCGTACTGTTTGTCTTTAGCTGTTCTCTCTGTAATAAACTCCTTATTGTTGGCGTACAACAAAAATATTGTATGAAACTGTTTTAAACTGGAGGAAAAGTTTGTTTTTTTTTTAAAATATTTTTGTATATTGTGTAATGTCCTGTAGTTTTAAACAGTGGCTAATATGTATATCATTTAATATTTGTAACTAACACAGTGGGATACAATTTCATTTTTTTTTCTCTTTTTTTTTTTACATTTTTAAATCGGGATCTCTGTGTACTGATTCATCTTCATCTTCCTAAATTGTGCATTTACAGCCTCGAGTCGGCTGAGAGATTTGACCTGATTGGATGACTTTGCAAAAAAAAAAAGTCAATAAATAAATACTCTCATTTGGTACTCAACAGGTTGACACAGAGACAATGAGCACATCATTTTATATCCACACCAATTTATGACATCACATTCATTTATTACAGTGCTTCTCAGTTACAGTGGTACTTCTACTTATGAACGTATCTATTAACGAAATTTCCAGATAACGAAAGGCCTCTTCGGAAAAATATTGCATCCATATACAAAAGAAACTCCAGGTTATGAAGGCGAAAAATGTCAAAATAGGCGCTGCTACTCGCAGCTCCCAGAGTTTACCGGATGTAAACATGTCGACTGTATCTCGGTTTGAAAGCGGTGCGTCCGAGCTGCTCTGCCATTGGCTGTCGCTCAGCATCTTCCTGGCATCCCATTGGCTACGAGGGCCCCTCGTCTGTATGAGCGTAACCCAGGTAAACGAACAATTTTTATTCTTTAATGTACTTTATTCTTTGTTCTTTATTCTTTAAATTAGTATAATTGTGCAATAACCTAATTCTAACATGTATTGCTTACAGGTTTTTTTTTTTAATGTCATTTCATGTGTTATTCATAATTTATAAAAAAAAATGACGTCCGACTTTTGTGCGCCTGGGAACGGATTAGTCCATTTATAGGGTAAAATGCGTTTCTAATTATGTAATTTTTCGTTTACGAAACGAATTTGAGAACGAATTAATTTCATAAGCTTCATAAACTGTTCCAGAAAAAGCAGTTCAGTTTCCCAGAAACCGTCTTTTAAAAAAAGCATCCTGTTATCTGGAATCAGATTCTTTGGATGTATGAAACCAAGATGAACTTTTATCAGGATAAAGGCAACAGAGAATCATGGGAAATGAACAGCTTATGATCCAAAACATACCACATCATGTGTTAAACATGGTGGAGGAAGTTTTATGGCATGGGCCTGTGTGGTTACCAAGACAACGGGCTCCACTGGTGTTAATTGATGATGTGACAGAAGTATTAAGGTGAACTCTGAGGTGTGTAGGTCTATGCCAATGTTGTTGGGGGGTCCAGTTTGACCAAATTTCCTCAAGTTTAGGTCCGCAGGTTTATCGCAATATGTATTACCTTTATTTCACTGGCAGCTGCCTGCCTTTGCTTTGTTAATGTGCTGATAGTAAATGTGTGCATTATACAGTAACATATTTATCCGACTAGTTTAGTCGGCTGGTTTTATTCACCTAAGTATACACCTGACTTTCAAATCAAATGAAGTACATTCCAATTATATCTTAGCAAGATTTATTATCAGTTTTTTTCACCACATCAATCAATCAGTCAATCAACTATTCATACAGCATGTTTTAAAAAACCACAGGGGCAGCCAAAGTGCTGTCCATTAAAACAGAAATGGGTGAAGAAAATAAGTTACACATAAAAACGTACAAACACACATACCAGGTTCACAGCTGGCGCACTTAAAGTGCCATTAATACAAAACTAGATCACAGTAAAGCCAAGGAATAAAAATTTCTGAACAACAGTGTTGATTTGCTTATCAAATTTGAAATCGGAGTAATAATAATAGTAATAATCAACTTTACCCCCAGATTGGTGACCCTGTCTCTGAGAAGGACTGACAGTGGGCCAAGATCTACATTAAGGGAGGGACAACAACTTGGTCCAATCAACATAACTTCTGTCTTGTCCTCATTTAGACTAAGGAAGATAAGAGAAAGCCATGCTTTAATGTCATTAAGGCAGTGTGTAAATTGATGGACGTTTTGTGCCAAGGGGAAGTAGATCTGGTAATGATCAGTGTAACAGTGAAATAAAATAACATGTTTCCAAAAAACAGAGCTGAGGGGGAGGAGATAAAGAGCAAATAAAAGAGGACCAAGGATTGACCCCTGGGGGACTCCATGTGGAAGAGGAGCTGTGGAAGACATAAAGTCAATCAATTCAACATATTGGCCAGTAGGGGGCAACAGACCAACTGTTTAAACTCAGTTTAAGGCACACAGGCTTGTTGCTGCGCGCAGGCAAAATGAACACGTACAGATCTGTCCAGTCCTCTTTTAAACCCCTGTTTTCACTATCTATCTTTCTGTTGTTACAAGTAGATAAAGTCATCTTTCTCTTCCTCTCGTCCTTTCCATCCCTGCTCCTGCCTCCTCAATTGATCTGATTGCCCTCTCCCCAGAAAGGGAAGTTGCTACTGGCTCTCCCAGAGGTCTATCAAAATCACCATTTTATTTTTTTCAAAACTCCTTTTGAATTTCTTCTGGGTCCCAAAGTGACCTCATTTGGGTCCGCAAGTGGACCCGGATCCGCCGTTTGAGCACCCGTGGTCTCTGCTGTCTGCTCACATTCAGCCAAATACTTCAAAACTGAGAGGATGAAGCTTCACATGACAGGTGGATGATGACCCTAAACATCCAGGAAATGCAGCTCAAAACTCTTTGATGGCAAAGAAATGTTATATTCTTCCAGTAAGTCGCCTGATCTCAACTCAACAGAGCAGGTTTTTTACTGACTGAAGACAAAACTGAAGGCAGCAGCTGAGAGAGTCTGAAGTGAAGGACTGGAAAAGTGTATCTATGGTGACGTCCATTGGCTTTAAACTTCTGGAGGTGAGTTAAAAGATTTTCATTAAGGTGTTACAAAATTATGGTTGTATTACAATTACGTGACTTTGTCGAAATAATTTTGAACCCTTGAAAATGTAAACATTTTGTTCAACTCAATGTGAGCGAGCTCATGTCTTTGTTACTCACATTGTTTTAGTTCCAACACTAGAGGGCAGCATTCAGCTTTACTGTAGAAAGTCAGAAGTTGGAAGTTTTCAGGCTCCACAGGTGCAGCTGGTCAGTCCTGTAGACATTTAAAAATCATCTCAGCATCTCTGTTCATTCAAACAAGTTTTGTGAAAACTGATACATGATTTCATGCTGTTTATCACGCTCACAGACATCTGATTTTCTTGCCAACTCTGGTGATCCCATTTGTTTTGCTGAGTCAGTGTGACTGAATAAATATATGTTATGTAGTCTGTGTTTGCAGGAAGCTCCTGTACTGGCCTTGGTCTTCTTGCACAATCAAAAAAAGGAAGAAAAATATGCATTTAATATTTCAGTTTCCACATATGTTCCATTAGAAATAAAATATGGGTTTATAAGATTTCCAAATCCTTGCATTCAGTTTTTCTTCACATTTCAGATGGAGTTGCAGCTGTTTTGGGATAGGGGTTTAACTTGGAGCAGGTAAGACCAGGAGAGATGGAGCACAGACAACTGTACTGAAATCTGGCACATGCAATGAGATACAGAAACATTTAAACGAGTGTCCTGAATATCAATAACTATTTAACAGCAGTGACTGAATAATGACAAATTGAGATCACCAAAGCTCTTACAAAGAGGTTAGATACCAAACTTTGGAACAAAACCCAAAGAAGAATTTCCATTCAAATGTAGAGTCTTAGATGATGTGTTCAAGTAAAACACTGAGGAGGCTGATATGGTGAAGTCCTAATAGTTTCAGGACTGATATTGAGGTCGGTGATGCTTGGTGAGGTTTCTTGCTGGTCAGAACACTGACAGTAGGACGTTCAGTGGTCTGTGACAGGGTTTCTTCCTGTTCAGCAGCTGCAGTCAGATCCTGTTGTAACAGCTCAGACTGACTGAGGGAGGTTTTTGTACGACTGAAAATCACTGTGTGAACACTTCAGCTCCATTTATCTGATGACCACTAAAACAATAGTAAACTGCTGCATCTTCAGGCTGAACTCCACTGATGGTCATAGAGAAGTCAGATTTGCTTCCACTGCCGCTAAACCGTCCTGGTGTTCCTGAAACTCTAACGTCTCCTCGTGCTATCAGCAGCTTTGGAGTCTGTCCAGGTTTCTGCTGATACCAGAACATACACTGTTTACCATAGCAAGTATCTACATTTTTATCAGTCGTACACTTCAGAGTGACGGTGGAACCTGGAGAAGACAACACTTCTGGAGGCTGAGTCACAGTCACCTGACCGCTGCATCCTGCAGACAACAACAAATCATTCATTTATCAGCTGAAAGAAAAAGGAGAAAATACAGCTCATCATGTGTGAAATGTTCCAAAGTGAATGAACCTGTAAAGCAGCAGCAGGCCAGTGTCCAGATGAGGATGGTGATGAGAGTCATGCTGCTTGTGGGTTCTTCTGCGCTGACTGAAGGATGTGAATCCTGCAGAGTTGAACTCACAGGAATATAAACCTCAGTTCAACGACGCATCAGCTGATGATGAAAAGCCTCCTCATATGGAAATGATTTCTCTTCTCTCAACACTCTGAGGACAGGGTGGGACACGAACCCAGGAGACAAACTGCATTTAAATCTTCAACGATCTTAAAGGAGCAGAAGAAATGATTGATGTCAGAATTTCAGAGCTGCTGAGAATTTAAGGATTTATATTTTTGTCCACTCTGGTTTGGATGTAACTGGTTTGTTTGTTTGACTTTCATTTTACTCCTGCTATTTACTGTTAAATATATATTAATATTAAATAATAGTAATTAACCATAGTTGCATTTATAACATAATTGATTTACTGCAGCAAAAACTGTGAACACATTCACTGTCACAAAGAGAAAACTGATTCTTATTTAAATGTGGGAAAAATGAATCAAAATGAATGAAATGATCTTGAACTATACAGACATCTCAGTCTCTTTATCATTATAAAACCTTTTAGATTCAGTCAAGTCTAAATGTTGGTGTGTTTTTAGTAAATTCAGGGTGTTTTCAGAGGATAGAAGCTTGTTCAGAGAGCAGGAGGTTTTTGTACGACCGCTGAATGAGTTTGTATCACTGTGGTGGACTTTTGGTGGAGGAACCAAACTCATCATTGACTGTAAGTACCAGAATTATTTACTTTGTAGAACTTGGACTTTATAAAAGCTCCTCATCACACTAAATTTGATTTGATGTTCAGAATTTTCTTCTAAATACTTTTTAATAACTTTCATGTTCCACTCTGACTGCAGATTTAGTAGAGTAACATTAAATGAGTGTGAAAATTCAAATGCTTAACTGAGGTTTTCTCTTTTTCGCTTTTTATGTTCCTTTTAATTTATTTTTATTTTTATAAAGTGATCAGAGTTTCCGTTGAACACAACTATGATTTTATCAGTGAGAACAGATCTGCTCTGTGGTCACGGTTCAGTCGTTCTTCATGCAGTTTGAAGGAAGTGAAAGAGACAGATGACAAAGTTCCAACTGTGTTCACATGAGTGTTTCTCTGTCAGTTTGTTGTTCCACATATGAGACACATTTGAAAATGTGGTCAATAATCCCTCCTAACAACATTTGTAGTTGTTCATTCCAGGCCTCATTGTCATTCCTGAGTCTTTTCTCCCCCTCTCTCCTTCAGTGGGTGTGGTGCGCCCCACCCTGACTGTCCTCCCCCCCTCCAAAGAGCAGGAGCAGCAGAGCAGTGTCACACTGGTGTGTCTGGCCAGCGGGGGCTTCCCCTCAGCCTGGAGACTGGGCTGGAAGGTGGGGGGCAGCGCCACGTCCTCGGGGGTGTCCAACAGCCTGGAGGTGGTGGGGAATGACGGCCTCTGCAGCTGGAGCAGCACCCTGAGCCTCCCTGCAGACCAGTGGAGGAAGGCGGGCTCAGTGAGCTGTGAGGCCAGTCTGAGTGGACAGAACCCTGTCACTCAAACCCTGGACCCTCAGAGCTGCTCAGAGTAGCGATCCAGCAGCTCTTCCTGTCTGGGAGTCATGCAGCTTCTTCAATGGAGAGTTCTCCTGTTGTCGTATTAGAAATTTGCTGCTTCGTGTCGCTCGTCTGACTCACATTCTTCATACTTGTCATTGTGTAAAAGCTGAAAATCAGTGTCAATAAAATCACAGTTTTCAATCATTCATTCTGTTTTGGATTCATTTTGCAGCACATGTTTTCATCTCATTCTTGTCCAACATCTTGTGAACTTTCCAAAAGCAGTTTCAGTGTGTCTGGAAAGTCTAAGACTTTTTTTTTTTTTTTTTTTAAAGTTCTTGGTTAAAGACTTTAATGCAACAATATGCAAACACTGTTGAACATCTGTTTCCGTCTGTAGTTTCATCCTGTATACACTTGGTTTGAAGGCGAACTTCTAACTGAAACTGAGTTGTTTCTGCTGGTTTCAGTCATTTGTTTCGGTTATTTCTTCTGTTCTTCCTGATAGAAACAGATTTGGTCTTTGTGGTTCATCCGAGCAGAATATAACAGGACTGAGTGAAAACTAGCACCTTTTATGTTCACCGTAACCTTTCCAGAGAAGGTGGAGGGTTGCAGCTTTCTCAATAAAACATCTCCATTTCTGTGACTGACAAATTTAAACTCTCAGAAGCAGTGAAGCACTAACAATATGCAAAACACTTCTAAGTGGGCAAAAACACCTGTTTCTGTGATACTGAAACTGCAGAGGTGCTCTGAGTTGATTATTGATCATGATTCGAGGATTCTAGCATCTTAATCAAACATATTCAGCTCAAACATCTCCTTTTGCAATTTTGCATTTTCTTTTGCGAACTGAATACAAATATAGTAAGTAAGTAAGTAAAATTTATTTATAGAGCACCCTTCACAGTAAGAATACACAGAGAGCTTTACAGAACAATATAACAATCAACACTCAACAAGATTTAAAAGATTTAAAAAATAAATAAACAAATAAATAATAATAAAAAAATGATCACATGTTTTCACTTTGCACGTTTCTGTTAAACCAGAATGAAGTTTCAGGAGTTTATTTGCTGCTTTGATGCTCACGTCCCTGTCACAGGTTAAAAAAAAAGTGGCCTGATGATAACTTTTTAAAGTGGAGGCCTTGACGTCAAGATGAAATGAGCAAAGAAGAAAAAAAAACACCAGCCTTTTCAGCAAAATGAAAATAAGTGCATTTTTAAAGAAGGCAGTGCAAAATCACATTTTGCAGACTTTACAAAGACATCGCTGGCAAAAAGAAATACGATAAGAGGATTGAAGTGACCGGCCTGCCGCGCTGCCCAGTCTCCAAGCCTGCATCGCAGTCCACAAAGATTTAATTCCTCCTCACAGCACTTAAACAGGCATTCTTGCGTTGCAGACCAACTGATGAAGTGTTTGGGTTGTTATTTTCTTCCTGCAATCATGTCTTTAGGTGTGCAACAGCATCTTATTTGTTCCAGTTGTCACATGATCTCTACTGGAATCCAAACATTTATGTCTATTAACAAATTAAATGGCGGGAAAAGAAGCCAAAACTGAACAGAAAATTCCCAGCTGAGCCCTCTTCATCTTAAGGAAGATAAACTGGATGTAATGGAAGATTCACATGGTGAGGTTAAAGCAAAGGTGCAGTAGAGCTGATCCGTCAGCAGAGGGCGACCTGCACCAACATGTGTGAGAGTAAAGGCATTGAAGAGTTGCATCAGCTGAAAATTTGAAAAGCTAAGAGATGATACGGTAGGTTGTATATTTTTGAATGTGTTTATTTAGTCCACAGGGAGATAAATCCATATTTGACTCCCTCTTACTCTCAGTTTCACATCGACAGCTGTGACCAAGTGGGTTTTGCATGATTTTCAGCATCACTGCTCCTCACAAAATAACCACAATAACTTGTGGTTATTTTAAAGAGTTTTTATGAAACTATACTGATGCAAACTGAAGATTAATGAATGCAAACCTGTAATATATATCAAAGTTAATTTAAAAAAAAAGTCAAAGCAAGGCAAGTTTGTCTGTAAAGCACACTTTGTACACAAGGCAATTCAAAATGCTTCACAGATGCATAACATCACAAGAAGGCAAATAGAGTTATTCCATATATCAAAAGAGCACAAAAATAATCATTAATAAATTAGATTCAAAATTAATTTAAACACAAGAATACATTTAATTAAAAATAAATTAAAAATGAAGAGTGCAGATAAAATCCTTTCAGTTGTCATATTCACTTCTAAACAGAACAGAGGGGATTCCTCTGAGGCTCCCTGCCTCCCTGACCTACAATGTCAAAAAAATAAATAAAAGACCGAATATGTGCAGAATGTTAACATTTCATTGACTATAAATATGTTAGAACACATTAAACATGAAGACGAGTTGATTCAGAATCAGCTGCTTCTTCACCAGTAAAGTAGTTAACTGGTCCGTACATTCTCTACGGCTTTCTGGTTAATGCATTCCCCCGTAGAAGCCGAGCATCTCTGCGACTGCACGGAGCATTTTCTTCATTGCTGTGAAACTCGATGGGCATTGGCTTAAATGATGTCTCCACTGAAACAGAACTGTTTTCAGCCTGGATCAGAACATTGTGACAGTTCTGGTCTGTCTCACATCTTCTGGAAGACTGTTCCAGATTTTAGGAGCATAAAACAGAAACGCAGCTTCACCTTGTTTAGTCCTGATTTTGGACACCAGCAGGAGACCAGTACCTGAGGTTCTGAGAGTCCAGGTTGGTTTATATGGTTCTAACATGTCAGAGATGTAATTTTGGGCTTGACCATGAAGAGATTTGTACACATCAGAGCGGTTTTAAAGTCTATTCTCTGAGGGACAGGAAGCCAGAGACCTCAGGACTGGACTAATATGGTTGTATCTCCTGGTTCTAGTCAGGACCGGCGCAGAGACCTCAGGACTGGACTAATATGGTTGTATCTCCTGGTTCTAGTCAGGACCAGTGCAGAGACCTCAGGACTGGACTAATATGGTCGTATCTCCTGGTTCTAGTCAGGACCGGCGCAGAGACCTCAGGACTGGACTAATATGGTCGTATCTCCTGGTTCTAGTCAGGACCGGCGCAGAGACCTCAGGACTGGACTAATATGGTCGTATCTCCTGGTTCTAGTCAGGACCGGCGCAGAGACCTCAGGACTGGACTAATATGGTCGTATCTCCTGGTTCTAGTCAGGACCGGCGCAGAGACCTCAGGACTGGACTAATATGGTCGTATTTCCTGGTTCTAGTCAGGACCGGTGCAGAGACCTCAGGACTGGACCAATATGGTCGTATCTCCTGGTTCTAGTCAGGACCGGTGCAGAGACCTCAGGACTGGACCAATATGGTTGTAATTCCTGGTTCTAGTCAGGACCGGTGCAGAGACCTCAGGACTGGACTAATATGGCCGTATCTCCTGGTTCTAGTCAGGACCGGTGCAGAGACCTCAGGACTGGACTAATATGGTTGTATCTCCTGGTTCTAGTCAGGACCGGTGCAGAGACCTCAGGACTGGACTAATATGGTCGTATCTCCTGGTTCTAGTCAGGACCGGTGCAGAGACCT
Source organism: Hirundichthys speculiger (assembly GCA_018398805.1). NCBI lineage: Eukaryota > Metazoa > Chordata > Actinopteri > Beloniformes > Exocoetidae > Hirundichthys > Hirundichthys speculiger. Next base: position 81,877 of record JAGFBZ010001577.1, on the reverse strand, counting down.
CAGGACTGGACTAATATGGTTGTATCTCCTGGTTCTAGTCAGGACCGGTGCAGAGACCTCAGGACTGGACTAATACGGTCGTATCTCCTGGTTCTAGTCAGGACCGGCGCAGAGACCTCAGGACTGGACTAATATGATCGTATCTCCTGGTTCTAGTCAGGACCGGTGCAGAGACCTCAGGACTGGACTAATATGGTCGTATTTCCTGGTTCTAGTCAGGACCGGTGCAGAGACCTCAGGACTTGACTAATATGATCGTATCTCCTGGTTCTAGTCAGGACCAGTGCAGCAGCGTTCTGGATCTACTGGAGCTGTCTTACAGCTGGTTTAGGACCCAGTGAGGAGGCCGTTACAGTAGTCTAACCTGGTGGAGATGAACGCATGGATTAGTCTTTCTAAATCTGGTTTAAACACTATTCCTTTGATCCTGGCAATGTTTTTTAGATGGTAAAAAGCTGCTGATGTTATTGCTTTAATTTGGCTGTTAAAGTTCAAGTCTGAATCCAATATTACCCCCAAATTTCTGATCTGATTTTTAGGTTCTAGAAAGAGAGTCTTAAGGTGACTGATGACACTTTATCTTTGTTTTTGTGGGCCACAGACAATGATTTCAGTTTTGTCTGAGTTTAGCTGGAGAAAGTTGTTTTGCATCCATACATTGATCTCTTTGATGCAGTGACACAATGAATCTACAGGCCCATGTTCTCCTGCTGTCAGTGACACATAGATCTAAGTATCATATGCATAGTTGTGGTAGGACACATTATAGCTGCGTATTAGCTGGCCTAATGGAAGCATGTACAGATTGAACAATAGGGGTCCCAGGATTGACCCCTGGGGAACCCCACAGGTCGTGGCCATTTGGTCTGAGACAATGTTACCAATTTCAACAAAGTATCTCCTGTCCCTGAGATAGGACCAGAACCAGTTTGAAGCAGTTTCAAAAAACAAAGAATCCCAGACACAATTTAATTTAAGTTGCCATTTTATTTGGAGTTTGAGTTCAAGTTATGTGTTGCATGGGTGCAAAGCAGAACACGAGTAAAAGAAGCTGTTCACACAATCAGAACAGATGCATCAGTTTGCAGAAACATCAAAGCTTTTCCAACATCTGGTCCTGCAGCAGCTCTACTCTGAGCAGCTCTGAGGGTCCAGGGTTTGAGTGACAGGGTTCTGTCCACTCAGACTGGCCTCACAGCTCACTGAGCCCGCCTTCCTCCACTGGTCTGCAGGGAGGCTCAGGGTGCTGCTCCAGCTGCAGAGGCCGTCATTCCCCACCACCTCCAGGCTGTTGGACACCCCCGAGGACGTGGCGCTGCCCCCCACCTTCCAGCCCAGTCTCCAGGCTGAGGGGAAGCCCCCGCTGGCCAGACACACCAGTGTGACACTGCTCTGCTGCTCCTGCTCTTTGGAGGGGGGGAGGACAGTCAGGGTGGGGCGCACCACACCCACTGAAGGAGAGAGGGGGAGAAAAGACTCAGGAATGACAATGAGGCCTGGAATGAACAACTACAAATGTTGTTAGGAGGGATTATTGACCACATTTTCAAATGTGTCTCATATGTGGACAACAAACTGACAGAGAAACACTCATGTGAACACAGTTGGAACTTTGTCATCTGTCTCTTTCACTTCCTTCAAACTGCATGAAGAACGACTGAACCGTGACCACAGAGCAGATCTGTTCTCACTGATGAAATCATCTTTTATCATTTATAACAGCAGTTTAAATCACATTTAAACAGAAACTTAAATGACTGTGAAGGTACAATTTAAATCAAAAATAAAGAAATTCCAAGTTCAATGTTTGAATTTCCAAATTCAACCATTTAATGTTACTCTACTAAATTCACAAATATGAAAAATATAAAAAATAAAAATAATAATTTTTTAAAAAATATTATAAATGACATAGTTTCCTGATTCTACAAATTAAAACATTTCCAACATGGACAGAATATAATTTTCTCCAATTTTCATTCTCAGATTGTCAGATCAGCTCGTTATGGTAAATGACAAAATTATTGTGAAAGTTGTGAACAGTAAGTAGTTTATAAAGGTTTTCACAACTTTTGAAAACCTTTATAAAGAATGTTCAAAGTAAATAAATATGTATTTCTGGTACTTACAGTCAACGATGAGTTTGGTTCCTCCACCAAAAGTCCACCACAGTGATACAAACTCATTCAGCGGTCGTACAAAAACCTCCTGCTCTCTGAACAAGCTTCTATCCTCTGAAAACACCCTGAATTTACTAAAAACACACCAACATTTAGACTTGACTGAATCTAAAAGGTTTTATAATGATAAAGAGACTGAGATGTCTGTATAGTTCAAGATCATTTCATTCATTTTGATTCATTTTTTCCACATTTAAATAAGAATCAGTTTTCTCTTTGTGACAGTGAATGTGTTCACAGTTTTAGCTGCAGTAAATCAATTATGTTATAAATGCAACTATGGATAATTACTATTATTTAATATTAATATATATTTAACAGTAAATAGCAGGAGTAAAATGAAAGTCAAACAAACAAACCAGTTACATCCAAACCTGGGTTCGTGTCCCACCCTGTCCTCAGAGTGTTGAGAGAAGAGAAATCATTTCCATATGAGGAGGCTTTTCATCATCAGCTGATGCGTCGTTGAACTGAGGTTTATATTCCTGTGAGTTCAACTCTGCAGGATTCACATCCTTCAGTCAGCGCAGAAGAACCCACAAGCAGCATGACTCTCATCACCATCCTCATCTGGACACTGGCCTGCTGCTGCTTTACAGGTTCATTCACTTTGGAACATTTCACAATGATGAGCTGTATTTTCTCCTTTTTCTTTCAGCTGATAAATGAATGATTTGTTGTTGTCTGCAGGATGCAGCGGTCAGGTGACTGTGACTCAGCCTCCAGAAGTGTTGTCTTCTTCAGGTTCCACCGTCAATCTGAAGTGTACGACTGATAAAGATGTAGGTACTTGTGATGGTGGTAAACCGTGTATGTCCTGGTATCAGCAGAAACCTGGACAGACTCCAAAGCTGCTGATAAAACAAGGAGACGTTAGACTTTCAGGAACACCAGAACGGTTTAGTGGCAGGGGAAGCAAATCTGACTTCTCTATGACCATCAGTGGATTTCAGCCTGAAGATGCAGCAGTTTACATTTGTTCTAGTCATCATACAATAAATGGAGCTGGTGTGTTCACACAGTGATTTTCAGTCGTACAAAAACCTCCCTCAGTCAGTCTGAGCTGTTACAACAGGAGCTGACTGCAGCTGCTGAACAGGAAGAAACCCTGTCACAGACCACTGAACGTCCCACTGTCAGTGTTCTGACCAGCAAGAAACCTCACCAAGCATCACCGACCTCAATATCAGTCCTGAAACTATTAGGACTTCACCATATCAGCCTCCTCAGTGTTTTACTTGAACACATCATCTAAGACTCTACATTTGAATGGAGATTCTTTTTTGGGTTTTGTTCCAAAGTTTGCTATCTAACCTTTTTGTAAGAGCTTTGGTGACCTCAATCTGTCTCATTATTCAGTCAGTGCTGTTAAATAGTCATTCATCTTCAGGAGACTTGTTTAAATGTTTCTGTATCTCATTGCATGTGCCAGATTTCAGTACAGTTGTCTGTGCTCCATCTCTCCTGGTCTTACCTGCTCCAAGTTAAACCCCTATCCCAAAACAGCTGCAACTCCATGTGAAATGTGAAGAAAAACTGAATGCAACGGTTTGGAAATCTTATAAACCCATATTTTGTTTCTAATGGAACGTAATAAGATGCTGAAACTGAAATATTAAATGGAAATTTTTCTTCCTTTTTTGATTGTGCAATGAGACCAAGGCCAGTACAGGAGCTTCCTGCAAACTCAGCCTCCATAACATATATTTATTCAGTCACGCTGACTCGGCAAAACAAATGGGATCACCAGTGTTGGCAAGAAAATCAGATGTCTGTGAGCGTGATAAACAGCATGAAATCATGTATCAGTTTTCACAAAACTTGTTTTAATAAACAGAGATGCTGAGATGATTTTTAAATGTCTACAGGACTGACCAGCTGCACCTGTGGAGCCTGAAAACTTCCAACTTCTGACTTTCTACAGTAAAGCTGAATGCTGCCCTCTAGTGTTAGAACTAAAACAATGTGCATAACAAAGACATGAGCTCACTCACATTGAGATGAACAAAGTATTTACATTTTCAAGGGTTCAAAATTATTTTGACAAAGTCAAATATTCACAATTGTTCAATTTCCCTTCTGGGATTGATAAAGTATTTTTCATTCATTCATTCATTCCTTCATTCATTCATTCATTCATTCATTCATAATTTAATACAACCATCCACCCATCCATCCATTAACTTTCGCTTATCTGAAGTTGGGTCACGGGGGCAGCAGCTTCAGCTGAGAGGTCCAGACCTCCCTCCCTTCGGCCGCATCCACCAGCTCCTCTGGGAGAATACCGAGGCGCTCCCAGGCCAGCCGAGAGATATAATCTCTCCAGCAGATCCTGGGCCTGCTCCGTGGTCTTCTCCCAGTTGGACATGCCCGAAACACCTCTCCAGGGAGGCGTCCGTGGGGGCATCCTAACCAGATGAACCACCTCAACTCTCGATGTGAAGGAGCAGCAGCTCTACTCTGAGTCTCTCCCGAATGACTGAACTTCTCACCTTATCTCTAAGGGAGAGTCCAGCCACCCTGCGGAGAAAGCTCATTTCCGCCGCTTGTATCCGTGATCTCATTCTTTCATTCACTACCCACAGTTCATGACCATAGGTGAGGGTTGGAACAAAGATCCACCGGTAAACAGAGAGCCTTGCCTTTTGGCTAAGCTCTCTCTTCACCACAACGGACCGGTACAGAGTCCACACCACAGCAGACACTGCACCAATCCGTCTGTCGATCTCTCGTTCCTTTCTCCCATCACTCGTGAACAAGATCCCGCAAGATACTTAAACTCCTCCACTTGAGGCAGAACCTCACTCCCGACCCCGAGGAGGCATTCTACCCTTTTCCGACTGAGAACCATGGTCTCAGATTTAGAGGTGCTGATTCTCATCCCTGCCGCTTCACACTCGGCTGTGAACCGCTCCAGTGAGAGCTGCAGATCCCCACTCGATGGCACCAACAGGACCACGTCATCTGCAAACAGCAGAAACGAGATCCCGACACCACCGAACCGGAACCCCTCCGCTCCTTGGCACCTAGAAATTCTGTCCATAAACGTTATGAACAGAATCGGTGACAAAGGGCAGCCCTGGCGGAGTCCAACTCTCACTGAAAACGAATCCGACTTACAACCGGCAATGCGGACCAAGCTCCCACTCCATTTGTACAGGGACCGGACAGCCCGTAACAACGGGCCCAGCACCCCATACTCCTGGAGTACCCCCCACAGGACACCCCGAGGGACACGGTCAAATGCCTTCTCCAAGTCCACAAAACACATGTGGACTGGTTGGGCAAATTCCCATTTTCCCTCCAGGACCCTAGTGAGGGTCTAGAGCTGGTCCAGTGTTCCACAACCAGGACGGAACCCGCATTGTTCCTCCTGAATCCGGGATTCGACAATCGATCGAACTCTCTTCTCCAGCACCCCTGCATAGACCTTACCAGGGAGGCTGAGGAGTGTGATTCCCCTGTAATTGGAACACACCCTCCGGTACCCCTTCTTAAAAAGGGGAACCACCACCCTGGTCTGCCAATCCAGAGGTACCGCCCCCAATTTCCATGTGATGTTGCAGAGACGTGTCAACCAAGACAGTCCTACAACATCCAGAGCCTTTAGGAAATCAGGGCGGAGCTTGTCCACCCCCGGAGCCCGGCCACTGTGCAGCTTCTTAACTACCTCAGCGACCTCAGCTCCAGTAATGGACCAGTCCACCTCAAAGTCCACAGGCTCAGCATCCTCGATGGAAGACATGTTGGTGGGATTGAGAAGGTCCTCGAAGTATTCCTTCCACCGCCGAACGACATCTCCAGTCGAGGTCAGCAGCACCCCACCCCCACTATACACAGTGTTGGTGAAGCACTGCTTTCCCCGCCTGAGCCGTCCAACGGTTTGCCAGAATCTCCGTGGAACCGATCAAAAGTCTTTTTCCATGGCTTCACCGAACTCCTCCCACACCCGAGTTTTCGCCTCAGAGACCACAAAAGCTGCCGCCCGCTTGGCCTGCTGATACCTGTTTGCTGATTCCGGAGTCCCACAAGCTAACCAAGCCCGGTAGGACTCCTTCTTCAGTCTGACGGCCTCTCTCACCCGAGGTGTCCACCACCGAGTTCGAGGATTGCCGCCACGACAGGCACCGACGACCTTATGGCCACAGCTCCGGTCAGCCGCTTCAGCAATGGAGGCACGGAACATGGCCCATTCACACTCAGTGTCCCCCGCCTCCCCCGGGACGTGATTGAAGCTCTGCCGGAGGTGTGAGTTGAAGATCTTTCTGACAGGTTCCTCTGCCAGACGTTTCCAGCAGACCCTCACCACACGTTTGGGCCTACTAGGTCTGACCGGCATTCTCCCCCGCCATATGATCCAACCCACCACCAGGTTGTGATCAGTTGAAAGCTCAGCTCCTCTCTTTACCCGAGTGTCCAAAACATACGGCCGAAGATCAGATGATGACTATAAAGTCGATCATCAATCTGCGGCCAAGAGTGTCCTGATGCCAAGTGCATTTATGGCACATGGCCCTCCCTTAATCGCCACCTTAACATGGTGGAGGGGTTTGTGTGCCCGAATGATCCCAGGAGCTATGTTGTCGGGGGCTTTTACCCCTGGTAGGGTCATCCAAGGTAAACTGGTCCCACCCTGGAGCCAGGCCTGGGGGAGGGGCTCGTTCAGGAGCGCCTGGTGGCCGGGCCTTCACCCATGGGGCCCGGCCGGGATCAGCCCGAATGAGATACATGGGTTCGCCTCCCCGTGGGCCCACCACCCGCAGGGAGGGCCATGGGAGTCGGGTGCTATGTGGTATGGGTGCCGGCCGAAAGCGTGGGCCTTGGCGCGCCGACCCTCAGCTGACGAAACTGGTTACTGGGACATGGAACGTTACCTCTCTGGCGGGGAAGGAGCCTGAGCTTGTGCGTGAGGTTGAGAGGTACCGACTAGATATAGCCGGGCTCACCTCGACGCACAGCCTGGGCTCTGGAACCAATCTTCTCGAGAGAGGCTGGACCTTATTTAATACAACCATAATTTTAAAACACCTTGGAGAAAATCCTCTGAAGTCACCTCCTGAAATCTCGAGCCAATATACATCACCATAGACATGCTTTTCCAGGCCTTCACTTCAGACTGTCATAGCTGCTGCCTTCAGTTTTGTCTTTTGGATTTGGTCAGCTGGTCTCTCAATGCAAATGATCAAATTTTCTCAATGAGAAGACAGAGTACAGGAGAGACCTCTGTTTCCTGCAGCAACACTAGCAGCTGGATATGTCATGGATTCCTGGGTGACATGGAAGCTTAAATACATGGCTACTCTGTTCATCGAGGACACAGAAGATGCACAGATTCAGACACAGATCATCTAACAAATTCAGTATCAGACAAAGATAACTCGACTAAACACAATAATAAATACAGCCACATTGGAGAAGTTTTGAGCATGAACGGTCCTGTTTAAGGTCATACCACAGCATCTCAGTTGGGTTGAAGTCTGGGCTTTGGCTCGGCCACTCCTGAACCTCCCTTCTGGTTTTTTGAGCCACTCAGAGGTGGATTTATTGGTGTGCTTTCAATAATTGACCTGCTGCACAACATGAGTCACAAACTGATGGTGGACATTCTCCTTCAGGACTTTCTGGTAGAGAGCAGAACTCATGGTTCCATCAGTTACAGCAAGTCAGACCTGCAGAACTTTAGATGTTGTTCTGGGTTCTTCTGTGTCCTCCTGGATGAGTTGTGGAGACCTGGCTGTGGCTGGTGAACTCAATGATTTAATCACAGTTTATTAATAAATTAAACTAACTGTGAGGCAGCAGTTCTGACCACCAAACCACTGTGCTGCTCCAAAACTGAGCCTCTATGTTAAAAAGCTGATGTTCATCAAAGGTCCATGGAGTGTAGATGGAAAGCTGGACTGTCAGCAGAGGGAAACTCACACGTGTGCAAGCAAAGACGTTTGAGGAGCTGAAACACCAGAGATGGAAACAATAAGGTGAACGTTTCTACAGGGAAGTGAAGGCTGATTTGCCTTAGCCGACCACTGAGTTTCAGAACATGTGAGAGCAAAGTGTGTTTTGCATGATTTTCAGCATCACTGCTCCTCAGAGTTTAAGTTCATCTGTTCCAGAGACTCTGAGCTGTTTTCATGCTCTCACACTGAAAACTGCATCAGGATGGCATTTCTAATAACTCTGATCATCATGTTGGCTTTTCTGAGTCAGGGTGAGAGGATTTTAACACCTGTGTTAGATTGATACATTATCAGTCGTCCATGTTTTGTCTGAACATCAGGTCTGTTTTTTATCTTTATCCTCAGTGTCAGTTCTCCAGGTTTATCCTGTATTTCTGATTTCAGAGTCTGCTGCCAGTAAATTTCTGACTCAAGCTGATAAATCCAAGTCTGTCAGTGTTGGAGGGACGGTGACCATCAGCGCCACAGGGAGTTCAGATATTGGTGATGATCTCAGTTGGTACCTTCAGAAACCTGGACAGCCTCCAAAACTTCTCATATATAAAGCGTCAACTTTATTCTCAAATACACCGTCCAGATTCAGAGGCAGTAGATCTGGTTCTGACTACACTTTAACCATCAGTGGTTTTCAGCCTGAAGATGCTGGAGATTATTACTGTCTGGGCGACCATGGTGGAGGAGTGTTCACACAGTGATTTAGAGTCGTACAAAAACCTCCTTCAGTTAGACTGAAGACTGCAGGTGCAGAGAGTTGATGAGGAGACTGTGACGAGAAGAAATGTTCCAGTGAACACCAGAGTCCTCATGCAGAAACACACTCAGTTTGAATAAAACTGAAGCTTCTTTAAATTTAGTAGTGATCATCTAATCCTGTATTACCAAAACTAAAAAGCATTTTACTTTAGTAGAACACAGAAAAACTTTATTATAATGACATTGAATCCATGAAACTATACTGATGCATACTGTAGATTAATTAACACAAAGCTGTCGTATATATCAAAGTTAATTAAAAAAAAGAATCTCAAACACATTTTAATTTAAGGACACATTATAGCTGCGTATTAGCTGGCCTAATGGAAGCATGTACAGATTGAACAATAGGGGTCCCAGGATTGACCCCTGGGGAACCCCACAGGTCGTGGCCATTTGGTCTGAGACAATGTTACCAATTTCAACAAAGTATCTCCTGTCCCTGAGATAGGACCAGAACCAGTTTGAAGCAGTTTCAAAAAACAAAGAACCCCAGACACAATTTAATTTAAGTTGCCATTTTATTTGGAGTTTGAGTTCAAGTTATGTGTTGCATGGGTGCAAAGCAGAACACGAGTAAAAGAAGCTGTTCACACAATCAGAACAGATGCATCAGTTTGCAGAAACATCAAAGCTTTTCCAACATCTGGTCCTGCAGCAGCTCTACTCTGAGCAGCTCTGAGGGTCCAGGGTTTGAGTGACAGGGTTCTGTCCACTCAGACTGGCCTCACAGCTCACTGAGCCCGCCTTCCTCCACTGGTCTGCAGGGAGGCTCAGGGTGCTGCTCCAGCTGCAGAGGCCGTCATTCCCCACCACCTCCAGGCTGTTGGACACCCCCGAGGACGTGGCGCTGCCCCCCACCTTCCAGCCCAGTCTCCAGGCTGAGGGGAAGCCCCCGCTGGCCAGACACACCAGTGTGACACTGCTCTGCTGCTCCTGCTCTTTGGAGGGGGGGAGGACAGTCAGGGTGGGCCGCACCACACCCACTGAAGGAGAGAGGGGGAGAAAAGACTCAGGAATGACAATGAGGCCTGGAATGAACAACTACAAATGTTGTTAGGAGGGATTATTGACCACATTTTCAAATGTGTCTCATATGTGGAACAACAAACTGACAGAGAAACACTCATGTGAACACAGTTGGAACTTTGTCATCTGTCTCTTTCACTTCCTTCAAACTGCATGAAGAACGACTGAACCGTGACCACAGAGCAGATCTGTCTCACTGATAAAATGATCTTTTATCATTTATAACAGCAGTTTAAATCACATTTAAACAGAAACATAAATGACTGTGAAGGTACAATTTAAATTAAAACAAAAGAAAATTCAAGTTTAATGTTTGAATTTCCAAATTCAACCATTTAATGTTACTCTACTAAATTCACAAATATAAAAAATAAAAATTGTGTTAATTTTTAAAAAATATTATAAATGACATTGTTTCCTGATTCTACAAATTAAAACATTTCCAACATGGACAGAATATAATTTTCTCCAATTTTCATTCTCAGATTGTCACATCAGCTCGTTATGGTAAATGACAAAATAATTGTGAAAGTTGTGAACAACAAGTGGTTTATAAAAGTTTTCAAAACTTTTAAAAACCTTTATAAAGAATGTTCAAAGTAAATAAATATGTATTTCTGGTACTTACAGTCAACGATGAGTTTGGTTCCTCCACCAAAAGTCAACCACAGTGATACAAACTCATTCAGCGGTCGTACAAAAACCTTCTGCTCTCTGAACAAGCTTCTATCCTCTGAAAACACCCTGAATTTACTAAAAACACACCAACATTTAGACTTGACTGAATCTAAAAGGTTTTATAATGATAAAGAGACTGAGATGTCTGTATAGTTCAAGATCATTTCATTCATTTTGATTCATTTTTCCCACATTTAAATAAGAATCAGTTTTCTCTTTGTGACAGTGAATGTGTTCACAGTTTTAGCTGCAATAAATCAGTTATGTTATAAATGCAACTCTGGTTAATTACTATTATATCTCATTATTATATATTAAACAGTAAATAGCAGGAGTAAAATGAAAAGCAGATAAACAAACCAGTTACATCCAAACCAGAGTGAACAAAAATATAAATCCTTAAATTCTCAGCAGCTCTGAAATTCTGACATCAATCATTTCTTCTGCTCCTTTAAGATCGTTGAAGATTTAAATGCAGTTTGTCTCCTGGGTTCGTGTCCCACCCTGTCCTCAGAGTGTTGAGAGAAGAGAAATCATTTCCATATGAGGAGGCTTTTCATCATCAGCTGATGCGTCGTTGAACTGAGGTTTATATTCCTGTGAGTTCAACTCTGCAGGATTCACATCCTTCAGTCAGCGCAGAAGAACCCACAAGCAGCATGACTCTCATCACCATCCTCATCTGGACACTGGCCTGCTGCTGCTTTACAGGTTCATTCACTTTGGAACATTTCACACATGATGAGCTGTATTTTCTCCTTTTTCTTTCAGCTGATAAATGAATGATTTGTTGTTGTCTGCAGGATGCAGCGGTCAGGTGACTGTGACTCAGCCTCCAGAAGTGTTGTCTTCTCCAGGTTCCACCGTCACTCTGAAGTGTACGACTGATAAAGATGTAGGTACTTGTGGTGGTAAACAGTGTATCTCCTGGTATCAGCAGAAACCTGGACAGACTATAAAGCCGCTGATAAAACAAGGAGACGTAAGACTTTCAGGAACACCAGAACGGTTTAGCGGCAGTGGAAGCAAATCTGACTGTTCTGACCTGGCTGAGCCATGGTCATTTTAGTTATATAAAATTGGCAGCAGGGGGCAGTATTTTCAATTGTGAACCGTTTTGAGTCTTGCGGGCAGCCATCTTGTTTTTCCTTGTTTGTTGTGAGCCTTGTTAAGATGAGCTGGCAAGAGATCACATCCATCTTTTGGGGAATCAGTTTGTGAAAGCATTGTCTGTAAGTTAAGTTTGACAACACTCATGTTGAAGTTAAGTTATATTTTATATTAGTGTGAGCCTGCATTTCATTTCATGGTTGTTTGTCACTCGTAGCTCACGTGTAATTTCAGTTATCTAAACTAGCTCGTTATCTGTCAGCATTAGCCTGTTAGGGATGTGACAGCTGGTGTTTTATATTTGCAGCTCTGTGTGCTATATTATTTGATGTTTACAGTGAAATGTGATGATTAATGGGGTTTCAACAATAGAATGTTTGTATTTCCTTTATTTCAGTTTTACCCGATCCATATGCTGTACAGAATAAATACACCTTTGTACGCTACAGTCTGTGGAAGGAGTCATCTGTCTGCCTAGTTAAGGAAGGGGACTCTTATGACGAGGGCAGAACAGTAAAAAGACAGCTCAACTGTGGATTACATCTCCTACCTCTCAAATACAGCTAAAATGTCATCTCCAGATGGAAGAGGTTACGGAACAAGGTCAGAGTGCTCAAGCTCATCGAGAAGGTCATCTAGACGTTCTTATAACTCTGCCACCAGCATGGCAGCAGTGGAGGCACGTGCCAAAGCTGAAGCGGCATGTGCCAGAGCAGCCTACGCTAAAAAAGAAATTGAAATGAAAGTAAAGATGGCTGAGCTGGAGGCCACTCTAGAAGCCATGAAGCAGGAGAAAGAAGCTCAGGCCGCTTTAGCTGAAGCTACTGTCCTGGAAGCAGCCGTGGGTTCAGAGGTCATTGAGGGGCCGTCGGGAGCTGGTGACATCACCCAAAGCACAGTTCATACACAGGCTGAGAGAACTGAGAAGTATGTTCAGGAGCAACATGAATACGCCAACACTCTCCAGCCACCACACATCCCGCAGCTGGATACAGGGTTTGGATTGGCACCTAGGAACGCTCTCGACCACGAGCCAAGCGACGCCCCTCCCCCACGACTCACACCCATCCAAAAGCCACATGAGCCACGGCCTTCATCTCCTAAAATTCCCACTTTGGCTGAATCAGCTCCTACACCAAGTTGCGCAGTGGATCATTTCAGGCCAAAAAGAGAAGGTCCTTGGGTCCCACCACAGCTGGCTTCCCGGAGCAATATTTATGGCCAGTCCACATACAACAGCCAAGATAACGACCAGTCACCGGGGAGAAGATCACATGGGTCTGGTGACCCCAACCAAAATGTATCAGACTTAGCAAAGTTCCTGGCTCGTCGTGACCTACTCACAGCTGGACTCACTAAGTTCAATGATAAACCTGAAAACTACTGGGCTTGGAAGTCCACCTTTTCCAACGCCACCGAAGACCTCGACCTAAAGGCCAGTGAGGAACTCGATCTGCTGATCAAGTGGCTTGGACCGGAATCCGCCGAGCATGCAAAGAGGGTGAGATCGGTCAAAGTCAGACATCCAGCGGAGGCCCTCAGTATGGTCTGGCAGAGGTTAGAGGAGTGCTACGGTTCTGCAGAGGCGATGGAATCAGCTCTCTTCAACAAGCTTGAACGTTTCCCAAGGCTCTCCAACAGAGACAGTCAACGTCTGCGAGAGTTAGGTGACCTCCTCCTCGAAGTGGAAGCAGCCAAGGAGGAAGGTTACTTACCTGCCCTAGCCTACCTCGACACGGCACGCGGCATCAGCCCAATTTTGGAGAAATTGCCCACCGGTCTTCAGGACAAATGGATGGTGCATGGCACAAAATATAAACAGCAATATAATGTCAGCTTCCCACCCTTTGCCGTCTTCTCCCATTTCATTCGTGAAGAAGCAAGGATGAGAAATGACCCGAGCTTCATCGCTCCTGCCGCCAGCAGCTGGTCACCTAGGGGAGAGAATTTCCAGGTGAGAGCATCAAGAACTCCCGTCACAGTGAACAGAACAGAAGTGGACAACACTCAACATGAGCACGATTTCAAAGGATTGGATAACACTATGAAGCAGTGTCCAATACATAAGAAACCGCACCCCTTGCACAGGTGTAGAGCCTTCAGAGAGAAGCCCCTGGAGGAGCGCAAGACATTCCTGAGGGAAAACGGAATATGTTTTCGCTGCTGTTCCTCAACCTCTCACCAAGCAAAGGACTGCAAGGCCATCATTAAGTGCTCAGAGTGCAATAGCATCAAGCATATCGCAGCCCTTCACTCCGGCCCAGCACCATGGTCCAAGAAACATGTCACCAACCCTTCCGAACAGCATGGCGGGGAGGAAGAGCCTTCCTCTTCCTCAGTAACTACTGCAACGTGCACAGAGGTGTGTGGAGATAGAGCCACTGGGAAATCTTGTGCCAAAATTTGTCTTGTCTACATTTATCCTGAAGGCCAGCCTGAGAGGAAGAGGAGAGCATACGCCATTCTTGATGACCAGAGTAATAGGTCTTTGGCCAGGTCAGCCTTCTTCGAGATGTTCGGCATAGAAGACAACCTTTCCCCTTACACTCTAAGGACATGCGCAGGAGTTTCAGAGACTGCAGGTCGAAGGGCAAAGGGTTTCATTGTGGAGTCCATCAATGAAAAGACCAGTCTTGTTCTCCCCACACTCATTGAATGTGACCAGCTACCTGACAATAGGGCAGAGATCCCTACGCCAGCAGTTGTCAAGCATCATCCGCACCTAAAGTCTCTCGCCACCAAAATACCACCACTTGATCCCAAGGCCAAAATTCTGCTCCTTTTGGGAAGGGACCTCATTCAAGCACACAAAGTTCTGGAACAACGTAATGGTCCTGCTCATTCCCCGTTTGCACAAAGAGTAGCTCTAGGCTGGGTGATAATAGGAGACGTCTGCATAAATGGTGCACACAAGCCTTCACCTGTGGATGTCTTCAGAACCTACGTACTTGAGAATGGACGCTCAAGCTTGATGAGACCCTGCCTCAACAAAATTCAGGTCAAGGAGGACATCAGCCACTCCTACCAACAGCTAAGACCTCCTGCTCCACACCTAAGACAGCAGGCCTTGGCAAGAAGTTCAACAGGTCTAATGAGTGATGCTGTTTTTCACCACACAAAAGACGATGACAAAACAGCTCCTTCTATGGAAGACCTGGCCTTCCTAAAGATTATGGATGAGGAGATCCAACAGGATGAGTCCAACAGCTGGGTTGCCCCGCTTCCCTTTTGCAGACCACGTCAACGCCTCCCCAATAACCGCGAACAAGCAAGCCACCGCCTAACCACACTGACCCGCTCACTCAAGAAACACCCAGAGAGGAAGGAACATTTTATTGATTTCATGAACAAGCTCTTTGAAAACGGACATGCTGAGGTAGCCCCACCCTTACAGCCTGATGGGGAGTGCTGGTACCTGCCTTTCTTCGGGGTCTATCATCCTCAGAAACCCCAACAGATAAGGGTGGTATTCGACTCAAGCGCCCGACACCATGGTGTGTCCCTTAACGACGTCCTCCTCACTGGTCCAAACATGAACAACACCTTGCTTGGAGTGCTGCTGCGGTTTAGGAGAGAGCCAGTAGCTGCGACAACCGACATACAGCAAATGTTCCATTGCTTTGTGGTACGTGAAGACCATCGGAATTTCCTACGGTTCCTCTGGTACCACAATCATGACCTCGATGGTGACGTTGTGGAGTACAGAATGCGTGTTCACGTCTTTGGTAATAGTCCATCTCCATCTGTGGCCATATACGGACTCAGGCGTGCCGCCATGGAGGGAGAGAGAGACTACGGATCTGAAGCTCGGCAGTTCGTTGAGAGGAACTTTTACGTCGACGATGGTCTTGTGTCGCTTCCCACGGAGGAGGAAGCTATAGCTCTTCTCCAGAATGCACAGGACATGCTAGCCCTCTCCAACTTGCGGCTGCATAAAATCCTCTCAAACAGGGTCAACGTCATGAGGTCGTTTCCTCCAGAAGATCTGGCAAAGGGGTTAAAAGATTTGGATCTCAACACAGACCTCCCTCCCATGCAGAGGAGCTTAGGGGTGAGCTGGGACATTTCAGAGGACGTGTTCACCTTCAAAGTGTCTGAGGCCGAAAAACCCTACACCAGGCGCGGTGTCCTGTCGACCGTGAACAGCTTGTTTGATCCACTGGGTTTTGCAGCCCCAGTAAGCATCCAGGGAAGGTCTTTACTCAGGGAACTCACCTCAGATACCTGTGACTGGGACGACCCTCTCCCAGAGGAGAAGCAAGGAGAATGGAGGATGTGGAAGGACTCGCTCAAGGAACTCGAGCAGGTCAGGATACCACGCCAATATACCTTTGTCTCCTTCAGTCAGGCTCAAAGAAAAGAGTTGTGTGTTTTCTGCGACGCATCTACGACTGCTATTGCTGCTGTAGCCTACTTGCGGACAACTGATGCAAGCAACAACATGAATGTCGGCTTCGTACTAGGGAAAGCAAAGCTTGCCCCTCGACCAGAAACTACGGTCCCGAGGCTGGAGCTGTGCGCGGCTGTTTTGGCCGTAGAAATGGCGGACACGATAGTGGATGAGATGGATATTGTGTTTGATGCAGTGACATTCTATTCTGATAGTAAAGTGGTCTTGGGGTATATTCACAATGACTCCAGACGATTTTATGTGTACGTGAACAACAGGGTCCAGCGCATCAGAAGGTCAACCAGTCCAGAACAGTGGAAATATGTCCCCACTAGTGAGAACCCCGCTGACCATGCCTCACGATCGGTCCCAGCAGGAAGTCTGACTCACTCTACGTGGCTATCTGGTCCAGCATTCCTGTTAGAGTCAGCTGGGTGTGCAACTTCTCCCACTTCCTTCGTCTTGGTGGACCCAAGCTCCGATGTTGATGTCCGCCCGCGAGTCACTTGTCGTACCACCAAGATTATCACCGGTGATGTACTGGACCCCAAGCGTTTTGAGAAGTTCTCCACGTGGCGGTCACTAAGGCATGCAGTTGCACGACTGGTCCATGTTGCCCACTCCTTCAGACAAGGTAGCAGCTGCAAGGGATGGCACATTCATGGAAGCCCTTGCTCCAAAGAAGACTTGGATCAAGCAAGAAATATTATCGTACTTGCTGTCCAGCAAGATGCCTTCAAAGAGACGTTAGAATGCATCAAGGGGGGGATTGACATTCCAAAGCAAGACCCACTCTACAACCTAAACCCTTACATTGACGCTTCTGGGCTCCTCAGGATTGGCGGACGCTTAACACAAGCGAACCTGGACAGGGATGCAACCACCCCTTTGATCCTTCCCAGACAAAGTCACATCACTACCCTGCTTATCCGACATTGTCACGAGCAGGTTCAGCACCAGGGGCGTCATATCACAGAGGGTGCCGTGAGAGCAGCAGGTCTGTGGATCATTGGTGGGAAACGACGCATCTCCAGTATTCTCCATCACTGCATCACTTGCAGAAGACTACGGGGGAAAATTGAGACTCAAAAGATGTCCGACCTTCCAGGTGACCGTCTCAGTTCTGACCCGCCTTTCTCATTTGTGGGTCTAGACGTCTTTGGGCCTTGGACAGTTGTAGCAAGGCGCACCAGGGGAGGTCTAGCGAGCAGCAAACGCTGGGCGGTGCTTTTACGTGTATGAGCACCAGGGCCATACATATTGAAGTCATCGAGTCAATGGACTCCTCCAGCTTCGTAAATGCTCTGCGACGGTTCTTCGCCATCAGGGGTCCTGCCAAACAGATAAGGTCCGATTGTGGGACGAATTTTGTGGGGGCCTGCAGTGAGCTGCAGATGGAGCCAATGAACAGTGACAAGGGGGTGCAAGAATACCTAAGCGACAATGGGTGCAAGTGGATCTTCAACCCGCCACATTCGTCACATATGGGAGGAAGCTGGGAGCGACTCATAGGTCTCACAAGGCGAATCTTGGACTCGATGCTGTTGAAGACCTGCCCAGCTAAGCTCACCCACGAAGTCTTAACCACATTCATGGCTGAAGTTTCGGCCATTATGAACGCTCGCCCATTGGTTCCTGTGTCCACGGATCCAGACTCTCCCTTCATCCTAACACCAGCGACACTTCTCACGCAGAAGGTCGGTGCACTTCCTCCTCCCCAGGGGCAGTTCGATGAAAAGGATCTGTACAGACAACAGTGGAGACAGGTGCAGAGTCTCGCCGACACCTTTTGGCATCGTTGGAGGAAGGAGTACTTGCCAACCCTGCAGAGTCGTCGGAAGTGGCAGAAAGGAGAGCGCAATCTACGCGAAGGTGATATCGTGCTCTTAAGGGATCCCCAGGCCAGGAGGAACGACTGGCCTATGGGAATCATTGTCAAGACATTCCCCAGTGCCGACGGAAGGGTCAGGAAGGTGGAGGTCAAGACGACCAAGGATGGCCCATGCAAGACCTTTCTGCGACCCATATCAGAGACTGTTTTGCTTCTCTCTACGGACACTGAGTAGATCTCACACTAGTTATTTTCTGCTTTCTGTTGTTAATGGTGGCATCTTTCAGATGCCAGGCGGGGAGTGTTCTGACCTGGCTGAGCCATGGTCATTTTAGTTATATAAAATTGGCAGCAGGGGGCAGTATTTTCAATTGTGAACCGTTTTGAGTCTTGCGGGCAGCCATCTTGTTTTTCCTTGTTTGTTGTGAGCCTTGTTAAGATGAGCTGGCAAGAGATCACATCCATCTTTTGGGGAATCAGTTTGTGAAAGCATTGTCTGTAAGTTAAGTTTGAAAACACTCATGTTGAAGTTAAGTTATATTTTATATTAGTGTGAGCCTGCATTTCATTTCATGGTTGTTTGTCACTCGTAGCTCACGTGTAATTTCAGTTATCTAAACTAGCTCGTTATCTGTCAGCATTAGCCTGTTAGGGATGTGACAGCTGGTGTTTGGTTATATTTGCAGCTCTGTGTGCTATATTATTTGATGTTTACAGTGAAATGTGATGATTAATGGGGTTTCAACAATAGAATGTTTGTATTTCCTTTATTTCAGTTTTACCCGATCCATATGCTGTACAGAATAAATACACCTTTGTACGCTACAGTCTGTGGAAGGAGTCATCTGTCTGCCTAGTTAAGGAAGGGGACTCTTATGACGAGGGCAGAACACACAACAATTCCCCCGTATAGTGATTTACAGATTGTGATAAAATTCTGGATCAGATCTGGATCATCCTTTAAAATTTGATAGAGGTTCCCATTATCAATCCCTGAGTCAAATTTCATGAGTTTTGCGCAATAATTGACGGAGATATTGATATTGAAAAACAATTTTTGGCCCCATTTACCGCAATGTTATCGAAAATTTGAAAGTGATCCAGAATCCAGGATTTCTTCCGGATCACACCCAAAATAAAATCAGTTCTCCCTTTTCACATTTCTGACAACTCCTAAAAATTTCAAGAAAATCCATCCATAACTTTTTGAGTTATCTTGTACACAGACAGACAAACGCCGGCAAAAACATAACCTTCTTGGCGGAGGTAATAATGATGGGGCTGAACAGTGTGTTCTGGGTAAATTCTGATTTTTTTATGGCGGAGTTTCATTAAAACAAAGATCTCATGCAAAATAGAAGTCTCCCTGTGATGCGACTATGTGATTACAAAAAGTATTAATAAATAAAACATGGGGTAGATGGCACCCGTGTCCAACATCCCACCTACATCTGCAGGCAAGCAAAAACAAATGTAACTGTAAACAAAAGTTAGCAGAAAGATCCTCGATTTGCATGAGGAGTCACAGGCTCTGGTTGATTTCATCTCAGCACAGCCACACTTTGTAAACAGGTGATGCATTAAATCGTGAGCGAAAGAATTTAAATCCATTTCTGGGAAACGATTTTGGTGTAATATGGATAATTAACATACGCACACACACAAAAGATGCCATAACTGTTTGCATCGTAGCAGAAAGTCAATCTGGCATATATGAACAGAAAGGAGTTCAATGACGAACTGAACACAGGTGTGGGTAATCAACTTTAATGAAAACAGATTGTGAAACAAAAAGGACAAGAATCTAACTGGAAATGTACAAGAGGAAAATCATTTCAAAGTAAGACAGGGACTCTATTGTACATCGAGCTGACTAAAATAACCAAAGGAAAATGTGACCAAAAACCAGTAGAAGGTGGATTCAATTATGTTGTCAAATTCATTTCATGTACTAGTACATGTCCGTGTCATCTTTTTAGACCTGCGACACACTCACAAAGTTGGGATGTAGACGAAATTTCTTTCTGTGATGAATTTTGGGGCACGGGGCTTGAAGGGCTTGAAGAAATCTGGGATCAACCATAACACAGTAGAAACATGCTCTGTGTTCAGAATAATCCTCATTGGAAATCAACCAGTGTGCCAAACCAATGTTGAGTGAGTGAGTGAATTATATGTTGCGTTGTTGAGTGGTATAGTGGTCCTCAACCCCGAAGCCGTGGACCGGTAGTGGGCCGCAAAAGAAAAAATTAGCTATTTAAGCTTTATTTATCATGAGTCTGAACGAGCTTTTATTTTGAAAAATGATCAGATTCTCTCGGTTACATCTCGGTCACTTGAGCGCCAAAATTTAACCCAGCTAGCAAAATGAGTAAGAAACAGACGTCTTTGGAAAGTTTCCTCGTGAAAGGGAAAATGAATAGTTAAGAGAAAGAAGAACAGCCTACAACTTCCATGAAAAAGAAAACTTTTAACAGACAATACCAGGAGTCCTACTTGAAATATGGATTTATCACATCAGGTGATTCCTACGAACCAAGCCCGCTCTGCGTCAGTTTTTTTATTTTTTATTTTTTCCCAATTGACCGGTCCACAGTTACAAAGTGGTTGGGGACCACTGGTATAGAGGACCCAAATGCAGGAGTTTCCAGAAAACGTGATTTATTGACACAAAAAGCAAAAATCCAAACTTATCTGAACTCCTAGAAACCAGATGACGGGACAGCGAACAGGAACACGGGAGGGAGAAGGGCTGAGACATCCAGGGTGATGAACAAACAAACCAGCAACAGAACAGGGAGAGACCAGACTTAAATACACAGAGGGACAAACGAGGAGCAGGTGCAAGAAATCAAGACAACACAGGGGAGGCGGGGCAGAACCCAATTAGAACAAGACGGGACTTCAAAGTAACACATGAAACAAGAGACCCGGCACAGGGGAGACGAGACTAAACCCTCACTTAAACCAAAAACACACCGTGCCCAACCCACACCATAACAATTATGAATGCATATTGTGCTGTGTGGTCCCTTGCTGGAGATTGGCTATCTTTCACGCCACCGGTGGTAATCCTGCCTCCGCGCCGCCGATTGGTCCTTTGATCCCTCCGCATGGCCAAATCCAGATGGGCTGGAAGATTCAAAATCCTGTCTGGTCCAGAGTTTGTGGAGGCTGTCCTCTCAGCTTGCCATTTGTGCTACTGCACTTGAGAACTTCGCAATAACTAGAATTCTGTGTAGCTTAATTTTTGTTACCTCTACTAAATAATTTTATTTACCAATTCTACCTGGTTTCATGTTGCAACCTTTTCCCTCACGAGCCGGGGCGTAACACTGATGGTCTGGGGTTGGATCAGTGTCCTTGGCAAATGTCAGTTATGGTTAGGTACAAAAGTATTTGGACAATGAGAGGTTGGATACAGTGGATCACAAATTGTGATTAAAGTGTAGACTTCCAGCTTTAATTTAAGATGTTTCTCAAAAATGTGGTATTTTTAGCTTTAAAGCAAATTATCTCAATTTCCAAGGAACTCAAAAGTGTTTCGGCGTTTGATTGAAGAAGTTAAGTGGCCATGTGTGGTCCATTCACTTTTTACTTCAGCACCAATGAAGCGGGTGTTTCATTTAACCTTTTATTTGAACAGGTTAGTCCCATTGAGACAAAGGATCTCTTTTACAAGGGAGACGTGTCCAAGAGGGCAGCAGCACAGCTACATCCAACACAAAAGACAGCATAAAATGCTCACATAAAACATTTGCACACAGACAAGTTAGTTTGCTGTATTGGCAAAATAACAATTGGATGTCTTATTTTACCTGTAACTGGATGAGTTTCTGGTGAGGCAGTTATACAACAATTACACAATACACTGGGCAACGGACAAGAGTGCAGAATGAATTTAATCTCCATTTTTATACAAGCGAAGAGATCATTTACCTACATACAGAACGACCTGATGTCAGAAAATGACAGCAAGAAACTCAGGCGCAATCACTTTTAACACATTGTCTGAATAACAACAAAGCCTTGAACTAACTTCTCCAGACGGCTACGTGTCCCAAAATCATACGATGAACATCTGAGTGACGATATTTCACATTCCAGGGAAATGTCATGGCCTCATAGAATTTAACATTATTCAAACAAAAAGGTCACGCTGACCTCAGGCAACACTTTTCTATAACAATTGCAGTGATTTAACCAGAGCTTCAAACTCCTTCAGTGTCCCAAAAGCTTGAAGTTTCAGTTCTGACTGGAAATTATTCCAAGCATTTGGTGCTGTAGAGCATCCATGGATTGGAGACCAAGACCTCCATACCTCCGAGGTAAGAGACAGGACAAATGGGAAGGAATGAGATCCAGAATGGTTTTGAAAATGAACATCCAGCGACCGAGGTATCGAACACATAAAGACGTCCAGATGAATATAGTACACGATGATGAGTAAGAGGACCACAACACATCTCCATATTTAATAAGAGGCATGAAGGTTGTTTCCACCAATTTCTGTTTCACAAAAAAAAAAGAAAAACAAGACTCATTTCTGTAGTAAAATCCTAACAAAAGACAATCATGCATCAATTAAATATCCCAGATATTTAAAAGTGGATATTAATTCAATTGTTTGTTTCATTTTTGTTAGAATTTTCATTCAGCCAAACAGAATAAAACACTATGAAAGTGACAGGATGGCCCTCCATAGACAGATAGGGATCTTAAACATATTGCAAGAGCAACCTAAGGTAAAGAAATTGAATATTTTTTGATTGTCATCTGATCTCACCCAACTGGGCACGCTCTACAGTCAGGACAAGAAGATAAAACTAAATTCAGAAAGGCTCACAAACAAACAACAACTGGAAGTGGCTGTAGTGAAGTGGGAAAGCATCTGCATGGAAAAAACCACAAATAAGATTGTAAATATCTGATCTTTGTGAAGCCTGTTATACTTGCTTTTTTTTTCCTGTTACTGTCTTAATAGTTCTAGTAGGGATGCACAATAACTGTTTTTTAAAACCGATAACCGATAACATTCAGCTCCTGGAGACTTGCTCCTGGTTTCCTCACGTTAGCTCATGTTAGCTCACGTTAGCGCGATTTAAAAACTCCATGGAAGCGATGGTTATGTTTCACGTGGCTGATCGGGTTTGATGTATTAAAGCTTGTGCTACATTTTTCCCTTCTTTGCTTGGAGCATTTGTCACAAATAACCAGCGAACTATCTTCTTCTGAAACTTTGACGAAGTTCCATACAATCCGCCATGTTTTTTTTATTTTTTTTTAAATCAGCGCCCTGTGCAGCAATGCTGCCTTCAAGGTGTAATGTAAGTTCCCCTGTTTTCCAGTCGTTCTTTCGACCTTATCTATTTTTTCTATTTTTATGTTTGACATGCAGGAAAATACTGCTGAAAATATCAATTAAAGTCGGCAACTACCAAAATTATGACCAAGTTAAGGAGTTGTTTTCTGGCTGATGATTGTGATCTGATTATGCCGCCGTCACTTGAACATAACATCACTGCCAGTCATTCAAGGCTCAGAGGGAGCGAGGCACTGCCATGTTGACATATGTCATCGGGGCTATTCGTCATGATATCAGACTTATCGGGATGACGTCATAATTTCCTGTTATCGGGCCGATAGTTATCGGTCCGATCATTATCGAACCCCTGAGTTCTAGATGTGGCTCAACAGGCAGGCCATTGAAGACGCTGAATATGCTCGTTGTACTGTGATTGCAAGAGGAAAAACATCACTTCCGTGCTTTAAAAGTGTCAATGAAAAAAAGATTGTTGTGGAACTTGGAGAAGGTTAAAAGGAGCTACGTAAAGACAGATATAAACTGTTCTTCAAAAAATGTTCCTTTAATGTTGTAAAACAGTTCGGTGCTAGAAAATATGATCGATAACTCACATTGTCGAGGATGCATTATCATCATCAGCATTTTAACGGTGGACAACTTGTGTGTGTGTGTGTTTATAACTTTAGTTTTGCTGATTTAAAAAAATAGCTAATTTATCCACTTCAAATCCTGCAGCACAGTAGTCACCTAGACTAGTCATTGTAGTTTAGATGAACAGTCAGTTATATGAAAATGTAAGTGCAACCATTTTCAAATCTATGGTTATAGGTATAAAGACTTCATCGTAATGATAAAGAAACACATAATGGCAACTTATTCTAGCTTTTTCCCATGTTTTTACGGGTCACTACAGTTGATCACTATCTTCTGCATATTGATTCGCTGTAGTTGATATATCTATTAACCTTGATGCCCTTCTTGACTCAAACCTTCCCATTAATTCAGACTCGGGAACTGCACTGAGAACACTGGCTTGTGACTCCATCAGTGGCTGGAGCAATAGGGGCAGTGTGGAGTCCTATTGACTCAGGGTTTACTCTCCAAAACTTAAAAAATCACCCTCAAGACCTGATGCACCAGACCAGGGGTGGCCAACCCTGGTCCTCGAGAGCCTCAACCCTGCAAGTCTTAGATGTTTGCCTGCTTCAGCGCACCTGATTCAAATTAATGGATCACCATCAGTTTGTCATCCAGGTCTGCACAAGTCTGTTAATGACCCATTCATGTGAATCAGGCGCGCTGAAGCAGGGAACCATCTAAGACATGCAGGGTTGCGGCTCTCGAGTGGGCCACCCCTGGACTAGACTTGATTGGCAACGCGCAGGAGAAAAAACCAGAGACTTTGCTACTTTTAACTGGTCTACTGGTGTCATATACCGTCTGGACCTGTACAAATCTTACAAGGTTCTTTTCACCTACCACTTGGCCTTCGACTGAACTAACGGTGTCACACGTCCTCATCCAATTCATACTGCAATTGCAGACTTCTAGTACAGTAGTACATAAACTTAATGTCAAACATGTTCATTTAATGGGATGCATTCCACTCTTGGCAAAAGCAAATAGTGCAACGCAGAGTCTCTAGCAGTATAACTTTTATATAACAACACAATCTATCGTAAGGATTTCTTCACTCTGCAGCCCGTGTCGGGGCCGGGGATCGATGTGGCAACCTTCCGGTTGGAGGACATAGGACAGTTTATGCTTTGTCATTATTTATTTAACAACCACTGAGCCAAAATGCACAAGCTGCGTGTGGAAAAACTAAATCCACATTTGTTGACAAACCTGTTAAAAGAAAAAAAAAAAGAAAAAAATCACGACCAGATAGTTCTTCATTTTAAACCTGTGTTGACACAAAGGGGGAGCTGGGGAACATTAAGTAGTTTTCAGCACTTAAAGAGACTTCGTGCTGTGTTTTTAAGTAGTTTGACCTTTCTTTCTATTCCTTCTTTGAATCTTATTTCTCTCTCTCTTGTCTTGTCGCACTCTACACACCTAACGGGTAACAAAAAGATTTATCTGATGTGAAATGGTGTTGTTCTGGGTTGTGCAAGAGTTCAGAACATTATTGAAGTCACAGGGTTTTTACACTTTGTTTGGTTAATTGTACTATTACCATCCTGAAGACCTAACACTGAAATTGAAACTTTCCAAAAGAGATTTCCTAAGATATTAACAATGTCTGTATCTCAGAAATCAGTACTAATGGCTCAAACACCAGGTTGGCTTTCAGCCTAAGATTCAGAGGCTATATAAGTTACCACAGATGCATGTGATTACGTGAGATTTCCTCAAACAGGACAGATCTAAAACCATTCTCAAGGTAAAACTGCAGCTTTGGTGAAGAATGGTCCCATCTGGTAAAAGCTTTACCAGACCAGTAACACTCTCTTCCTCCAACAATGTAAAGACAAAGGATACATCTGAAATGTTAAAAGTGAGACATTTTACTTTTACAGGAAAACACATAAACTCATCTTGAACTTGGTGTCGGCAACACATGTCAAAAAAGTTGGGACATGGACAACAAAAGACTGGAAATGTAAAAAGAAATGCCTAGAAGACTGTCTTGCAGATAATTAGGTTAATTGGCAACAGATCAGTGACAGACTGGGTTTAAAAGCAGAATCTTAGAGACAAAGGTCCCGATCTTCCACCAGATCTGCTAAAGCCGCTATTAAGGGATAGCATGTAGCGGGAGGGGAGTTTCCCTGCAAAGAACACAATCTTCCACCTCCCTAAACCCGCTATCCCACCTGCGCTACCCACTACTTTATGCATAGGAGTGGTTAGGGCGTTCCACCTGTTAAACCAATCAGTGCGTCACTAGCCATTGCTTTTAAGAGCAGGTTGTGCTACCCGCAAACCGCTACCCGGAAACCTCCGGGTAGCTATGGAGCATCTTTTCATCCAGATCAGAGCAGCTCTTGTGCGCAGCTCATCTTGGACTTTGCTGTAGAGCTTCCTCCTCTTCCTTCCTCCTCCTCTTCTGCGCTGATAAATACATATAAATATTTCTACACAGACAATTCCTATCGGCTACCTGAAAGTCCCAGATAGTCAGTGCGTTCCCGGTAAACACGCTCTGGTCGTCTATGGTTTAACTGGCAAGCGAGCCGTTTAAGACGATCTCTGCCATTTTCTCAGGGGTTCAACTCAGGCCAAATTTGTTTGTCCACGTCCACATGTGACCAGGTGGATGCACATTGATGCCATTTGGACGCACTCTTGTACGTGCCGACATGTAGGTTGCAGGTGGTCAGACCACCCGCTACCCGCAACCCTAAACCCACCATCGCAAGATACCGAGTTTGTGGAAAGGGCAAAAGACACGCCCATTACAACACCTACAAAGTGAGTAAGGGAGTTGGCATAACGGGTAGCGGCTTTAGCGAGCGGAAAATTGCATTAGCGGTTAGCGGAGGTTCCTATACCTGCAATTTGCGGGTAGCAGCTAGCGTTAACAAGTAAAGGGAAGTGTACGATTTGGGCCTTTCAGCAGGAAAGACGGGCAGGGGTTCACTAATCTGCTAAAAACTGCATCTACAAATTTTGAAGCAGTTTCAGAATACAGTTTCTCCGTGTAAATAGCAAAAGCATGTATCATCTATTGTACGTATCATCAAAAGATTAAGAGAATTTGTAGAAATCCCTGTGTGCAAAGGGACAAGGCCGAAAATCACCACTGATTGCTCGTGATCTTTAGGTCCTCAGGTTTTGCTGCATTATAAACAGGAAGGTACCGTCCAGCTTCAAACAACTGTCTACACATATTAATGGTCCGTGCCATTATCTGGCAAAACCTTTAAAGTTGGATACAGTTGCACATTTCTCTTACAGCAGATGTTAAGTTTCTTGTGCACAAGCGTGAATGATGGGGATATTGACTTCCAGCACTTGCTCAGCATCAACCAGTGATTACCGCCAGAACAACCAGCTGGATCACACCAGACCTCCACCCGTGCACTGGATTTCCATCCGGGCCCAACAGGAACCATCTCATCCTGCCAGCTCCCCTCAGTTCTCAAAACTGTGCCATGCTTTGAAAAAGCTTGGAGAAGTACCGGTCTGTAGAAAGGACATCTTGCACCTCTGGAAAGGAAGCATCAATGCCTAAAGGGTTTAGAGCAGCACATGATCCCATCCAAAAAACAGCATATTTTTTCATCTTTCTGCAAAACAACACTGAACCAAACATGGCATTCAGTTCAAAATGCATGGTTCCAACATAGCAGAGTCCAGCTGCTGAAAACCGGACTAACTGCAGTACAGACCCGGCACTGGTGAGCTGCTTGAATCCTTTATCAAGACAATATTCTTTTCTTCCAAAACTCCAACAACTGGTCTCTTCAGTTCCCAGAAGTGTGATGTTTGTTGATAAAAGAAGCGGGGATGCTGCACAATGATCAGTAACAGCACGACTCAAAGTAAATTAGATGGCAGCAGAAAAAAATGAACCCCCCCGCCTCCCCCCAAGATCATATAGTAAATATGGGTTTATGAGATCTGCAAAGTATTGCATTCTGTGTTTATTTACAATTTTCACAGTATCCCAACTCTTTTTGAATTGCCGTTGTATTTGCCAGTTGAGGTTCTAGGTTAATTCAACAATTTCTCTCTGA
The DNA here is from genome assembly GCA_018398805.1 of Hirundichthys speculiger. Taxonomy (NCBI): domain Eukaryota; kingdom Metazoa; phylum Chordata; class Actinopteri; order Beloniformes; family Exocoetidae; genus Hirundichthys; species Hirundichthys speculiger. The sequence goes on along the minus strand of JAGFBZ010001577.1, from coordinate 53,959 downwards.
TGTGTACATGTGAAGCGAGCGCAGCCCCTTTTTTTCCAGTCTGTTGAGAATTTGTACCTCGATCACAAGCGCCTGGCGTTCATCTGTTCTTTGTGCTGCATCAGTCAACCGCCAATGAAAAAAAAATAAGCAACTCGCGACGCTGGGACAGCTCTTAGCTCCTTCTCATGTGACGCTCAGCCTCGACTTTGTAAAGAGGAGCTTTGGTTGATAATTTATTTAAGTGTGCATTCGCAACCACCTGCTTTAAAATCTTTTTCTGTTGTTGTTTTGTTTTTTTTTTTTTTTTCCAAACCCTGAGCAAACAGCGGAGCTGAAATAATTTATCCTCCAACTGGGATGCATTTGGGTGTAACATTTCCTCGGGCTGTTCAGCATCCCCCATCCTACCTTTTTGTGTTCCAAAGAGTTTCCTAAGTGGGCAGCTGGAGAGGGAGATAGCGGCCAGCTCATCCCTTTTCACCCCCCTTTCTTTGCCTCGCTTGTGGTGCTCCAGTTTCCAATCAATTCATATTGTTGTTCTCCAATATCTCTCACCCCATTGTCTAAAAAAAAAAAAAAAAAAAAAAGTCTTTCATTTGTCCCCGAAGAATATCCAGGACAGATAAGGGGGTCATTTGGCTGGTAATCTGGAACAAATGAGCATTTATTAGTGAACTGCTTGTCAGAGTCTGGTGTAATTGTGGTCACAAGGAGAAAGGAAAAACATCTTTTTAGTGCTTGATTCAGCTTGGTATACTCCCCATTGGACTGGCTGCAATCATCAACAAGCAATGGATCAGAAGGGTCAATATGAATAGAGGTTTCTTGTTAAATGACTCCTAAATTAAAGGGACAATTCCTCAAAATTAATCAAAGCTCCAAACAGGACTGGTATGTGATGCATCACCGATTTGCCAAAAGTGATAAATCCATAATGACAATCTATCACAATGTGGACGCGGGAGTTGGTTTATTCATTTGCATGCTTGGCTGTACTTCACCGGACATGAATCAACAATATATCACCACGGATGGGAGATTCCTTCTTTATGTCGAAACAATTTTTTTTCCTTCTTGTTTTCATTTGGCAAATTCAGTTTTTCTGCTCATAGATAATGAAAGAAATGTGTCTGTTTTGGGGATCAGTTGATGAGACGAACGAAAAATTCTCACCTCCCAAATATTGAACTTATCCATGTCTTTTTCTTTAATAAATCAGTGTTCTCAAGCAAGACCAATACACTGCACGTACCCAATGTATAAAACATCTTTAGAGTCAAATCCCCGTTGATTGGCAGTCTTATATCTGTATTGATTCTCTGTCCCTGGGCATTAATTACATCGTGATGCTTTGCAGGAAGGAGCAAACATGCAAAGATCGACTAACATCCATTCTCAGGCATCGGCTTTCTTTTGCACTACCTCGTGAGATTTTTGTGCCGGTGCATCCATTCCCGTTCCATAAAATCCCTTGTCTTGCGTGATATGTTTAATGTAATGTCTCCACGGAAAGGATGTAAACAAGGATGAAAAGAAGTCGGTGAAAAATGTCTTGCGTGCGCCGTGTTGTAGTGATGTTTGACACTCGGAAACGAGGCCGTTCTCCGAAGATGACAGGTGTCTCAGCCCTGCCAAATCATAGAATAGTCAAAAAGAATTACACTCATTTGTCACTCGTAACCTACAAAAGTGAGCTTTCGAACATGTGGTAGTCTTTTGTGAGAAGTTCTATTTTAGGCCAAGGGTGGTTTTCTAAGTCTAAACAAGTAGCTACAATGCCATCCATGAATCAATCCTTTAACTTCAGCTTACAGGAGTTTGGGTCATAGGGACAGCGGCCAAAGCAAAGAGGCTCAGGCCTCACTTTCCTCACCCACCACCTCCAGCTCTTCTGGGAGTACCGAGGTGTTCCCGAGCCGGCCGAGAGACGTAATCTCTCCAGCATTACCTTCGTCTTCCGGGGGCCTCATTGTCATAGAAAATTACGTCTCTTGTCACTACATCTCTAAGTAAGACTAAAAGCAAAGACTTGAAACTCTCTTGAGTTGTCATGAAGCAAGGAGTTCAGACAGCAAGTTGCAGATCCTGGTGAATGAGCCCCGAAATGGGTTATTACAATGAATTTAAGCAGGAGCATAAAGATTACAGAAAGTGCTAGAAACGCTGTCTGTAGGACAGCACTGTTTTATTGATGCATGACGAGGTCTTGTAGCTGTGGAAAGTTTTAGGGTTCGGTGGTTTGGTTTGTGTGTTTTGGAGATTTTTCAGGCTTCTCATTGTTTTTTGCCTTCCATTTTGTTACTTCCTGTTTAACTTTGTTCATTGAGTTCTATTTCACATCCCTGGTCTCACCGGCCCTGATCATTGTCATCTGTGTCTTGTCAGCCCATCTGTATATAACGTACAGCCTCCCCATCTCTTAAATTTGTGTCCACATCCTAAGATTCATGACAGAGACATCTAGTCTCCCCCCAGGGTTTAGACTCAGGGCTTAAAGTATTCCAGCGTTTGACTGTGATTCAGGAAAAAAAACACACACAAACCCGTTATCTCTGAGTGGTCTTGAATTCAGCATCCAAGGTGAGCTGGTAGTTGTTTGAATGGAGGCAACAAGTGTCTCTGAGCATAGATAGAGGACAAGGGTGGAGACAGTTAGCCGTTTGGGTGCCAGAAGCTAGTACCTGTTTTTGTGTGTTGAGCTCCAACAAGCTAGTCTATGCAACTAGTGGTAAAAAAAACTTTTTACCGTCACAAAGGAGACAATGGGCATAAAGCAGCAGTCCACGTGCTCCAACACACAAGCCGTTAACCGGGAGCAGCAGACGTAGCAGCCCCGATGACTCATCTGTTTGTGACTAGAAAATAGTTTGTGCTCGTTTTTTGCGGAACATTATTTCGTTATTTATCATTTACGATCGCTCAACCGCTCGTACATGTAAAAAAAAAAAAGTAGCGGTTGATACAAACGCTTTAAAAAAACACCCGTTTCCAATCAGCATACCAGTTATATGAACAAAAATGACATCGCACCAGGGTTCAAGAAACGTCTGTGTTTTATGTAAAGCACCTTGAATTGTCTTGTACACGAAATGTGCTATACAAGTAAACTTGTCCGTCTGATCAGCTCAAAGGATGTAGGTTTTCTCTGAATGTTCATGAAACAACCACCCAAAACATGGAAAAATACTGAATGTAATGGTTCACTTTATTAAATGATAATGCATCCAAAGTAATAACATCTAATAACATAATAACTGGCTCTGCAAATATGTTAAAGGGGAGGGGAGTCAAGACCAAATGGAATGTATAACTTAATATACCATTGTTTTGAACAAAAATGAAACACAAAACAATTTTTTTTGTAAAGAATCAGCATGGTGGCTTAGTGGTTAGCACTGTTGCCTCACAGCTAGAAGGTTCCTGGTTCGAACCTCAGCAGGAGCTTTTCTGTGAGGAGTTTGCATGTTTTCCTCGTGCTTGCGTGATTTCCTCCGGGTTCTCTGGCTTCCTCCCACAGTCCAAAGACATGCATGTCAGGTTAATTGATAATTCTAAATTGCCCGTAGGAGTGAATGTGAGTGTGTGTGGTTGTTTGTCTGCATGTGGGCCTGCGATGGACTGGCGACCTGTCCAGGGTGTACCCCTGCCTTTCGCCCGTAGACGGCTGGGATAGACTCAGATTCCCATGACCCTTCTGAGGATGAAACGGGTATAGATGATGGATGGATGGATTTTTTTTAAGAATTAAAAGCTTAAAAAAAAAAAAAAACAGATTACCATGACCAAAACGGGTATAGATGATGGATGGATAAACAGAACATTAAAAAATGCAATTAATGTGCAATTAATCACGAGTTAACCCCCAAAAGATTTTCGATTAATCCCGATTAAAAAATGTAATCGAATGACAGCCCTATATACTACCATATCCATATTTTCATTTTTCAGTGTATTACATTAAAAAAACACCAACCTGGGGAGGCTTTGGAGAGACATCCTAAACAGACGCCAAACCACATCAACTGACTCTTTTTGATGTGGAGGAGCCTGAACTGATGGGAATTTATTGGCCCATCTCTGAGGGAGGGCACAGCAATCCTGCTGAGGAAACTCATCTTAGCCACTTCTACCCGTGATCTCATTCTTTTGGTTAATACCCACCGTTAATGACCATAAGTGAGGTTAAAGATTAAAAAAATATTGACCAATAAACAGAATTTTGCTCAGCTCTCATTTTTTCCTCTTTTTTTTTTTTTTTTTGCTCAGCTCTCATTTCACCACAACAGACCAGTCCAGGGTCGAGAGGGCTGCAGATTTGGCACCAGTCCACCTGTTCATCTCCCGCTCCGCTCTAGCTTTTAATTAAGAATAAGACCCTGACATAGTACTTCAACTAGCGCTGGATGCTAACTCGGCACAGAAACATTGAAAATAAGATAGGAAGTAAACCAAACAGGCAAAGAAAAAACTATACTGAAACACAGGGCTTAATAGGGTAACGTATAAAAAAAATCATGACCAACCTAGAAAAAGAACAAAAAACTGAATATGAACAACCACAGCAGCAAAACAATAAAACACAAAAATGGAGAGCATGAATAAGGAACACAGGAGAAGCCAAACCAAATCCCTGAGTCATGACAACTTTTAACTTCACTGTCCAAAACAGTAGCCCTACATTGTGTATGTCAACTGTCCAGCATTGACATCTTTGGACTTAGATGCATCAGCGATGTACCATCACACAGTGGAAATGTGTGCTCAGGGTCAAAGTACCATCCGAGCTGTTGTCAGCAACAAGACCAGGCTCTGTGAATGGTATGTGGTTGGATCAGTGAGCTTGGCAAAGGTCATATACTCTCCTGTGATGGCAGCACGAATGCAGAAAAGTACAGCGAGATCTTAGAGCGGCGTACACTGCCTTCAAGATGACATCTTTTCCAAGAACATCCATGCATTTCTTCAACAAGACAAAGTTATAACAAGACACAACTCTGGATCACATGGTAACCAATGTTAGAACGCCTTTTTAAGTCTTGTGAGAAAGAATATACACATTAATAAATAAAATGAGATTAACAAGAAAAAAAAAAAAAAAAAAAAAAAAAAAAAAAAAAAAAAATATATAGATATATATATATATGATATATATGATATATATATATTAAACTGTATCAAAAAAGAGTGCTTATCTGAGGTTGGAAAAGATTCAAAATCTTAAACAGACGAGGAAACTTACCTGTTTTGGTTTGCAAGTTTTTTTTCTTTGATAAAATATAAATCACTATTTACCCGTCATCTTTGAGGCTTCCACAATGTCAGAATAGTTAATTCCTCCTCAAAAGCACCGCAGAAAAGCAGGTAGAGTGAGATGACAGACGTATGCTTCATTCAGCCCTTCACAGGCTGAGAAAACTCAACAGTTCCCAAACCAGAATCACAGCCCTAATTCCCATCCTTAAAGTGAAAAACAGGATTAGACTGTCAGCACATCTTTGAACAAGACAGTATTAAAATGGATGAGGCTTTTGACGCTGTAGTTTTATTTCTTGGGTGAAAATATATTATGATGAATGTGCAGTCCGTCTAAACATGTAGACCTGTGAGTTTGGCCATTTACATAAAAGACAACTAGCTTTTAAGATTCACTTCTTACAAAACACATTTATAATAATATGTCACTACATGTGTCAAACACAAGGCCCGCGGGCCAAATGTGGCCCACCACGTCATTTTATGTGGCCCTCGAGAGCTTGGACATTATTGGCTTAAATTTTAAACCAATATTTTAAGACTTAAAATAAGCTTACACTGCTTTAAAGTGCATATTAACAATAAACTACATCTCCCATCATGCATTTCGTCGGTACCCACAACGATACCAGTAGCTATGAGCAAGACAATTTTTCAGAACTGATGGACTTAAGAAAAACCTTTACAAACTAACTCCATGATGTCCAAGAAAAGAAAAACGGATGCACAAGAAATGCAGTTTCATGAACGATGGGAAAACAATTACAAGTTTGTATCTCAAGGTGAAATAACAGTATGTCTTTTGTGTTATCGTGAAATAGTATAATCGACATTGGCATTTTAACAGCAAACACAGAGCTAAGTATGCTAAATCTAGCCTGCAAGAAAAACAAAGAACCGCTTCCGCTTCTGAAACCAAGGTAATGAATACTCTCAGCGATGTTTACCACAAACCCTGAGTTTAATATAATAATGACTTAAATATTTGAAACTTGAATACATAATAAATACAGAAACAGTTATTTAACAATATAATAAGTTGTAGTTTAATTTATTTTGATTTTGATTGCATTTTGTTACATTCAAGCTGTCAATCGTTAATACACCCCTAGTGTAGAGCATCATAAAATTTTTTTTTTTGTTTGTTTGTTTTCTAAAGCAAATGGCTTGAAGTTCAAAGTTTTTTATGTTATACAAATGGAAATCACGTGTACCATAATCAGTTATATTAGTGTTGGAAAAATTATAGGATATTTTTTTTTCCCCCATCTGGAATCAAACAATTGTTTTCATTGGGTCATCATGGGTAATGCATTCCTCCCTTCAAAGCACAGCATATTTATCAGAACTACAAGCTGTTTGCTTGAGCAATCAGGGGGAATTGCCCAATCTGTTTTTAGGTTTCATTGAGGTCAGTCCTGATAAAGCCCCTGTCTTTGTTGCTCTGCGCAGGGGAGGCTGAAGCCCTAAAGACTGGCTGCCCATCTCCCTGTTGCCTTGGCGATGCTGCAGTCTTATTGACAAAGTTGATAAAGAAATGCTTGGGCATGCACCTGAGGTGTGGAGCAGCTGCAGCTATATAACGTACGCCCAATCCCCTTGACAATCAGCGGCCCACAGAGAGGGTCGGCGAAACTGCAGCGACAGTAAATAATGTAATTTTCTGCTATTTGTTTGCTTTGATGTTTTTTCTTGCTCATAATGTTATTTTGAGATGAGTGTTTCTGGTAGATCCAGAAGCCTTCGATGGAAAAATGAGAGCTTTTCCAATCAATCCGGTCTCAGGATTGATTGGACATAAACAACTGCCGAGTGGCATTTGAGAAACCCAAGGAAGCTTCCATCAGTCTGAAGAGACTCGGGTTTATACAAATGCATCTTTGGATGACTCTCACACGTTTATAGCTATCAAGTCATTTTTTCTATTGTTATATCTGTACTCCTGAGGTGGATTTGTAAAAGATTTTCTTTAAGCTCCACGTTGCACTATGAGGCTGAAGGGGCGATATGGCTTTTGCCTATACAGCCTGTTGACTTCTACTGCATATTTTTTTCAACCCACTGTTAAGCTCTCAGTTCCATGATGTGATTAAGAGTACTTTGGTGTCATGCAGATAAAAGGCAATATATTTTAATTTGAAGGTTAAAGTAGCATACTAGTCTGTAACTCTTGCATATTTTCATCCATGCAAAACCTGCTCTGCACGTTAAACATGGGTTCTGTCCTGGCTGTGGGATGATGGAACAGCTTTATATCCTTGCTTGGGTCCTGAAATAAACATGGAAGTTTCCCAATTCATCCACCTGTGCTTTGTAGAGATGGGGAATTCCTCCGGGGTATTCTATTGAGGGATGTTGGAATAACAAGTCTGTTGCTGCAGGCTATTCAGTCCATATTACGAATGGAGAGAGTTTAGTCCACAACGCCAGTGTCAGCTTCATTCTAAGGTGGAGATTGACTCCATCCTGCGTGACTGATTTTTTTCATAACTTTCATGGATCGGATTTGTCAGTGGGGCGAAGGGAATGAAGGGATGAAGGGATTTGGTTTGGTGGTCTCAGGATTCCATCTCTGCTTTTTGCAGAGGATGTGGTCCTGGTGGTGCCATTGAGCCAGGATGTTGAGATCTCACGCAATAAGTTTACATACATAGTCAAGCTATGGTTATAGCTCGACAAGGCCGTTTAATTCCCAGTATACATGCATGCGAAGGGAAACAATTTACTGACTAAAGTATCTCAAACTCTGGAATGACAGGTAACAGTGGTTTCCCACTTTCAGCCTATTTGCAATGTGCTTTTCCTATTGACCTGCTGCACCACCCAAACAGACAACAGATAAATATTCGGTTAAATTGGCAGAGGCAATTTGGAGCAACGGTAAATGGGATATTTTTGTATGTCCTGTAAGCTTTATTTCCTCTCCTCTCTTTATCAGCTTCTTCCAGTACTTCCAGGTCAAAGCCTGGGGAAGGAACTGTATCATTGAAGATTGTGTTGGCCAGTTTCAGTCAAGTTGCAAGTTTTCAAGTAGGGATTTGCTCGACTTCAACCAAATTATTAAGGTGTGTTTGTCTGACCGTGAGAAGATCAGTTTAGTTTGATTTCAGTTGGGCTAACCCTAACCCTGTTATCATGCAATTTAAAACTATGCCCTCTGTTGGAGCCAAAATACATCTTTTGTTTTGCCTTCTGTATCCAGAAGGTGGAGCTCTGCTTTTTTGTTTACATGTGTCTGCTATTACATCATGCCATTGGTTGTCACGGTAACTGATTTAAACCTGGACGTGATTGAGCAATGGGAAGAGAGCTAAAAAGTTTTTGACCATAAAGACGTGTTTTGGGTTTTGTCATCCCTGGTTTGGAATTTAATATTTGTTTGATTTTTAAGTGTGATTGATATTATTTTGGACTGATATGCAATAAATGGATTGGCATATCCAAAGATAAGGAAAACTCTGGACATTGAGATTTTTTGTTAAAAACACGCAAACATCAAAGCTACAGAAAAGGCTTGTTACTCCCACCAGTAGAGCTACAGGTAGGCTCTGCAGCCCTCTTCAAGTTGAAGTGTTGCCTCAAGTGGAGGAATTCAAGTATCTTGGGTTCTTGTTTACAGGTAAGTTCAAAATGTAGCAAAAGGGCAAAAGCGAACTGATGTAATGTCTGCACTAATGTGGCACCATTCTTCTGTGGTAAAGGGAGAACCAAGTTAAAATTTCAGCTTGTGCAGTGGATTTCTGAGTGTAGCTTTGTGCTAGCATCCAGTACTAGCTACCACAGCTCGGATAACAAGCAGGCTTTTTAAAAAGACAAAATTCTTTCTGTACTTTGACTATTGTTACGACCCCTGGATCATCTAAGGAAACAAAGGAGTAACATAAAATAAATGCCAGGATTTCAAGGTGGAGTTAAAGGTGATTTATTACAGCCTACACAATTCAACCAAAACAGTGGACAACTGGTGTTGGAATTTACAATTCTAATATTCAAAGCAAAAGAAAGGACACTAACTCCCTACATAAACAACAACTCAACAGCTGTCTGACCCAGGATCTGTTTCAGAAAGCAGGTTATGTAGAAACTCTGAGTATGTTGAACTGGAACTCAGGGAAACTTACTTCATCCCGAGGTTGAAAGTTCAGCCATGGTAACTGACTCTCTGAACTAAACCTGATCAGAAGCAGTTTTACTTCAACAAGTACCTCGGTCCACCATGGCTAGCTACTTTCTCATCATCATCATCATTTGCAACATATTTGATAGCCAAAATTTACTGATTTTGTGTTTACAACATGTGGTGATTGGTAACCTAGTAATGATGGTCCTGCATAATGGACCTCCGTCCAACATGAGAGGCCTGATGCTTCATTTGTACCTGTCCTGAGAGCGTGAGGGCCACAGAGCCAGGTGAGGGCCGGGCATTTGTGGCAAAGCAATGAGGTGGCAGCTGTTGTGTAGTCCAGCAAGAGGAGGGGCCTGGGCAGTCTGCCTGTGGCTGCTGATTGACAGATGGGCGAAATGGTGAACTGTGTCTGGAGAGTTCCTGCTGTGAAATGGATGAAGGTCTGATCAAGGAGCTCCAAAACACATTTGGATGCATGCCATTAATCTTATTTGTCAGAGGCAGACCCTACCGGCTAATGTTTATCCAGGACCAGATTTTAATCTTGAACAATCTATCCATGCATTCTTAAAGGACATTTTTTTAAAACTCTTTTTTCCAACTTGCTTCATTACACACACACATGCGCGTGCTCTACTTCTGTCACTGAACTAATACAGAGCCAGCAGGAGATTTTTATCTTACTGCCCCAACACTTCTCAAACTGGTGCTGAAATTAGGTTGGGCTGTTCATCAGCTACAAACTGGGCTGCAGACCATTCGGTCTCATTGCAGTTGTGTTTCATTAGCCTGAAGAGAAGGGAAAACAAATCCTCTCTTGAACAAATACTTTTCACGTGGTTTTCATTCATCAGGAAATTGTGCAACCCAAACTCTCGACAGAACAAGTCATGCCTATAAAATGTTGCAGCTTCTCAAACGGACTCAAATATTGTAAATATATTAGCCTCAAATATTAGGCTAGCTAATGTTTGCCATAGCAAGGTACCCTACGCCACAACTTGACGTGCACCTCCCAAGAAAAGTTCTCATTGGCTCGATGTGGACTAATGTGGTCCATTTGGTTGCATTTTATTTCCTTTTACGCATCTCCTGATACCAGGTGTCCATTTCAGAAAGCAGGTTATGTAGGAACTCTGAGTACGTTGAACCTAAGCTCAGGGAAACTGAGTTTTCCGTTTCACAAAGCGAGGTCCCGTAAGCTGAGCAAGAGGGTTCAGTTCAGTCGGTTTCAGAAACTAAGGTTACTCGTACTCGGAGAGAGTAACTGACTCTGTGAACTAAACCTGGTCGGGAGCAGGTTTACTTCAACATATGGAGTTTCTTTCTTTCGCTGGCTCTTAAATCTGAAATGGGATCAGTTTCATAATCAATCAATTGTATTGTGCACATTTTATAGACATCTGAATGATATAAATAATGAGATCAAGACAGCCAGCTCTTGTATTTGGGGTACCTTGAATAATTTCATAATAGCTTTAGGTCTATCGTTTGTCTCCAGAGTTACATAACTTATATATGTGATCTTATCCTTCTGTGTATCACAAATATGACTCATTTTCTGCCCATATGTTTCACAAAATATTTTTGGTTATTTAGTTTAATGAGCTATTATTTATTTGCAAACATCATTTTTCCCAATAGCAATGAGGACGCTCGACTATTAGAAAGTGAATGCAGAGCTTTGATAAAAGTGGCCTGGCTCATAAATAACTGTTTATTAGTATCCTGCTTCTGCTTCTGTGAATTAAGAAAATTCCTTTTGGATTAATGGAGTTATCGGTTGTATTGACTGCACCCATATAACAACTGAAGCTCCTTGAGCTCTTTTTTTCTTTGTTCATGTTGGTAAAGGCTTTCATACTTCAGCGTTTCTTTTTTCCAAATGCAATTTCTTCCATATCAACTGCCTATTCTGTGCCGCTTCTGCCATTTTACGTTTCTGCAGGGAGTCACATGGCTGAAGGAGAGCAGGAGGATATCTTCTGTTCACTTGGCATTGCCACGGTGAACCACGGTTTAGCAGCAATAACAATGTGATCCAATGCGTAGGCTACGAGTGTAGTTCCTCTGTAGAACCCAGGCAGTTCGCACTTCAGTCCAGGACTCTGATTCAAATCTGACACAAATACAGATTTAAGGACTTGTGACTTGACTCAGACTTGAACACTTGAGCAAACAGAGAGTTTGGTCCATATTAACATGACAGCATCACGTAGTTGCTGCAGATTTGTCGGCTGCACATCCATGATGAGAATCTCCCGTTCCATCACATCCCAAAGGTGCTCTATTGGAGATCTAGTGACTGTGGAGGACATTAGAGTCCAGTGAACTCATTGTCATGTTCAAGAAAACAGTCTGAGATGATTCAGGCTTTATGACATGGTGTGTTATCCAGCTGGAAGTATCCATCAGAAGATGGTCCACTGTGGTCATAAAGGGATGGACATGGTCAGCAACAATACTCAGGTAGGCTGTGATGTTGACATGATGCTCAGTTGGTACTAATGGGCCCAAATTGTGCCAGGAAAATATCCCCCACACCATTACACCACCAGCCTGAACCGTTGATTCAATGCAGGATGGATCCATGCTTTCATGTTGTTGACCCCAAACTCTGACCATCTGAATGTCGCAGCAGAAATCGAGACTCATCAGACCAGGCAACGTTTTTCCAATCTTCTTGTTGGAATATACAGTTATCACACATTTGCTATTAAACTGTACACTGCCAAGTGGAGAACTACTGAAAGAAGTTAAGTATGTGCTTGTGTAATTGCTGGATAATATGCTGCGTAAGAGTGTGAGAATTATCATGTAAACAGAAGGAGAGGAACCAGGAACTGGACGAGAGAACATTGAGCACTGCACAGTTATGTACTGATAAGTGTACTTAGATAAGTAAGAGAATAAAAAGAGGATTCGGGTAGAAGTAACTCAGAGCTGGTTGGAGACTGTAACTGAGCACTCTCTGTCCGTTGTCCTCAAGTAAAATATAACCAACCGTCTCTTGTCTTCCTTTTAAAAAGTATTTTAAGTTGGCTGAACCTGACACTTCTATTGTCCAGTTTCAATGAACCTGTTTGAATTGAAGCCTCAGTTTCCTGTTCTTAGCTGACAGGAGTGGTACCCGGTGTGGTCTCCTGCTGCTGTAGCCCATCTACCTCAAGATTGGACGTGTTGTGCGTTTAGAGATGCTCTTCTGCAGACCTCGGTTGTAACGAGTGATTATTTGAGCTACAGTTGCCTTTCTATCAGCTCCAACCAGTCTGGCCATTCCTCTGACCTATTGCGCCAAAAGAACTGCAGCTCACTGGATATTTTCTCTTTTTCGGACCATCCTCTGTAAACCCTAGAGATGGTTGTGGTGAAAATCCCAGTAGATCAGCAGTTTCTGAAATACTCAGACCAGCCCGTCTGGCACCAACAACCATGACACGTTCAAAGTAACTTAAATCAACTTTCTTCCCCGTTCTGATGCTGGTTTGAACTGCAGCAGATCATCTTGATCATGTCTACATGAATAAATGCACTGAGTTGCTGCCATGTGATTGGCTGATTAGAAATTTGCACTAATGAACAGTTGGACAGGTGGACCTAATAAAGTGGCCGAGTGTGTGTGTGTATGTGGCTCATATACAAACTATATATAAACAAACAAATGGTACTAAATACCTTGAGAACAGTTTCCTTTGTTGATTTCTCATTTAGTCATGAAAGTGCACTGCTCAGTATTCCACATGTCGATATAAATGGAATACTTAGCTGACTTGCTTGGGCAACACTTAAAGGAGGAAGACATTAGTCCTTGGGCTTACATGCAAGATATCCTTTTAGTTTAAGACATGTCACACACATTTCCACTTTAAAATTCTACCATTTGATGGCGAGAGTAAAGTACATAAATAATTACTCGGTAAACATTCCAGTCTCCAGAATTTTTAATCATGAATAACAACACTACTACATTCTGCAGACGTGTACAAATACTCCTGTTCCACGTTTTCTTTTACATCGTGCAGTCATTCATCAGTTGCACCATCCAGACAGCCAGATGCTTTCTGTTCTACACTGTTTTAAACTGTTAGCTACACTGAAATATAGATTTTAAATCAAATGTGTATTAAGACCAGCACAACGTTTGGTTAGTTATGCATATAGTGAAAAGTTTCTCAATTTCCCATCTTGTTTAAAAACATCTTGTTTTTCCATTGACACAGATGCTGTTGCTGTAAACAAAACGACTGCGAGAAGCAGATGTGCACTGTATTTTGAAGTGGGGTAAATCCATAAATTAGCCACTTGGCATTCGGTGATTGTCTGAAATTCAATTTTCACTCTCTGGTGCTGCTTTATAGAGTGGGAATATTTAATGTCATGGCGTATAAACAGTTATTTCTGCCTGAAAGAATGATGTAGCCTATGCACAAACACATTCACACACAATACAATAAACCTGATAAATATGCATTTAATCAATACATCTAATCAATGCAGCAATTGAGGCTTGGAATGTATGAGCGGGCAGAGAATCACACCCAAGGACAGGAACGCCACGACACAGTTTTACTATGAATTGTGTACAGTTTATTGGTTGGTTTATAAATGCTACTCTAAGCTGTTCAGGTTCACCGTGTTCTAACGTCTTGTATTGAATTAACATTTGCAACCACATAATAAATACTATGTATAGCTCCATAAAATACCATGGCTATGAGTCTTAAGGGGATGCCAGTGCATCGATGAGTTTTGGTCATTCTTCCCATATTATATGATGGAGAGCATCAGCAGAATATGCATCATATCAGAAGAGCAGCACAATTACACATTAAAAATGTTCATGTCCAAGTCTATTCAAGAAGTATGTGGTTTTTTTTTTAATGCAACTATTTTCTGTTGTAATCTTGGGCTCTTACAGTCCATGTGGTAAACGTCTTTGTTCCTTCCATTGTGCTATTGTGTGAGGATGTGGCTTTAGCCAGGAGGCCATAATTACTTTATTTGCTTTTAAAAAGATATGTGTACTTATTTTCTTCAAGATTATTTAGTAATATCCCCAAATGAATATAATGGTTTTAATGCTATTTCTGTAAATAAACATCTTTTTTTATGTTTTGTCTGTATTCTGAAAGTTTTGGACAATCCCCAAAGAAACTGAAAGTGGGCTGCAAAATGGTTCCCATGTAGGTTTGTCCACAGGTTTCCTTGGTGGCTTTACCTGTGTTTCCCCTCATGGATGCTGGGGTCTACCTGGTCTTTAGGTGGAGCCCAACTGGTTAATTTTCTAACGTGGGGCACAGGTTACTAAACGATATGTGACACACAATTTCCACCTTTTCTTTCCTTTTTCTTTTTATAGCCCATCCCCTCATGGGCCTTATATTTGGCTCACATAGGCCTCCGATGTGGGGAATAATACAGAAACTACAGCGCCTTGTGAAAGTATTGGGCCCCCTCGAACTTTTCAACCTTTTTCCACATTTCAGGCTTCAAAGATAAAAATATAAAATATTGATTTTTTTTTTTGTCAAGAATCAACAACAAGTGGGACACAATTCTGAAGTAGAATGAAATTTATTGGATATTTCAAACTTTTTTTAACAAATAAAAAACTGAAAAGTGGGGCTGCAATAATATTGTGCCCCTTTACTTTGAGTGCAGCAAACTCACTGTAGAAGTTCAGTGAGGATCTCTGAATGATCCAATGTTGTCCTATATGACTAAAATCCACAAGTCATCAAGTCTCTGTATAAATGCACCTGCTCTGTGATCGTCTCAGGGTTCTGTTGGAACAGAACCCTGGAACACACCAGGCAGGTCCCAGATACTGTTGTGGAGAAGTTTAAAGCTGGATGTGGATACAAAAAGATTTCCCAAGCTTTAAACATTTCAAGGAGCACTGAGCAAGCAATCATAATGAAATGGAAGGAGTATCAGACCACTGCAGATCTACCAAGACCCAGCCGTCCCTCTAAACTTTCATCTGGAACAAGGAGAAGACTGATCAGAGATGCAGCCAAGAGGCACTCTGGATGAAGTTCAGTTCAAATTATTTCTGTTGCAAGGCAGAAATGTTATAACTCTGTTATGGTCAACTTGCCAAAACTTCTACATAAACACGTTCAGAAAATGTGCACTACCTGGTCTCGTCAGACAGACAGAAGGTCTCTCAGCACGACCCGTTTCCAGCAGCTCACCTGCCTCCGAACTGGAATGGATGAACCTTGATGCTGAGGCAGATGGTGATTCCCTGTGAGCATTTAAAATACCATGGAGCAGATGAGCCAGTTTTTATCATTAGTATTTAGCTCTAGACAGTTTTGATGTCATAAAAAAAATACATTTCAG
The DNA here is from genome assembly GCA_018398805.1 of Hirundichthys speculiger. Classification (NCBI taxonomy): domain Eukaryota; kingdom Metazoa; phylum Chordata; class Actinopteri; order Beloniformes; family Exocoetidae; genus Hirundichthys; species Hirundichthys speculiger. The sequence goes on along the minus strand of JAGFBZ010001577.1, from coordinate 38,250 downwards.
AGCATTCTCTCACTGTAGTTCTACTTTAAACATCAGGTAACTTGTTAGACTGAACAGTCACAGGTCATGCAGAGTTTCCAGTGCGCTGTAGTCATGAGGAACATGGTCATTCAGCTTTCCCAGAATGGTTCAACACATGTTCAACTTTATGTCAACTTGGCACCAAACAACCTATAAAATGCAGTTCCATGTATAAATGTTATGTGATTAACCAAATGTTGCTGAACTGTTAAAAGCTAATTTTGGCATCTGTCTAGTCCCAGTTGTGAACAAATTTGTGACCCTGTGACAAATTATTTCAGAGCTGTTGCTGTTAAGGTTTTTGGAGTTTAGATCTTATGTTTTCTCGTCATTTTTTTCCCGTTTGGTTAACGTTTTCGTTTTGGTTTCCTGTACTTTTGTCTTTTCTCCTGTTTTATGTTTTAGCTTGATTGATGTGATATTAGAAATTGCATTTTGAGCTAAATTGCTGTGTCATGAGTCCATGAGTTCTGGTCCCGATTCTTTGTTCGAAGGCCACAGTTTTGTTATCGTTCTGGCTCCAACAAGTCTGCTAAGTTTTGACACGTAGACATTTGGAGAACTTATCCAAGGTCCTGATGTTTTCATGTGATGTTTAAAGGCGACTGTTTCCTACTGACAATTTGTCATTCTGAACAATCCTGCATTCTGTAATGGCCTCTCTAAATTTGCATGCAGTTTAGGGAATAAATATCACTTTACACCTCTGTCGTTGCCAGCCGATTGTTTATTTTTCCCGATTGACTGCCTCACCGGCGCACAATATTAGTAATTCTTACGAGTGAGAACACATCCAAATTGCTTCCTGTTTTATTTTGAAAGTGTTTTCCCCTCATGTGTGGTATCCAGTTTGATTTTATCCCCAACTGTTCCGTGTAACCCTCGAGTGTTTATCAGTGAGTAAAGTGTTCTCTCCTTCCTCCCCTGCTAGTCTGCTATTCTGTCAGTCATACTTCCTGTGTTGCTCCCTGTGCTGCTCTCCACACCTCAGTACTTTTGGATTTGGATCTCCTGCTGTGACAGTACTTTCTGATAAATAAAAGGACTGTGTTTCTCCTGCCTGCCAGTCTCCTGCTTTTGAGTCTGACGTTTATTATTCTTGACGATTGCTTCAACATGATCTGAAGCTGTCCCCAAAGGGACATATAGAGGGAAAAAAAACCAAAAACAAAAATATACTTTTTTCTGAGCTTGAGAGCATATATTTGGGAGTCTGAAGTGACTAAAAATCAACTATTAAAAAACAAATTGCAACCCCATGGCTTCCTTTAGAGCTGCCTTGGTCTGAAGATAACTCAGATCTGTGGTACACGTACCACCAATGCTACGCGAGCGCTCTCTGGTGGTACCACATTTTCACTTTAAAGAAATCGGAAACATACAATGCATTATAAATACGTTTCAAACGAAATGTGTAGCTTGAGATAAGTAAAATTGTCTTATAAAAAATATGTTACATATTCAGTTGTAGTACAGATGTAACAACTTTTGAGTGTTTTTTTTTGTGCTCTGTATGAGAGTATGAGTATGTGAGAATTGTTGGACAGAGTTGTAAATGTCTGATTCAGTAAAGTAACAATTCAGGCAACAATAAATAACCACAATAAGGAATAAACATCTCTGCTGTGAGTTTAAAGCTAATTGAGAAGGCATATATGGCTATATGGCTAAGGAGAGGGGGGGTGGAAGGGGGGTAGGGTTAGGAAGGAGAGGGGGGGCAGGGTTAGGAAGGAGGGGCGGGGTAGGGTAGGAAGGGATAGGGGGGGTAGGGTTAGTAAAGGGTAAGGGTAGGGTAGGGTTAGGAAAGGTTAAGGGGTAGGTTTAGGAAGGAGGGGGGGGGTTAGGGTTGGGAAGGGGAGGGGGTAGGGTTAGGGTTAAGGAGGGGGGGGTTAGGGTTAGGAAGGGGTAAGGGGGTAGGGTTAAGGAGGGGGGGGTTAGGGTTTCGGGTTAGGAAGGGTAAGGGGCATAGGGTTGGAATGGGTAGGGGGTAGGGGGGTAGGGTTAGGAAGGAAAGGGGGGTAGGGTTTAGGAAGGGGTAAGGGGGTAGGGTTAGGGGAAGGAGGGGGGGGTTAGGGTTAGGAAGGGGTAAGGGGTAGGGTAGGGGGGGGTTAGAGTTAGGAAGGGGTAAGGGGATAGGGTTAGGAAGGGGTAAGGGCATAGGGTTTGGAATGGGTAAGGGGGTAGGGTTAGGAAGGAAAGGGGGGGGTTGGTAGGGTTAGGAAGGGGGGTAAGGGGGGGTAGGGTTAAGGAGAGGGGGTTAGGGTTAGGAAGGGGTGGGGTGAAGGGGGTAGGAGTAGGGTCAAAAGAGGGTGGTGAAGGGCAGGAAGGGGAAAGGGAGATGGGTTGGGACAGAAGGGAACCTAGTGAGGGAGGCGTAGAGACCTGGGCTGGAGAGTAGACAAAGAAGGAAGAGAGGGAAGGGGACATGGGGGGGTAATTTTGGGAGGAGTGAGTGGGAGGGAGGGAGGCCAGTGTGTTGTTTTTGATGTATCTTAAAAACCGTTTAGAATAACCTCTGTTACGGAGAGCTTTAAATAGTGTGGAGGTGGCCTGATGGAAGTCTGCAGTGTCTGAGCTGATACGATAGAAACGAATGATTTGAGATTTTGTTATACCTTTGAATGTATGTTTGGGATGATAGCTGGATTTATGGAGGAGGGCATGGGTGTCGGTGGGTTTGAAGTAGACTTTGGTTCTTATTGATTTGAGAGTGGAATTGTGTGAGGCCTGTAGGGAAACTGTGGTATCAAGAAAGTGAATTTGGACCGGGTCAATTGTGTATTTAACTTTGATCAATGGATGATAGTTGTTAAGTGCGTCAATGAAAGCGGAGAACTGTTGTAGAGAGTGTGGCCAGATACCAAAAATGTCATCTAGATAGCGGAGGTAGATTTGTGGTTTGAGCATGCATTTCTGTAGTGCCTCCCTTTCCCACTCGCTCATGTAGATGTTTGCATAGGAGGGGGCGAACCTCTGGCCCATGGCCGTGCCACTAATCTGAAGGTAGTGTTGGTTGTTGAAAAGGAAGTCGTTATTATTGAGGCAGAGTGTTATGAGTTGAATGAGTTCATGGTCTGGTCTTAGCGGGTCCGGGTTATTTTTGAATGAATTTTGTATGGATTGCAGACCAAGTTGGGTATCTATGTTTGTATATAGGCTGTCAATGTCAATAGTGAACAGGAAGGCTGGAGCAGGTACGGTGAGGGAATGGATAATGTCTAAAAAGTGTAGGGTATCTTTAACATAACTGGGGTGTCAGTTGGATAGTGGACCTAAAAAGTGATCAATGTATTGTGCCAAGTTGTATGTAGTGCTGTTGCAATCGGAAACTATAGGGCGACCGGGAGGAACCTCAAAGGGAATGGTCCAGGTGTTGGGATCTTTATGAATTTTGGGGAGTAAGTAGAAGTACCGGGGTCGTGGGTTATTGGGACCAAGTAAGAAATCTCGTTGTTTGGCTGAAATATATTTTTTATTGTAAAGGGTGTGGATAATGGGACGGAGTGTCTGTTGAGTGTGGGGTTGAATGGACTGATCAAGTTTCCTGTAATATTTGTTGTTGTCGAGTTGTCTGTGAGCTTCAAAGAGGTATTGTTGCTTATCCATAATGACTATTTTATTGCCTTTGTCTGCAGGTTTAATGATAATATTTGGCTGTTTTTTATAGTTGCGTAAGGGCCCTGTGTTCGGCCCTCGACAGGTTGTCCTTGGACCCTGTCGAGGGGCGAAAGTTATGTAGGGCCCGTTCATTTGTACGAATTAGATTATGGATGTTTGGGTGAATACTGGTATCCGGGGGTTCCCAATTAGACGGTGTGGTGAACGGAATGCGTTGTGGGTTCTGGTTGAGGTGAAAATGATCGATAAGTTTTATACGTCTATGAAAGAGATGTAGGTCCCTTTGAAGTTCCTCCCGGACTAGATGTGGCGGCCATGGAACAAAGGTAAGCCCCCTCTCTAATAGTTGGCATTGGGATGTAGATGGTGTGAATAGTGTGGAGAGGTTTAAGATATTGGAGTCCTTGCTCGAGCCCAGGTCTCGTGGGGAGGTGGTGGGGAGAACCGGTTGGGTTTTTGGATTTATTTTAAATTTAGTTGAGCTAACCAGTTATCTAGAATGAGTTTGGCTGTAGTGGGTGTCCAGTGGATATTATCTTGTTCAGTGGTGAAGAGGTTGTGGGGGATTTCTAAAAGTGAGGGGAAAGTGGTGACCATGGTGTTGTTGACATATTTCAGGTTATTGCGCTGTGTGGGGGTGAGTTTGGGCGAGAAGTTGATAACTGGAAAGTAGACTTCAGCCTTGGGGAAGGCCGTCCTACTAACCCGGAAGAGACTTTTCAGTTGTTTTGTGGTGGTCTGCTTGGGGTCCTGGTTCATATTATTGATTCCGATGGAAAAGACCACAATTTTCACGTCCGGGTATGGGATCGTTTTTTGGCAGATTTTTAAGAAATTATACACATTAGCACCAGGGTAACTGTCCAGCTGGATTTGGTCGTAATTATGGGGAGGGATGCGATTAATGTTGGAGTCGCCTAATACCAGGACTGGTCTTCTGGCTTTGAATGACCAGTCCTGGATTTTGCGCCCGGGACGGGCTATGTGATAAATTGGTCTGTAGAGTTGAGTAGGCGGGTTAGCCTGTGGAAGGGGAGAGGCCTGAGAAGTAATGGGAACAGATTGGGTGGATACTGGGTGACTGAGGGTTGATGTAGGGTTAATAGGAGGATTGTTGGTACACGGGGAGTGGGTGGAAAAGTCTTGTGGGAGAGGGGAAAGTGGAGGGGAAGGGGAGAGAGTTAAGGGTAGTGGCTGTAGGCTATTAGCATCAAGGGAAGATGGTTGGTGGGTTAATACCTGGTCAGAAGCAGATGTGGCTGGCGATGGTGAAGTGGGTGGTGGTGTGGGGTCTCTGGGGAGAGAGGGGGCCAGGTCGGCCTCCACACGGAGAGGAGCGGAGGGCTCAGACTCGGTTAGGTTTTGGTCATGTTTAACCATTTTGAGCCCTGTTGTCATCACAGCTTCCCCACTCATGCGTAGGATTTTGTTCCGTAGGGAGGCCAGCCGGTCCCCAGATAACCCCAGAGCCCCCGACGTCTGTTGGGAAAAGGGGAGAATATTATCAGGTACAATAACAGAAATGTTGGAAATGAGTTGAGGGAGAATGGGGGCTGAGGGTAAAGGGTATACCAGTGAAGGAGGTGGATGGAGTTCTACCTCCAGCTGGACAGTCTTCCTTGGGCAATGTGGTACGGTTTGAACTGGAGAAATGGTAGGAGGGTTTGTAGACTTACATGGAGGTGGATTATTTGTTGTTGGTAGGAGTGGGGTGACCGCGCTCCCAGTGCCCAGAGTGGTAGCTGTAGGGGGAGGAAGAGAGGCAGGTTTAATAGGTCCTGTTCTGATGGTTGCAGTAGTGGAAAGGGAGCCGAAAGGTAATGTAGTCTGAAGTTGTTTACGAAGTGGTATGAGGGTTGTGTGAGGGTCTGAAGAGAGAATAGAAAACTGAGGGTCCCTAGCTGGGGGAAGAGATGGATATTCATCCGGGTTGAGAGCTAGAGGAGTAGGAGATGGGTTAGGTTGTTGGCCCTTACCTGCAGGTTCACCGGGTCCGTTTTCTGAAAAGAGAATTTTTTGAACGGTCTGAAGAGTAGTAGGTGAGAGTCTGGGTCCGTATCGTTTTAGGGCCCAGCCTGAAGCTATTTGGAATGCTAGTTGGTTTGAAGTAGAAGTAGAAACAGAGTTAATAATGTCAGAATAGTGTTCTTGAAGAATGTGAATTGTGTTCATCATCCAGGATGTAGTGTTTTGGTGAATTCTGTCACGGGTGTTTAGGCTAGGTGTGGATGGTTTTATGAAATCTGTAAGTTTTGTGACTTGTCTTGCCATGCCCGGTGGAAATGTTTGTGAATTAGCTGCCCTGTCCATAATGTATTTGTGATGTGTAGCTTGTATTAGCTTAAAGTATTGTTTGCTGGTTTGTCTGGTGATGGGGTCTGGTGGTTCTGTTAGTGTGGTATGAGGGATATGTGTATGTGTGGATGGTTGGAGGCCGCTCTCAGGCCTGCTCCGGCGTGCAAGCCTGTTGGTGTGCATGGTGAGGGGCTCTTACCTTGTTGTAGCTGTAGGTTGGTTTCTGGAGTCGGTCTTGATTCCTTGGGTTGTAGTGGTTGGTGTGAAAGGGCATGGTCTGCCTCTGTCGATGGAGTCTTGTGTCCTGGGGGATCCCAGTTCTATAAAGTAAGCTCCAAGATGAAAAGTTTATTGTTTGTTTATGACTGTTTGATAGGTGGAGAAAAGAGTCCAGTAATCCCGTTTCAGGAGCAGTTTATATCCAGAAGGAGGGTGGAAAAGGGTAAAGAAAATCCCTTTTTTTTTTTTCCCAGGGGTTTCAAGGGGAGCAGAGCCCCTCACCAATTAAAAACAAACACACCTTAAAGTTTATTAATAAGTTAAAATATATTTAAAAAATTAAAAAGAGCCCTGGAGAGGGGCCAAAAAAACAAAAAATAATTTAAAACAATTTCCAAGAGTCTAAAAAGATCTTTTGGAAGATGAGGCTAAGAAGCAGACTTACACGCAAGAGCAGTAGTCCCAACTTTTCGCAAAATATATTGCTTCCTCAGGGGATTGCTGCTGTACATAGTGTTGCTTACAAATTTTTTTCTACTGTATATATTTGTTCCTCTTCTGTTTATATATATATATATTGTTTATTTTTGTTTTTTCTGTATATTGAGCTGTGGTAATGCACAAATTTCCCCGTTGTGGGATCAATAAAGTTCTATCTTATCTTATCTTAACTTATATTTTAAAAAGTGGTCATCATGGTGATCAGAGACACCGCAATGGGGTAGGCATACTAGGCAATTGCCTAGGGCCCCGAGCTGGAAGGGGCCCCAGGACAGCGGTGACATTGGTCCGTTTGTCAATGACAAAATGACTGAACTGCTTTAGACACTGCAACGACGATATGTTGAAAAAACCCCCGCATAGGGCCCCCACTAGCTGTCACTGCCTCGTGTGTTAAGGGACCCCCGAGACGCGGCCAATATCGATCCATATCAATGACACAACCTGAAACCTCCATAGACACTGCAGCGACATGTTTGGAGCCCCCCTAATGGGGCCCCGACTGCACGTGGCCAGCTTTCTGCGGTGCTTCAAACTCCATACAAGAAAAATGGACACACACCCACACACACACACACACACACACACATTCAAGGACCCTTTACAGACCTCTGGCCAGTGGTTAGCCAACTGTCCTCTGCTGGTATCCACCATCTGCTGGGACATTTGTCTGTTTTTTGGTTGTTTTTTGGTTTTGTATGTTTTTTTCATTTCTTCAGATCTTCAAGCAGCTTAGAAGAAGCCTGAAATGTTTCTTGTTGGTGAAATCATCTGGATTTAATATTTTTTTCTTTTTGTATGTCTGCATTTACATTCATGGTTAGTGCCATTGTCCAGCAAAACCATCTAGTATGTATATGCAATTTAATCTTATAGCAGACATTTTTTTTTTGTGGGAGAGTGTGAAGGGTGAACCAGTCCTCTCTGGCAGTAAATTCTAACGTTTTTATTAACATCTTAAATCCTGATTTTGTCAGAGGACCAAAAAAACACCAGCAGTGAAACATTTAAAGACAAGACAGTTAAAGAGACACGACAGTGAGGGTGTGGTGTGTGCTGGGTTGTGAAGTGTGAGGGGTGTTGTGAAGTGGATTGTGTTGTGAGATCTGGATTTAACTAATCAATTAACAGAAACATGTTAGCACAGCGATAATTAGATGTCATCATAACTTTAAGCCATCTTTTCAAGATTTATTTATTCTTCCCCAGATTTAACGTGGAAAACATTTTGCCGTATGCAGCGATGGAATCATGACACAATCCATCCTTCCATCCATCCATCCGTCCATCCATCCCCGTTTAGTCCCATGCAGGGTGACGAGTCAAAGCACAATTTCTAAGTTTAATGCAAAAGGCCGTTCCTCTCTCTGTGTCCACTTCCACCCTCACCCATGATAATACATTTGCTCCAAAAGACACAAGAGAGACAGAATTAATAGAATTAAATCCTTTTTGTTAGTGTAGAATCAGTGCTATCATGGCTGTGAGAGCAAAAATCTTTATATCCACTATTATTGAAATTGATGAAGCAGCCATCTGTACAAGACTTGCTGAGATTGATCTCTGCACCACACTTGTTTCCGATATGCAGCACAAACCACTGACTTGTATTAGTATTCCACTCAGCATCCGTCTTTAATGCCCTTTTCTACGAGCCAACATACAAGATTCTGTGTAGTGAAAAGTGGAAGGTTCATATTTTACAAGTTTTGCCTAAGGTGACCCCATCTGCATCCTCCATTAGGCATCCCATCGGATAACAATTTGAATGGAGACCATGTTCGCAGAACGCTCAGTTTTTGCATTAAGAAGGATTCATTATTCTCCTATCATTGACGTGTCAAGTTCACTGACAGGAAACTCGAGAACAGAAACACTTGTACGCCAGCGTACGGCTGCAGTCACACTACACACGTGCCAAGCACATCATCTTGTTAGTTGGAGTGTCTCCAACAAGTTCATGGTGTAATTCTATATAAAGGCCTCTAAAAACAGCACCTGATGACAGAAATGCATAAAGGATTCTGTCTCAACTGCAACAATGAAAGGGGTAAAAAAAAAAAAAAAAAAAAAAATGCTACTTGATGGCATGCTGAGGGTGAGGATCTAATTCTGCTGCACTTGCTGCCAAAATCATTACTTAGAGAATACATTAGAGACAGCTCTGTAAGGAAAATTGATATAGCGCGCTGCTCTTTGATAAAAGAGGAATTACAATAGGAAGTCCCTGGAAGTCATATTTCACCCTGGGAGGTTAAGAGAGTTTACAAATTCTTTAAAAGAGTATGCAGTCACACCACTCTCACTGTACATATATATTACACAGTCTATTGTATTCAGAAGAGTGTTGAAATTAATGTCTTTCTTCAGACTGAGAAGAGAAAATGACAACGGGAACCCCCGATATTGAGGAAAAAAAACATGGGGTCATCTTGTAATTTACATTTCAAAAGGAAATCCATGCAAGAGGAAGTCCAAACATGCAAATCTTTATGCAGGTAAAATGTGAGCGCTTCCATCGTACCAGGCTGACTGACGGCAAACATGACCCCTACAAGACAGCTGTCAGCTGAAATAATGAAAGAGATTTCAAAACCTGTTCAAGACCGTATTTCAACCTGTTGTTCCTATTCAGCAGTATCTAAAATTTGGCGCAAGTAGAAATAAATTATGGAAGTGGTAAAAGGGAAACAGACAGGTAAAACCATGGAAGATGTCAGTGTCAGGACAGAAAACTCCTGTCAGGGAGACAACCAGATGTGTGAGCTGATAAAGTGACAGCTGTGAGGATGCCGGGTCACTCGTTTGGACCAGGACCTGTGGGAAGTCAGTTAACTCTGGGTTGTCTACAGACTGCAGGGCTTTCCATATATCCACAGATCTGTATCTGGTGGGATGTATGCACACTGAAGAACAGAGACTGATGCAACATGGTCAAATATAAAGTTTGAGAGGAGACATTAACATTAAGCCTTGTGGATAATTCTATGTGCAGTATTTTCTCGTCCAAAGACTTTTTGGGGTAAATGTTGTAGAATTCATTTAAACATATTGATCAGTTATGGAACAGAAGGTTGCCTAGTAAAAAGACTGATGTAAAATGAATTAATTCCCTCCTAAAACAACAGGTGTTGTCTGTCCCCAACGGATTTAAAAGACATTAAATTAAAGCGGAACAAAGGAATTTCAATTGGTCAATTCCCCCAATGCTCCTAGAAACGTTCGAGGCGCATCTTGTCTCCAGTCTAATCAGTCCCTTAAACAGACCTAGGACCCAGAGGTGAGCACAAAACGCTGTTTGAGATGCCTGCCTGAACTAGCTCCCAAAGGATTGCCTCATTTTTGTTCCACTCACAGGAGTTGGAGGTCAAGCTGCTTTAAGGACACTTTAGGACACTGTTAAAGATTTACTCCAGTTTACTTTTTTAGTTCATCACGTTCTTGTTTTCTCTTTTGTCATTACTTTCTTGATTTTCAGCCCTAATGTCCACTGTCGCTCTGTAAGTTAGATTCATTGCTGTTGATGTGTGACATAGTGCCATATTGTTACTAGTTTTGTTTTTTACTTTACGTTTTTTCCCCCAATAGTAGGAATGGGAGACCACAAGAGCAAAAGAACACGTCATAACTTCAAATTAAACTGTAACAGATACGATAACCAAGAGAACAACTGTTTCATATTCACACTTACAGGGAGTAGAGTCATTTATCTGTGTTGACTTTTTAACCTTGATTTGATTGCTGTGTAGGATTAGTTGCCTCTGCTATCTCTGTCTCACTTTGACCCTTCCTCATCATGCATTTCCTCAAACAGGTCAGTGAAGATTGGACCGGCCTTAATCTGCAAAACCACATTGCTAAGGCAGCTGCTGGCTGACCAAGAGGTTGGCATCCGCACCGCATTGTTACGAGCACGGTGACAGCTGGTATGGCACGGGCTCGCACCGTTAGCTTGAAGACACTAGTATGTCACTGCCATTTTGTAGCACCCTTTAGGGTGGCAAACCTTCAGTTAAATCATTAATTTTATATATTCCTTCAACGACAATGATGGAATCAAATAAAAATCATGGCTAGATCCCGTTCTCTTCTCATCTCCCAAGCACAGACTCTCTTTTTTGGAGTGTGCTGCAGCAGATGCTCATGAGGCTCAATACTGGATGGATTACATTTTCAAACAGATGTTCCTTCTGTATCCGCGAGCAACCCTAAATCAAGCAGAACACAAAGCTGACATACTGAGCAGTGTTTATTTCATCAAGGAGTTGTCAGAAAACGTTGAAGAACATTCTGTTTCTCAAACTGTATTGTTAAGAGCATTTATGAAAAGGAAAAAATATGGTTCACTGCAGAAAAAGTGGATCAAATGGCTTCGTACCAGATAGCAAAGACAGTTTGGTTCAAACCCGGCCCATATAAGCAATTTTCTTTGACATTTGCTTTTAGCCGACAGCATCGACTCAAGTTGAATGTGGCTGCTTAAATTGTGCCGCATATCCACCAGACTTGCCCCATTTCTGAATTTTCTTTGGGTCTTTTTGGCCACGTCTGGCCCTCACAACATGTCCGTGGCCCCATATCAGCACCAGCACATGCAAAAAGTTTGGTTCACCAACTTACATAGGTGCCAAGAGTAGCCCAGATTAGACCCAAATATATCCTTTATCTGGTTATGGGCTCCTCCTTTAAAGCAAACTCAAAATCAGTCTACCAAAAAGTCAAGATAATTCCCTGTTGACTAAATATCTTCTTAAGGAACCCCCCAACCATCCTGCAGTGGAAACTGCTGATTGTGGTGGAAGTACAAATGCCAAATTTAGATCTGCTCATACTACTTTCCCTTTTGCTCAGCTTGCTGGCAGCTCAGTCCATCGAAATGATTTGTGAGAATCCTCTGCCACTCTGCCCTTTTAAACCCCCGTCCCTTCTCAAAGGAACATTGTTGACCAGTGAAATATCTATCAGAGTGGCTGAAACTGCTGTTCACCAGACCCTACTAGTGTTTCCTGTAGTTAATATTTCATTTTAAACAGTTTAAACAACTTTAACAACTGCTGTATCTTACTGTACGTATATACAGCATTTCTCTGACAATGAGTCTCACAGATGGTTTTAAAAGCCATATAAATAGAAGGCAGAAAGTCTTTGCTGCATTATTCTTTCTACACTGGAGAGGTTCAGTTAGGCATACATTATGAAAACTTAAAAACCTACTTCACGATCTACAGTAATGAAAAGCTAACATTTACAATGTTTTTCCCCGAACTTTCAGTACAATTAACTTCAGAAACATTGAATGTATGATGAGCCTGAGCCCAAAAACGTATGCAACGCAGCACAGTGGTACCTCTACTTACGAAATTAATTGGTTCTGGAAGTAGTTTCGTAACCTGAAAATTCCCTAAGTAGAGACGGGTTTTCCATGTAAATGCCCTAATCCGTTCCAAGCCCCCCAAAATTCAGACATAAAATTTTTATAAATCATAAAAATGCATCAAAACATGTAACAAACACATGTAACAAACACATGTTACCATTAGATTACTGTACAATAAACATAAAATGAGAGTTGTATATAATGTAAAAAACAAAGAATAAAGTAAAGAATAAAAATCATGTTCATTCACCTTTTAACTGCTATTGTCGTCACATTTTTCTCTCTCAGCAGTGTTTTTTTTTGCCTGATGTTTTTGTAAAGAACCAATCCAAGGACGTTTTGTTGGCTTTTAACAATCCTTTGAAAATGTGCAAGGCAAACATCAACATAGTGAGCAATAGCCTGACTAGTGAACACTTTTTCTGGGTGATTCTTTTCAACGAATTTCAAAACTTCATGGAACTTTCTTAAAATCTCAATGGGATGCCAGGAAGATGCTAGCCGATAGCTAATGGCAGAGCCGCTACAAGAATGTTTATGTTCGGTAAACTCTGGGAGCTGCGAGTAGCAGCGCGTACTGTATTTTTGCCTTTCGTATCCTGAAATTTCTTTCGCAACAAGAGGCAATATTTTCCTGTTGAGGCATTTCGTAACCTGAAAATTCCTAAGTAGAGGTTTAATGAAGAAATTTGCAACAGATGGCTGGATTTAAATGTCAAATTAAGGAATAACATTTCAAAAAAGGATACAATCAACTCATCGGCTGCCATTGACGCAATGGCAGCCGATGAGTTAAAAAACGGAGAAAAGAAAAGTACAGACTGTGTATGTTTGCTTTCAGCTCCAACAAGCCAAGATACAGTCTCAACATGTAATCACATCCAACTTTGTTTTGAAATCTACTTGTGGACAAATTTGGTTGAAACAATCTCAAAGCCTAGAGAGCGGTATTTGAAACCTAACAGGTCAGGAACATGTTTATTTGGGAGAGAATTGTCATCATTTTGGGTTTTCTTAGTCTTGAGTTTCTTGTTTTCCTTGATGCTTTTGTTCTGAGCATAATTTTGAATATTTCTGGCCTTCCCATTTCACCCTTTGTCTTCCAGTCGGCAGTCTCGATTGTTTCACACCGTGTCTCATCAAACCCTGTTTGTGTATATTGCTCTGCTTCCCAGCAGTGCTTTCTTCTCTCTTGACTGTCCATGTCCTTATATTTTTGAGTAGATTTTCTTCTGGGTCAATGCTTTTTAATTCAACAAAGGACATTGGTAGTAATGGTGAGATGAGGCCTCATCAGACATTGAACCACTTCAGCCATCGGTTTGAGAAAGGGTTCATCTCTCAAAGCTTCATGTGGACACGACACTACCTACTGGCCGGGTATATAATCGCAGGCAGCTGTATCTCAACCACATACCCCTTTCTTTTCTTTAAAATAAGATCATCCTTTACTGATTAGAGTGTCGCAGAAGCATAAAAAGCAGCAAAAATTCAAAAAAAATAGGTAAGAAAAATACACAAAATAAAATAACAAAATGAAGTGCTTGTGTGGGACACTTGATGTTTTCTGTGCAAAATAAGTTAGTGCTCCTACATCAGGCTGCTAACATTCAATGGCTTAAAGTCAAGGGTGCTGATTTTGGACAATAAATGTTTAAAACCAGTGCTTAAATGATTCATGTGTGATGCAGGGGAAAAAGTCACAACTGTAACCAGACATGCATTTATTATACAGTATTAAAGGAACGTGGCCAAATAAATACTTAAGTTCTGATGTGTCTTGACCTAAATAATTATTCAAAAACATGTGCTATAGATAGGTTTTCCTCCCACAATCCAAAGGCAGGCGCATGTTTCCATTAGCAGGGGTTTGAAGTTAAACCTTGGAGGCTCCTTCCACCGAGGGGAGGTGGAAGGAGCTGAGATGGTTTTTCTGTTTGCTGTGTTTCCATACACGAGGATGGTCAACATCACCACCCTTCCAGCAGTTTTTCTGCCTGTGCTGAAGTACTTGGCACAAGGCAGTGACTTTTTTTTTTGCCCCTGTAGGAGTTCGAGATAATTCTTGATGCATGACCCTTCTTGGTTGTGTAGAAGGGCGCTGATGGTCAGTAATGGTCAGGAACTAGTAAAATAACTGCAGAGCCCCGATCATGGAACACAGTCTATGGTTGTTTCTTTCTGTGTTGGCAATGTGATGGACTGACAACCTGTCCACAGTGTCTCCTGCCTTTTTACTGATCCTAGGTGGCATGGACAACGACTGATGGTTCTTGCATACAATAAAAAAAAAAAAAAATTGTAATATTCTTCTATTATATTGATATAATTGAGTTGATAAACTGAACAACAAAAATCAAAAACTAGAAAAGTACTCGGTAGAGCGCAGACCTCCGCCAAGCTCAACAATTGCCCCATATAGCGATTTACAGATTGCAATAATATCTGCCTTCTGGATCAGATCCGGATCAGTTTTTGAAATTTGAAAGAGGTTCCCATTGTCAATCCCTGGGTCATATATCATCAGTTTTGGGCAATAACTAATGGAGATATTAAGAAACAAAATTTTTGGCCCCTACTGACCGCAATGTTATCAAAAATTTGAAAGTGATCCAGAATCACTTTCAAATTTCATCAAAATCCATCCATAACTTTTTGAGTTATCTTGAATACAAAGACACAGACAAACAGACAAACAGACAAATGCTCGCAAAAACATAACCTCCTTGGCGGAGGTAATAATGGCCAACGCACCGTAAATATGGATGGAAACATGAAAATAAAGTAAAAAAGAGAAATTCCCAGTTAAGATGAGTAGCACCTATTCAGTATAAACAGCTGTTGCATTTATAACCTTTTGGAAGAGCAGAGCTCTGTACACTCCTGTGTGTTGCTCTGGTGTTGTATATGTACAATATGTAATGAAGACAAGTCTCAAAGCAGAGGAAAGTTGAGTGTAAGTGTGGGATGAATCTGTGCATTTTGGTCTGAGCACGCATCACTGAGTTGCATAAGTCGATCTTTATTTGGCCTCATATCTATCATGCATGGCTTCAGTCATAACATGGCCATGACTGAAGCTGATCCAAAATAAGCTCTTCATCAAGAGGTGTAGTTTTATGCCCACTCTCTCTGAAGTATGACTCACTGGACGGGCGGTTAGGTACGAGGACAATTAAAGGTTTTAATACTGCAAACTCTCTCAAAAAATGATTTCAGTGATAACGTGGCGACTTATAAAATTGAAACAATTAATGTATTACGACACGTTGCGCGCTGAGGTTTAGTTAGAAAACAGTGCAGGAGCACATACTGTATTTTTTTTAATCTCAGCTCTGTAGTCTTTTACTCTCAAACCCCTGACAGTAGTGAACAAGAAAATCTCTGGCTTGCATCACATGTTCATTTTTTATGTCATCACATTAATGATACTCCTTTTTTTTTTCTCTTTAACTTCTCTGTAGGTGTACTCCAAAAATACAGTGAATTTCCCTTTTGGAGGTTCAACCAGTTGTGACTCATGGTGGAAAAGTTTGTAGGACAAAGTAAATTCACTTTGTGGCACCATGCTGGCAAGTAAATTATCTTCTTTCCCCATAATTGTCTTCCCATTTCTCAGCAGGCCAGCAAAGATAAAGCTGAAATGCGTGGTTTTGAATTTATGTCTCCCTGTCATCCACTGAAGGAGATTTTTGTGATGACTCGGCACTCCAGCGCTTTTGTCCAACTTTCTTGTTTGAAAAAAAAAAAACAGCAAACGTTTATGTAAGACTTGTCTGTTGATGAGGATCATAGTTCAGGAACCACAACTGATTCTTGCCCCCCTCATTTCTGTCCTCCTTTTTTTTTCCTCTTTTTGGTCAAACTTGGATTTAAAGTTATCTTAACTACTTGTAAGCAGTGGAAAAAAAATAGCTGTTAACATTGTGCTGACACACAATGGCCTCCAGAGTATACAACAAAGATTTCACTTTGGCATATCCATCTTCTAAATCCAATAATTCATCCAAAATCTATTATAAGGGTGCACTTACATTCAACATTGCCAAACCACAATTGACTCGTAAAGTCTGGTTTATTTGATGAGTGTGAGTGCTCTGTTCTGTGCTCGAACACGGCACAATTCCTGGTCTCTGGGACGGCTGGAAGAGGTGTGCTTAGGATAAAGGCATGGTTGCACATGTAGGTAAACAAGAGCACGTATGCAATGTATACGTGACGTGTCGATACGACGGTCACTTGTCGACGCACCCGATGATGCAGAGGCGTAATCTGGAAATTCAAAAATCTGAGAAGCCCGTATGTGACCAGAAAAAAATTAAGTGGTGTTTCTATCTACACAGCAAAAACTCGATAGAACGACTACACCCTAAGACCACCTTCTTTGTCAGCTTTGTTACAGTCTGGTCATCTTAGGAATAATGTCAATTAACCAATAAAAAAAAATTGAGCAAGGTCCAAAAAGTAAACCAACTTCAACAGAAATGAAGAGATTCCTAAAAATGAGGACTACACTAAGATGGAGAAACGGGGAACATACCCTGATACAAACTGTCTGAAAATATAACCCTACAAATTCTCACACAATGTTTAAGGAGATGAAAGAAGCCAGTAGGAAAAAACCACAGACCATGGCATCAGTTAGAAATTGGCTGCCGTTTGACTGGGAGAGGAAGTTCTGCATGGATGTGTCCGTAAGGCCTTTTTCAAAAGACTTGGATTCCATCATTACTTCCGCCAAGGAGGTTATGTTTTTGCCGCAGTTTATCTGTCTGTCTGTGTACAAGATAACTCAACAAGTTATGGATGGATTTTGATGACATTTTCAGGAGTTGTCAGAAATGTGAAAAGAAAGAACTGATTTCATTTTGGGCGTGTTTCGGAAGATATCCTGGATTCTGGATCACTTTCAAATTTTCGATAACATTGCGGTCAATGGGGCCAAAACATTTTTTTCTTAATATCTCTGTTAATTATTGCCCAAAACTCATGAAATTTGACTCAGGGATTGACAATGACAACCTCTATCAAATTTCAAAGGCTGATCCGGATCTGATCCAGAAGGCGGATTTTATCGCAATCTGTAAAAATCGCTATATGGGGGAATTGTTCTGCTTGAGTGCTTTTCTATTTCTACAGTGAGAAAGATTATTCACAAGTGAAAAAGAGTGAGAGAAGCCGCAACCCCTTTAAAACCCCAAAGCTGTATTTCAGAGTCTACAGGCCTAAATTAGCATGTTGTATGTTCAAGTTCAGCGCAGTTTAAAAATGACTGAACAGGCCTGGCTTGTTTGGAAAGGATGCCGGGAGAAAGTGCCTTTTCTTTTTTTCACTTAAAGTGGCACAAAGGAGGTTTTGCAATTTTTAGCTCAAAGGGTCTCCATGGTGTGGAGGTTAAATCATCTTTTACGACACTGACCAGGATTTACTCCGTTGGTCTCTTGCTCAGTCAGCCTCCCACAGTCTCCTCTGTCATGCTTGTTTAAATCTCTCCATCGCCTCTACCACAATGTCCACTGGAGTTGTTAAGTTTGACACGGGGCACAGTGCCGTAAAGCAATGTGCAACTGAACCAAGAGATGACCCGAATGAGCGACCGAGGTTACTTTGAGTGGATTTTGCCGAAAGCAGAGAGGAGAGACCATGAGAGTTTCTAAAAATTATGACACTTTCTAAAAACAGTCAGATAATACTTTAAAATGAAGCTGAAACAGATATTTCAACAAAAAAAACTATTTTATGCTGCTTCAAGATATTGGAAGAGTTTGTACCGTCTACTCACCAGTGGAGGCACTTAAAACCCACTACAAGTGATGAGGAGATGCTAGCAGAAGCTTGGACCAGATGCTGCTTTGAGTGTTTTGCTTTGTTTGCAGAAATATTAGACTCAGCAGACACAAAATCAGATAATGTAGTCTTGAAAAAAACATCAGTGCAACTTCACTATTAAAAACTGCTACTTTTGCATACCATTTATCTAAGGTACACTGCGAGAAGAAGGAAACATATCATATCTGTTAATTATTTCATTTGTGTTATTTCACCGACTGTAAGTCCACATTGTCTCATTTGAGTGTTTCTCTTATGGAGCAGAGAGATAGTCAGTGCTAACCTGCTAAAGACGCTAAGATCGCAAAATGCTGCAGTCTCAGAACAGCAGTGATTCTCTCAAAATGACACAAAGAAGGACATTTGGGCAGTATCTGAACAACACTCAAAGATGTTCCATATATAATAATTTGGGAAAAAAAATAATTTTCAGATGAAGACGTGTATTATTTAAATAGCTTTCTGACTAACCGTATTGGCGCAGATATAGAACGATATTTTTTTCTAGAAATCATTATCTCAAAAATGGGGGTCGTCTTATAATCGAGGACTAGACTTTTCTATTTCATTACACATCTGCACCAATAGATGGAGCCGCACCGAAGTAACCAAGAAGTAAATGGAGCAACACAGTGAACGCATGCCAGCAGGATCTGATGTAAAATAGAGGAACCACGTGACCGACTCGAGCAAAGGGGTTTGAAAGTTTTGTTGCAGTCCAAAATTTGTTTTTTACCGACTTAATTATTAATGTTGTTCTTGAAACCGAATATAACTCAATTAATGCAGTTATTGAACTAGATGGTTGTTTATTATTCACCGAGTCATAGTCTCAGATTTTAAGAGAACACAGTTTATTAAATAGTACTATACCTTGATCTTAAATAACATGGAAACCTGACACGTATCTTACCTTAAATATGGTATCATACTTCATAAAAAGATGAAATCATTAAAATGTTTAACAAAACAGCAGAATGTTATCTCTGTGTGAGTTTTTCTGTAATACTTGTACAATAAAAAGTTGTATAAATAACCTTATTGTCTTCAACCTATTTTTTTTTTCCCAAAATGATATTTGAAAAATAGGGGTCATCTTATAATCAGAGTTGTCCTATATTCGGGCCAATTACTTATATACAGTGGTACCTCTACTTACGAAATTAATTGGTTCTGGAAGTAGTTTCGTAACCTGAATTTTTCGTAAGTAGAGGCGCGTTTTCCATGTAAATGCCCTAATCCATTCCAAGCCCCCCAAAAGTTGAACATAATCTTTTTTAATAAATTATAAATAATACATGAAATGACATAAAAACCTGTAAGAAATACATGTTAGAACTAGAAAAGCACTCGGAGCGCGCAGACCTCCACCAAGCGCAACGATTATTGAACATTTGAAAGTGATCCAGAATCCAGGATTTCTTTCGGATCACAACCAAAATTAAATCAATTCTTCCTTTTCACATTTCTGACAACTTCTGAAAATTTCATCAAAATCCATCCATTACTTTTTGAGCTATCTTGAACACAAGCCAATGGGATGCCAGGAAGATGCTAAGCGATAGCCAATGGTAGAGCAGCTCGGACACACCGCTTTCCGCGATACAGAGCCAACAAGTATGTTCACGTTCGGTAAACTCTGGGAGCTCCGAGTAGCAGCGCGTACTGTATTTTTGCCTTTCGTATCCTGAAATTTCTTTCGTAACAAGAGGCAATATTTTCCCGTTGAGGCGTTTTGTAACCTGAAAATTCTGTATGTAGAGACGTTCGTAAGTAGAGGTACCACTGTACTTATATTTGGCTCTTCCAGGGGGGTACCCAGGCCACTTGGGTGTATTCTTAGTCTGCCTTTGGGCCTCCTATTCCCTGGCTGAAACACCTCCCCAGGGGGCATCTACAGGCACCTCAGCTCAGCTGGCACCTCTCAATATGAGAAGTAGTGACTCCACTTCAAGGCGCTTGCGAATGACCAGATCTCTCACCCTATTTCTAAGGGAGAGATGTGTCATCCTGAGGACGAAACTCATTTCAGGTGTGTGCAACCCTTGGGTCACTACTAAACAGTTTGTGACTGCAGGTGAGGGTTGGAGCATTGAGGGGTTATGAAACAGACTGTACTGCCTTTTGGGTCAGCTCTTTCTTCAACTCAGCCAAATCTCATTTGGTGATTGACGTGTCATCATACAGAGATACAAAAAGGATGTCAAGAAACAGTTGAAAAACTTGAACAAAGTGACTTTCAAATGGAAGCAAAGCATGGATTCACAACAGGACTATTATGTTTCTCACATTGTTAAAAGCAGTAGAAAATGTATGTATTGCCAATTTCATACTTCAACCTGCATTTGACCTAGCATAAATTAGTATTTCCTCTTCTTAGAAATGCCTGATTCAAGCATTTAAAGTTAAATTACCTTAATATTAGAACTGGCATTTGAAGTAGTCACATTTGCAGTGTCATCTGTTTGAGATGTGGCTGGAGCCAGATTAACATATTCATCATCCCCATTTACAAAATTAGGAAAAAAGGAGTCATACCCTAAGCCATTTTAAGGCCAGTGGGATTTATAGTTTGAGGAAAATTCTTAAAAATTTACAATTTTAAGGAAAACAGGCATGTTTTGAGGGACTGATAACTGCTGAAGCAAAACTTCAAGAGGTTTCTGCATAAATAAATTGCTGTGTAGACTGCATTAAACTGAACCAACGTAAAGATGAATAGGTTTAAATCCCTCCATAATGATGTGATGGACTGATAACATCATCCAGAAACAATTACTTCCACTTATTGCTGCTAAAGGTGGTCCTACAAACTACTAAATCAGGGGATGTACTTAATTTTTCACACACTGCCTATTCATTTTGGCTCAGATTTTGTTTAATAAATGATGACATGGTGTAATTTATCATGTTTTGCTCCCCACCTTATGTGGTATTATATAATACCATCATATTGTTCCCTACCGTGTGGTCCAAATACTATTTTATAGGCTCCAGAGATTCAGTTAAAGTATACAATGAATAGTTAAGAGCTGATGAAGTCAACTGTCCTCACCTTAGGCCTGGCAGAGACTGTCCGAGACTGAAGTTAATATCCTGAGAGGGTTGGTCTCTAGCCCTCAGAGCAGGCTTTCAGGAGGCGTACAAGTATGATGGGGGTAGAAGTGGGAGGGACAGCACATCGAAGCTGTGTGTGTTGCGATTCAATCACAAGAGCAGCTCCTGGCGACGGATGATGAACACAAGGCCAGGGTGATGGCGTAAGCTAGCTGATGCAGAGATAACTGCCAAACATATGAAAAAGTCATTACCTTTACATGTTATGAATTTTATACATGAATACATTAGTTGTTGCAACATTGGCCAAGTGTGCTACCAGCTAGCCAATTATACCAAGGGGCTACAAGCAAATCAGTAAATACAGTTCTGTCAATGACCACTTGAGGCTGGCTCCAAAAGAGAGTCAATGTCCAAACTCTACTTTACAGCAGAAATAAAGATTTACAGCCTGGTATTAAAAAAAAGAAGCCATTTTGGTCTACATAGCTAGTTTTCACATCAATGACAACTGTACTTTGGGTTCATTTTTATCTACACCATGGTAAAATTATATAAAGCCACAAATGTATGCATAGATTTGTGTTTTTTGGAGTGACAGTCTGTGGTGTCAAGCAACTAGCTGTCACTTCAGCTACTTAGCACCTTCAGTGAACTCCTGTGACCTCTGAGCTGTTATTAAAGACCCCAAAAAGAATAATCATTCCTACTTTAAAGATAATGCAACTTGTTGTGGTGTAAAATGTACAAACAGACCACTGCAAGAGTCCAGGGACAAAGTTTAGCAAAGCAGCCTGAAGCAACTATCTTTGTCACCGGTTGAAGGCTGCTTGCCAAGGTTAACCAGAAGACAGCCAAATAACTTATCAGCTTCGACCTCTTGCATCAGATGAAGCAGCTAGTTCTTCCGGGCAAGGGACCGTTTGCCTTGAACCATTTTGGGACCCTTCCAGGTTGACAAACTGGACCACTAGGCAACAGGTAGCCGATTGTCTAGCTAGGCTAAGTCAACCTGTGGGTTGACCCGGAGTCATTTATTTGTCTGTGAGTTGACTCGGCAGAGAATCACAGAGCTTTCCAGCATTTTGGCTCATTTCAGTATTCATTTCCTATGCCGTTAAGGTTGCAGCAGCTAAAACGAGGATGGATAGACAGATTTGATTAGAATAAATGTAAGATAACAATAGTAAGCATTAGGGATGGGCATAATTAATCGATTAATCGATTACTGATCATTAAGAATTTGGTCGAAGAAATTAATTTTCGTCGATGAACCGAATGTTTTTTCTTTTTTTTTTTTTTAACAATCCGAACGTAGGTTCTCAGTGCACGTCCTCAAACAATGCGATGCATTTCGCTGTGCCACCGATAGAAATTTGGCAGCAGGGGGCAACATTTCACCATCACCCTACCCTGGCTTGACTCAGTTGTTACACGCGAGCTTCTGTAGGTCCTCGCCTAATCATGGAGCGGTCGCGGTGAAGTGTGGCGTGGGACCATTTTCATTTAGAAAATGACCAAGTGTACTGCAATCACTGCAATGCAAATTACAAATACAATTAATCAACGACAATGATGTATCACTTGAACAACGCGCATCCAAGCCTTGAAAGGACGGTGGAGGCGGTTCATCTCTATCTCAGCCTAGCCTAGCCTCAGCTCGGTGTTAGCACGGACCAGACGGAGCTGCAGCGCACATCGAGCACACAACAACCGCATCTTTTTTAGAAACAAAAAGCCTGTAATACTGGCGCCTTGATATAAATTGTCCTTATTACGTAGTCTCCTCGATATCTCTTGTTTTATTATAGTTGTTTTTTAAAGAAAAGAAACAGGAAATGTCACATTGTTGTCGACCACGAACATCCGGGCCACTAAACACATCTGGGCATGCGCGGACCATAGCAACCAGGCCAAAGGGGAAAACAAACGCCACGCCGATATTGACAATATTTGTGATAGTTTTCGATATAAAAATGTTAATGATTAATCGATTCATTCTCCCGACGATCGAAGAATAAATCTCAACCAAATGCCCATCCCTAGTAAGCATCATAGGTCAGCATGAACTAAATCTACAATAGCTAAATTGAGGTAACTGAGCTAAGGTGGGCGTGTTCCAGTTGACTTTCAGGTTTGCTTGTTCCATCCATTTGCCCATTTTTGGATTAACTAGGTTTGGTCGTAGACAGGTCTGGCTGATATCCATCGGTTTTCATAGGAAGGAATAATGTTGTAGATGCTTTATTTAGATACAGTCTATGGTTCATACCATCACAGTTGAGTACAATTAACTCCTTATAGCATCCAGATGATTTTGCATGGCAGTCCTTCCACCGCGGTAGGACAGATTGCAGCCACTTATGTGGAAGACTGTCTGCGTCTTGTCATCGCTCATTTGAAATTGTTGTCACACGGATGACGTCGTTGGCATGTTGTGTTCCTTTTTAACAGCCATAAGTGAACTGAAGCATTACTGCAGGTGACATTCATGGCTGCAGTGAGTAAGAGCGCTGTATTTTCCACCTGGCTGTGAGAGCAGAATCTAACTATAGATATGTAGGGTATGAACGTCCATGTGTGTATAAGAATATCCACTGGCCAAACTGAAAACTGGATATCCAGCTAACAAGTGTTCGGGTCCCATCCCAATTTCCTGAAATGTAAAACGTTAGAAGTAAGGTGTATTTTCTCTTTCACATGCTACGCACCTCCAGGCAAATGTCTGATCACAGAAAGGAAGTGTCTGATGTAGTAATAAAACAGAAATGAAAAATAAAAGCAGACAATATTAAACAAATACAAAACAACCAATTTTCCAGAGCATGAGTTTATTATCATTCTTTACATTTTCTGTGCAATTTTCCACCAAGCATTTGCGTGTGTAAAAATGTTATTGGGTATTCTGTTTATCTACCTGTTTGTTATATTGTGTTGGTATAAATAGTAGCCGGAGGGTGCTGCTGATAACTAAGGATGGTTGTTCCGGTGCTGTCAAAGAATGTCACTGCTGTGACTGGTGCTGTGAATGCACAATGTTAATATGCTGAAAAAACATTTCTTTACTTTCTTTTTAAAAACTGTTTGCATTTCCATGACCAATAAAAAAAAATACATTTGTACAGATTATTAGAGAAAAGTACAACGGAGAATTAGTGCCACAGTGAGAAAAATCATTTGTGGACGATTTTCTTTTATTCCTCACTAAGAGAATAAAGTCAAAATGTCAAGAATAAAGTTGAAACGTCGAGAATAAAATCAAAATGCAGTTTCCAAAATAAAGTCGAAATGGTGAGAATAAAGTCGAAATGCAGTTTCCACAATAAAGTTGCTCAACATTTTGACTTTATTCTCGACATTTCGTCTTTATTCTGGAAACTGCATCTTGACTTTATTCTCGACGTTTCAACTTTATTCTCGTCATTTCGACTTTATTCTCTGAGGAATGAAAAAATAAATCTTGTCCACAATTTTTTTCTCAGTGTGGCCCTAAAACTCCGTCATAGAAAGGTGTGTCAACATATCTGTTTTTAAAATTTGAGACTAAATTTAATGGAAACTACATTGTGGAAAAGAAGACCAAGTGTATCAAGACTCTTATGTGTCGACAATTTCTTGAAGGTCCCATCCTATGCAGTTTTGACCCCTGTTCATATTGATTAAGTGCCAAAATGGTCGTTATTTATTCTGATCGCATAATTCAAATGAATGGATCACCACCAGTTTGTCATCCAGGTCTGCGCAGGTCCGTTCACGACCCATTCATTTAAATCAGGTGTGCTGAAGCAGGGAAACATCTAAGATATGCAGGACAACGGCCCTCGAGGACTGGAGTTTGACACCCCTAAATCCTCTGTTGGCTTCCCCCTTTCCCCCTGCTCCCACTCACTCTGTTCCCATTGTTTCCCTCCCAATCAGATATGTTTCTGTCAGTCATGTCCCACAGCAGCAGAGACAATTACAGGATGTTTCTTTTTGAACTTAACGGTCCAAGGTGGGGGGCAGGGCTGACTCCACTGGGGGTAGATGGGTTGATCTGCTTGGAGTTTGGAGATCCAATCTGCATATGCAAATTCTGTTTGCCTGAACAGAAAATCGATTAAAAAAAAAAAAAATCCTGGATGGTCCCAGAATGCCTGCTCTTTCAAAATTTTTATTTGCTGCTTAATCAGTCATAGAAATTACAGGTAGATGACTGGGTCAATTTTGAACCTTCTGAATATCAGGAAAAGCATAAATATAGTATTAACACTTTAGGCACACAGTCCATGCTCTTCGGCCAGGCAGTCCTCAAACAGTATTCCTATCTTCAATTGGTTATGAAACGTTAACACCAAAGCATATCCTCAGTAATCTTTTATGTGCTATCCGGACAGGAAGAGTTTATCTCAAAAGGGCTAAAACAGTCTGCCAGTCACAATGAAGGAAAAGAAAGCCTGAGCACTCTTCAAAGCCGAGCAGATCCGCCCTTGTGTAAGACCCTGCTTGTGAGCAGCTTTGTGGACTATGCTAAACTCCATGGTTGGAAAACCCAGTCAACAAACAGGATTTTCCCAGTCTTTGCTTCGGAGTGAACAAAGTAGAAGACATGTGTTTGAGCAGTTAAGCAATTACTATGAATGCATTCCTTATGCTGCTGACACTGATTTGTGTGTTTTGGTAAAGAAAGACCTAATTGTCATATTTGAAGTAATAACTGCCAAAAAAAAAAAATTCTCATTGTGAATCAATTGTCTAGTGCAGACACACGCAGTAAACGAAAATGCATGTTTTAGGTTGTCATTTTTGATAAAGAAAGCTTTTTGAGCTGTAAAAATGGGCCCGGCACCTGTGGTTAAACATATGTTGAATTTTGATGAAATTTGTTGAAAGAAGCATGTCTAATATGCAAGAATTCTTAACAGGTTACTGCGCTGATCAAGATCACATCTTGGTAAGAATCATTTCTGATGAGTTTCAATAGTGAAGAATAAACTTTTTAATGTTAGAGAAGAATTGATGCAAAATGAAGGTGGTTTATGCATTCATTTAAATAAAATCCTTCGCTGGGAAATTGTGAAAAGGGATGAGATATTTTGTCATTCAGACTGTGGGCAAGGAATCTTTGAAAGATGTGCCAGTCTGACAGCTTTTTGATGTTTCAGGCGTGTACGTAAATGATGAGTCTGGACGGTTGAATTCATTCAAATGAACCAGTATGGTCATAAGAAAACATCTATCTTGTTTTTGAAATCACCTATGTTCAGAGCTGTGGAAAAAGTGCATCCTCCTCAGAGACGCCACAGCTAAGAGCTTCAAAACCCTTCTGAAAACCAGGGACTTTGTTTACTGCAAAAACATCATTGAAACAAAAGGATACTCGAAAAATGGAAAACATTCTCCTTTTTGTTTGAGTAGCTACACCTTTTCCTTTTGTAACAAGACTCTGCAAGATATAATTGTGGCCCAAAATGCTAAAGTTAAATCTGTTTATTAAATTTAGACTTTTAAAAGCAAAGAACTCAGAAACCTTGACAAGAACGCTGATGGTATTTGATAATAGGTAAAGAACTGGGCTCCACTGTAGTCGGCGGCGGTTTTTCATAACTGTCAGTAAAAGCTTCTTAGACCACTCAGCCGTGACTCAGAATGAAAAGGTCACCAAATAATTACTCTAACCATCTCCATACCGTCCAGTCAGCAGGTGGCTGCAGCCTCTCTCCATTCCTGTCACCTCTTACTCTCCTCATTTCTTCCCGGCTCTCTGAGGTCCCTCCTCTCTCGCGCTCTGCCGGGCGGCCGCTCACTCAGATGTTACCCCCATGTACTTCGCTACAGAGCTGTGTTCCTGTGATGGCTTGTGATCTCATGATGAAATGAATCCTAAATGTCTTCACTGTGCGGATCCCTGGGATGATTCTCTCTGCCTTTCGGTCCGTTTCTCAGGGGTTTGAGGTTTTTCTGTGTTGGAGGGATGATAACATCCTGCGGCCGAGCATCATCAGACAAAGAATTTCCTCAGAAATCGGATCTAGAGCAGATGTTCTTTAAGTACTGACAGTGATTTCAGCCACATAGTGTCACCGCCAAGCTATATTCTGGACTGTTTTTTGACAAAACAGTGAATGCTACAACCTACGTAGCATTGACATTTTCGTGAAATCGTGACAAATGCATAATTATGAAACCCACTGGTCGATATTTTGGAGTCTATACTTTTTTAGATATTGCAATACCATTGTGCTAATACAAGATGTGCAATTTGTTTTCACTTCTGAGAGTTTTAGGCATTGCATTTAAATGTGAAAACCAGTTCTGGCTTCTTTGTGTCAGATGATTATGGCACCCTATCGAATGTCAGAGCTGAAAGGCTCACCCCTGCACCACCAGCTGCCAGTCAGAAAACATTGTAGGAGAATTTCATGAGAGGCAAGAAAATGTCCAGGTACTGGTGCCGTGTATTATTTTCACCAAATCTGTCCAAACATCCTGGTTTCAAGTGTCACTATCTGAACCATATTCAAAACAAGCACTGCCAGAGCTGAAATGTGGACAAGCAAAGCTCTGCTGGGACTCGCCGGGCACCGGCCGTCTATTCCCTGCGTACATGCATTGCAGTTAGATGAGCCTGTTGCTGTCGCTGACTGGTTTCCAGCATACTTCCACATGTAATGGACCCTGAATGATCCGCTGTGGCCCCCAGTTCCTCCAGTTCCCAGTTCCTTCAGCCAAGCCACGCTGACACCAGACATCCACAGTGGGACCTCCAGTCTGAAATGGTGTTTCAGTAATGACAACAGAAATGACCTCTGCCTGTAGCGGATGCTTGGTTAGCATGGCTCCTTAGCTAAGCTTCTTCCTCTGAGCCCTCCAGACCAACTCGCAGCCAATCATGGCAGTCTATTGGTACAATTGTGAATGGGACAGTTTTTGGGGATGCATGTTTTTTTTTGTTTTTTTTAATTGCATGTTTTTATGCATTTGTTTTTAGAGTGATTTTATTTTTGTGCATGCAGAGTCTTTCTCCCCCTACAGGTAGCAACCAAGTAATTTCCCCCCAGATTGACTAATGAGCAACAGAAGTGCGCAGGTAGGAAAGGAATAAAGGGCCCAGACACGCCGATGCGAGGGGGTCACCGGAGCCAGAGAGGGCCGAGTAAGCCGGTGACAGCCAGCCGAGAGCCAGGATGCTAGCCAGTAAGCTAACCGTCTAGCGGCTAGCGTCGAGCGGATGATGCTAGGCGGGAGGATGCTGGCGGGAGTTGCCGGTGGGCAAAGTGCACCACCTAGGAGATGCGAAGAGGACCCAGTCGTCCTGCTGTCCACCCATGGACGTGGTGGCCTTTAGGACCCGGAGCCAGGAGGCTCTAGCCTGAAGCGCAGAGACCTGTACCTGTTTGGCGTGAATACTCCGGCCTGGGTGGCAACTTGGTCTGAACCAGGAAAAGTGCAAGTACTGGAGGGGTTAGCTGTGGGGCCAGGCGATTAGGATAGTGTTTGTGAGTTTTTTGTGTATCCTCGATACTGGCTCTGGGTTTTTCCATTCCTTCCGACAGGACCTCTAAAGAGCTATGGGGGAGTCCGATGGTGCTGCCTGATGAGGGAGGAACTGGCCCGAAGATGCGAGCTGTGGTTGACTGCAGGGATCGACCAGGAGAGAGAGAGGACTGGAAGACCCTGGAGCACTCACCCCAGGATTCGTCTAACACTTTTTATGGACATCGTCATGTTTTTGTAGTTTTTAGTATAGTGATATCATTGTTTTAAATTTTTAGCGCACCAATTAATAGAACCTTTTTTAAACTAACGTTTTAGGTTCTTTTAACTCTGCTTACCCCTGATTTGAAGAATCTGCGAACCTCGGGAGTCCTGGGCTCACTCCCAGGTGCGTTGTCTGTTTTTTTTTACCAGTTTTTTTTAACATTTATAATATTTATGATTTTTAGCACCGTCACCTCGGAAAGCCGCGTCATAATGAACACAACACACAAGCACAACAAAACAAGTCTCCTATGAAATACAACTATAATCTGTTCGGGTTTTATTCACAGCTCAGAAGTCAATATAATGCTAATGTAGGAGTCTTTACCTACATGGAAACAACAATCCCATCCCAGCTAGTACTATAAGGGGTAGCGGCTTAGAAGGAGTAGTAGTTCACTTGAGATAAGTGCCGACGTGCACGTATGTGTGTGTGTGTGTGTGTGTGGCAGTGTGTTATGTGTTTCCCACCCCACAACTTAGAATAGAAGACCAGTTTAAATAAACCATTTTTTTTATTAGAGCTCCAAGCTCCAAAACTTACTACTAAGTGTGGATGAAATAATGAAATAGGTTTTTTTTCATAAATAAAATAACAAAATAAAAAGTCGTTTTAAGTAATTAACTTAAAATTTCTGTCACCAAGGGCCTCCAGAGGCACTTTTAACACACTCAGTTCCTTATGAACCCAACACTGTTATTTTTGAATTTCAACTAAGCAGTTTTTTTTCACTTAAAGTCAACAAGCCTATGTGTCCTGAAACAGAAACACTGAATCATTTAACAGTTAACCTCGTTTGCAAAATGGAAAGTAAGAACCCTGGTCAGCCAACCTTAATTTACTCACTAGGGCAATCAAAGAGGAAGGCTACCACCACATAAATGAAATACCCTCAAAGTTACCGTAGGCAGGCATACAAATCAAACATCACCATAAAGTAACAATACAAACAATAAGGTTACAGTTTTCCGAATGTCCATAAACACAATTGTGAGCACAGTTCCTTGGAGTGAATTAACGTCTCTCAGTTCCGTAAAACTGTGTCCAGTAGTGGCACAAAAAGTTCAGTTGTTAATGTGGTAAAGGGCTCCTTAAAGCAGTGCTGCCTCGATGAAGTCAGGTGACAGCGTAGAACTATACTCACTGACCCGGGAAAGGGGAGAGGATGGAGAAGGAAACGTTCCACCTGTTCGGATCGGAGCAAGCCGATGTTCATGGACCCCAGCGCCGTCTTCTCGCTGAGACTCGGCAGCTGTCACCACTCACGCACGGTTCCAACACCTGAGCTTTATAAGACACATCCACTTGTAAAACACCACACAACTTTTCTGCACCAACTTCTCCGGCTGCCGGTGCCCACCGCCGTATTTTAAATTCCTGCTTTGTTGTCCTCTGCTCCGCCGCTCCATTCTTCCTCCACACCTGTCGTGCTCTCTCATTGGCTAAGAGGCAAGTCACGCTCTCCCCCACACTAAACACTTAATAGCTAAAATAATGACAGCTAATGGCGTCCGGCCATTTAATTGGCATGAATCTCATTGCTTTACCTAATTGTACCTGATGTGGCACATAAAGCAAACCCTGTACAGTTGTCATGGATCTACGTCCTTGTTATTTGCCAAGAGAGTTCCCCAGTGTTATTAATAGTGGCAGTTTACATCCTGCCATCAACTGGAACCAACGTTGCATGTGACATCACCAGCCCCTTTGCTGCTAAGCTACAGATTCAACAACACAATTCATTCCTGGCTGTTACTGGTGATTCCAACCATGTCTCTCTTTCTCTGCCACATTTTCAATGTTTCAACAGTTTTCAGCTGCTCCACCAGAGAGAATGAAATGTTGGATTATTTTTATGCACCACAGGGGACTGTACTCTCTCTCACTTCCTCTTAACTATGTACACCTCAGAGATCCAGTCACCAGATGACTGCAGTTGTGGTATGCATCAGTGACTGACCAGAGACTGAGTAAAGAAAACTGGTGGACCGCTTTGTGGTGTGGTGTGGCAATAATAATCTCATCTTAAATGTGAACAAGACAAAGGGGATGATTGACTTGTTCCTGGTCCTTCTAAAATCCACAAACAGGTTGTCCATCATGGGAGAAGAAGTGGAGGTGGTGGAGGAGGATAAACACCTTAGTGTTCACCTGGACAACAGCCTGGACTGGAGACACAACACTGATGGTGTTTATAAGAACAGGCCAAGTAGACTTTACTTCTTAAGGAAACTTATGTCCATCAAAGTTTGCAGCAAGATGTTGCATATCTTCTGTAAGTCTGTTGTTGTGGAGAGTTCAATCCTATCTGCAGTCATCTCTTGCGGGAGCAGCATTAGATCTAGTGACGTAAAGAAACTGCAGAATCAGATCCAGAGGCTCCAGAATGATCCCCAGAACAGAGCCAGCCTCCTTTATCAGTTTGTTCAAAGGAGGATACTTCATAAAATGAAGGACATCATGGACAACTCTGAACATCAGAGACAAGTGTCTTCAGTCAGAGGCTTCTTCAAGTCATCTGCAACACAAACAGCTACAGGAGATCCTTCCTGAACACAGTAATAACCATCTACAATGAATCATTGAAGAGACTTAATCATGACAGTTACTGCAACAATTTCACTTCCCTTCAGGGAACAATAGAGTATTATTGAACAGAATTTAAAATCTAACTATAGAAACCAAAACGTTTCTTGTACCAGGGTGTAAATTGGGCAGTTTAACTTGTAGGTCAATGGGGATACAGTAAACCCTCACACTTCGTGGTTAATGGGGGCTGTGACCCCCACACGAATGGTGAAAACCGCGATGTGGAGTACCGCCTCAACTTATCGAGAAGTTCCACTTTTTCGAAAAAGAAAAAGTTTGATTATACCTCGTTCCGTTCCTCCATAATCAGCAGTAAAATGTGCTATACCATCTTTTCTCTCACTCACAATTCCTCCGGAGGGAGGGGGGACGAAATGGCAGTTTCATAGAGAGTGGCGATGCTGCCATCTGAAGGATCAGAACACTAACTACAATGTTCAAAACTGATATTTATTTTGACGCTCTGCCTAGCAACCGCAGTGACACATTTTAGATCCAACTGACGTCTATAGATGTCAAAGGCAGTGAATGAGTTACCTTTAAAACGGCTCTAAATCACTGAAATAAGCAAGTGATATTTGAAACTGACGAACTGAAACACCAAGTGTATCGGCATTAAACTCGGCTTTGTCTCACAAGAGGAACAGATGGGAGATGCGGGGACACGTGTCAGCCAATCAGCGTACAGACAACCGACGGCACAGTAATGCCCATCGTAGCAGCCAATCACAGACCTCGATTTTCAATTTTCTTTTTTTTTTTCTTAATTTTTTTTTTTTTTCTGATGAATATTTTTTGAAACCTCCGCGATGTACTGAGACCGTGATTGCTGAGACCACGAAGTGTGAGGGTTTACTGTATACTTTACGACACCTAGTGGTCAGTTGACGAATTACAATTTTTTGTCAATTCAGGGATTGGCTTCAACCCCAAAGTGGGGATGCTGGTGCTTGGGTGAACAGCTGAGACAGGCTCCAGCAGACCCCTGTGGCCCTGAACAGGAAGGATTAGGTATAGATGAGTATCAGGTCTAGACAGTGAATAGCTTGGCAAGTTACATAGGCTTCCTAGGGGAGGGTGCCACCAGGGATGACCGTAACCAGAAACAGTTAGATCTGAAACAATGCTAATGATAAGTATCAAAATGAATGCTAGAAGCATAGGCGTATGAGCAAAATGTCATAATAATGAGGCGATCAATATTATTCAATGAAGATTAAAACTCCATCTCTATCTATTTTCCATCATACACTTCCAAACAGAAATGCTCTAGCCATGTTTCAAGCCAGGAACATTCCTGTGAGGCAGTAGTGCTAACCACCACATCATGATACTGCAGAGAGTGAAACAGTACCAAACAAAGACATTCTGCATTCAGAATAAGAATGATAACAATGAATGACAAGACGTATCTATCACTTAATGTAATGTAATCATCTTATATGATCGCTGGGTAGAAGGATAAGTCAGGTCCTTTACCTGGAAAAAAGCTGAGCCATCATTTCATAAAATTAATATTCAACACCTCCGTCCATCTAACATAGTCTTGGCCCTGCATGCACATTCATGCCCAAAAGGCTGGATCAGAAGGGGTCAGACCAGGGTCGCCAACATTTGTCTTACATATTGATCAAAATGTACCTCTGGGGAAATAAGAGGTCACGAGGTTGCCGATAAATCAGAGACAAATACTAACGGCGACAAAATGTGGGAAGCGTGTCCTGCCACCCACTCCCTCACAGCCCAGCTGGGGGAGCAGTTAGCTTATGGAAATTATGGGAAAGTTTGGAGTGACTAGGGCTGAGACTAATTAAGACCACAGCCTCAGAGTAAGTGTGAATGTACCGTGTGACGGCTGAACCTTTCAACAGCATCTTTTCAAGTCAGAAAAATTACAAAATGTAAGACGGCACAGGTTCTTGACCGCTCGCACGGTGATAAAACTCCAAGATACCCCAAGATTTAAAAGGCATGTTTTTTATCGATAAGTGATCTTTCTTTATTTTTGCCCGGGGATGTATTATTTCACAGAGGAGACATCCATAGAAGGCTTCAAAGTGACTATTTAGTCCAGTTGCTGGTCCTCGAACATTTCTGTTGGTCCGCAAGTGAAACCTGTGCAGATTTCCCCGCGTTAAGTGCAGCATTGCCTTACAGTTCTGTCAGAATAAAACGAGGAGATAATAAATGCACGATTTGGATAAAAGCACATTTAAAGCCAACTGAGACATCATTGTTCTCCTTTAGTTATTGCATTTGCTGTGCAGGGATTAGGAAAGGAGCTGTACTGGTAAAACTGCCACTTCATACTACCATGAGAAAAATCAAGTACAACAGGTAACGAATAACTTAAAAATGACTCATACCATAATAACTTTAAGCTATGGTTAAATGTGCATCTTTCACATGTACAGAAGCATATAATACTACAGATGTCTACAGTTAAATAATAGCTGGCAATTTCCTGCATGAAACACAGTATGGTGATGTTGAAAAGAAGTGCACCCGCTTACAATTCTGAGGATTAAAATAATTGAAAGGAGAAAAGCTGTTATCTGGTTGATATATTCTTGGACTACATTAAGCACATTTCAGCTTTCATCACATGCATATTTCCATATTCTCACCACAAGAAAAAGTCCTCTTGAAAACCCTGATTCGGTTTATCGAAGAAAAGAAAAAGCATGTACACTCAAGTGTTTTTATTTGATCTGTTGGTGTTCATCTGTCTGTGCAGGTATTTGATACTAATCAAGAAAGCATTTCGAGAGCCTGCTGTGATTCTATTTCTCTCTCGCAGCAGATGGCATCCTTCCTTTCCAGCGTCCTTCCTTGTATTGATGGACGCTTTAATGTGTGAAGCTGGACATCATTCAGTCCCTCACAAATACCCGGTTAGCCTTGTCCTATAGATTTCAAAAATCAGCAAAGGATCAGCTCAACCAAACCATTTTTATTTCATTTGTTTTTTTATTTTCATATATGACATTAGGCTCCAATGTTCCTGCAACTGAACCTTCCGATAGATAAGTCGCTTCATTAAAATGCATGCACAATACCGGCCCTGGACTTTAATGGGCTCCGTTTTATTCTTTTGCTGCG
This sequence comes from Hirundichthys speculiger, assembly GCA_018398805.1. Taxonomy (NCBI): domain Eukaryota; kingdom Metazoa; phylum Chordata; class Actinopteri; order Beloniformes; family Exocoetidae; genus Hirundichthys; species Hirundichthys speculiger. The sequence continues at coordinate 3,901 of JAGFBZ010001577.1, read as the reverse complement.
CCATCAGATCAGCTGCAAGATATAATCATTAAAGCAATTTCATCTAAGCTGAAAGAATTTCAGCTGATAAAGCTTTGATGAATCAGTCTTACACTAAACTGTTATGCTTTGGCCTCTTTGATCTTTTACAGCAATGACTGCAAACAAAATGCGTGTCGATCGCATGATCCTGAATTGCAAGAACAAACTTGTTTATTGTTGCAGACTTCTTTGACGTCAAGTCTGACAAGGACAGTCAAAGGTAGTATAAATCCTAAAAACTAGACCTCCGGTGGCTCACCACGTCACAGCTGAACACACTGGTATCATGATGACGAGCCACAGGAGAGTGTGGGACAGGTGGCTTAAACAAGTCAAACTCCATAATTGTCTCAAGCATCGCTGTGATCCACCGAGTCCCACCATGTTAATAACGTCGACCTTTTTTCAGGAGAGCTCCATCCCTCTCAGGTGAAATGACCTCCAGTCGCCCAACGTGAAGCTCAGCCGCTATCTGGGATCATGGACTCATCAGCAACCGTAATGTGGTCCAGATGAATTTGTGTTCAATATGTTCGATGGATTCGATCTAAATGCTGTGTTTGAGCTCCGTCAAATCAGAGTGGAGCACATTATTTGAACTAATGTTGCTGGTTGCTGAAATTTCAACCATCGCTTTTATTTTTAAGGCTTACTGAGGAGCACTGTCGTCAGAAAGCCGGGTGATACACAGTGACGTTTCTCTTCCTAACATGTTGTGTATTATGACCAGGTCTGGGCAAGTTAATGCATTATTATCATGTTAACTCATTAATTTATTAACGCCGGCATTTATTTTATCACATGATAACGCATGTTGCTCACATGCTTTTGTTTTGAAAAGTCTGTTACTGGCTGCTGCGGAACTGGAAGAGAACTGGCGGAAAAACATGCAGAAAAGCTAAAACAGACATGGAGAACGGTAAAAATCTGTTAACTTTACAGTTCGAGTAGCAATTCAGGTAGCAATATTAACAATTCTGTTTGAAAACAAAAATTCTGGACTGCAACAAAACTTTCGCGTCATTCATCCATGTTCCATCAGATCTGCTCCATGTGTTCACTGTCCTGCTGTTCTCTAGCTGGTTACTGCAGTGCGGCTCCATTTAGTGGCACAGATGTGTAATGACAACAGAAAGTCCAGTCCTCGATTATAAAACAAATTCAGTTCTGTGGCCTGTTTTTTCATTTCGTATTTTTGATCCAAGTCTAAAATTGAAATATAAAAAAAACGTTTTCATTTTTTTGTGTTAGATTTAAAAATGAAAAACGTAATAAAATGTCACTTTTTAGTTTTTTTTTTTAATTTTTGATTGACAATTGAAAATGAAAAGAATGAATGATACACGGATTGGTAAAGTTACTGAACTTTAACATGGACATTTTCATTTTCATTTTAAAGTTCTTCCAGATGGAGGATTCAACAGAAACAACGTTATTTGTAACAACTGACAAGTTGAACTCCCGCGTTAAAAGTTTCTGCTGTTACCTCAGAAATTACCTGTTTTAATGTTCTGATTGTGGCTCAGGATTTTTTCTTGGTCGACTTTTATTTTATTTTTCAGAAAAAAACAGCATGACGTTAATGCCCTGGCAGTGGCTTTTTTTAATTTTACAATTTTTAAGATGAGATTTACACTAAATATGTGTTTCTGACAAGTGCTGATGTTAAAAGTGTGATGTTATGGCACTTTAGTTCATATGGCAGCAGAACATTTAAATGAAAGTGCATTTTACACTACTTTTGAATTCATTATTTGATTTTTCATATACAATGCGATTAATTGTGATTAATCAGGGAAATAATGCGATTAATCACGATTAAAAACTGTAATCGTTGCCCAGGCCTAATTATTACATTCAAAGAATTCAACTTTGGTTTCATCTGGCCAGACTATCTTTTCCTAGTATTTCACAGGTTTATCCATATGCTGTGCACCAAACCTTTCTTTAACTTCGACATGCTCTCCAGCAGTGGAGTCTCATTTGGTTAGTGTGCATACAGGCCATGGCGGTTGAGTGAATTGCTTATTGTTTTCTTTCAAACAGTTGTACCTATTAATTACATTTCCTTATGAAGGTATTTATGCCATCAGTAAGTTTTGCAGCAACACGGTTGCAAAGTTCTGGAGAGTTCTTTTTCACCTGAAGTTTTAAATTACTGATTGATTTCAGCTGGTGTCTTGGCTTTCCATTCCTTTGGGTACTGTCCTCTCTTCACAAGTTCAATACTTTTTTTCTTGACATATCACATATTACACATGATTTATGGATATCTATGGTTTGATTTCTTTGCATGTGTGGATTGCATGAGTTGGTTCCAACATTTGGTGAAAGTTTCATGTCAATCGCACCTTTAGAAATATATTTAGTGAGAAAAATGCTGACATTCAATGTTTAATTTACCTGCTGTATGACATTGTTAGCTAGACTGTATGATCATTGGAGTTTATCAAATTTGCACATCTGGTTTTTCCTGCAATTAAACGAGAAGCCGGTGATACACGTGGTGACTCAATGTGAAAATCCAGCTTTTTTTCAGGGTTCTACAGTACGGTTTTACCCTTATTCAGCTGAACACTTAATGATGTGTAGTTTTTACATATAAAGTGTGTGTCAGAGAGAGAGAGCGTGTTTGTGTATATTTTTTATTCACTCTAAGACAGTAGTTCTTTGCAACTGTGATTAGATGTGAGCAAAACTCATCAATCTGTGGAGATAAGACAGCTGCCTTGGAGCTGTGGATTACAGCCAAATGAATCAGCCTGTGGAGGAAAACAGCACTAAGTAACTGCCCACAGTCCAACTATGACTTCTTTTCATAGGTCTGCTGCCAGCTGGGAATGAGTCATCTGATAGCGATGCTGGTGTACCCCCGCTGAATCCATGGACAGTCTCCGGCCACATGAATCAGTCACTTTTATCAGGAGCAACACCTTTATCCTCTTTCCATATTTGTGTGTGACAGGAATCAGAACACACGGGGCCATTGTGCACATTGCTCTTTAAATCCAAGGCCATTATCTCACTACAAATGTATAGGAGTCTGATTTTAATGGAGGTAAATGTACAATGAGATATGTGTTTCCGACGAATGGGGAGGTGATAATAATTATTCAAATGAGCAACAAGATCGTATGAAACCTTCATAGGTCCTCTTTGAACAAATGTAGTTGCTGGCTCTATAATTGCTCTGTAATTTCTTTTTCCAAAGCTGAAATCTTCCTCCATAATTTTTCCATTAGCATTGGATGTTCAATAATCAGGGGTTAACAGGGGCAGAGGTTTTAAAACAGGGGTCAGATGCATAAATGATGCATACACACTCAAAAAAAAAAAAAAATAGAACTTGTAATGTGTGGCGAAATGACCTAGTGTACACTCTTTGTGGTCAGCACAGGTAAATCTGTGGTTGCTGGTTCTAATCCCATAACCCAAATGCTGTACCTGTGAGATGATTCTTTTTTTGGCCTCTGAGTTGAAGTAAAACCATTTCCTTTCTTTATTATTATTTTTTTTAAACCCTGATTGGGTTTTTTGTACTGAATTGACAAAGTGGATCACTTCAGTAACTTTTTTCCATTCTGCAGTTTTTGTTTCGGCCATGATTCCACTCCTGAGACTGAGGCTGAGACAATTAATGGACAATTATTCAAAACATAGAGCCAACGCGATCTCGCCCATGTCAATTATTGCTTCACCTGTGTGTTTCCCATTAATCTTATACATATTAATACCTGCGCCAAGGAGGTTATGTTTTTTGTCAGTGTTTATCTGTCTGTCTGTCTGTGTTCAAGATAACTCAAAAGTTATGGAATGGATTTTGATGAAATTTTCAGGAGTTGTCAGAAATGTGAAAAGGAAGAACTGATTCCATTTTGGA